>NW_020868561.1:94293-99293 GCF_003789085.1 Penaeus vannamei
CTTTTTGCTTTCTGCATATGTAGGCAAGTGTGTACGTGTTGTGTGTGTGTGGTGTGTGTGTGTGTGTGTGTGTGTGTGTGTGTGTGTGTGTGTGTTGTGTGTCTGTGTGTGTGTGTGTGTGTGTGTGTGTGTGTGCGAGTGTGTATACGTACATGTATGTGTGTATATGTGTATGTGATTGTATGTGTGTGGCTGTGTATATGTTTTTTAGATTACTCTTCAAAATGTATATATTCTCCCCCTGAATTAATCACGATTTTCCCTTTAATCTACAATCATCTGTGCCAACACAGGATAACAGTGTCCTCTCATCAACCTTAAACTCCCCAAACACCCACTCTTTATCAGCTAAAAAGAAAAAAAAATCCGGTCTTTATCAGCTCTAAAAAAATCTGTTCCTTATCACCTCTCAAAAAATCGCTCTCTATCAGGTCTAAAGGAAAAAAAATATCCACTCTTTATCCGCTCTAAACTTCCCAACACGCACTCTTTATCAGGTTTAAACTTTCCTAACCTCCACTCTTTACCCCAGCCATGCCCTTAATCCCTTGAAATGTCTACCTATTTCCCACAAATTACCCACGGAATTTGATCGATTGACTCAGTGGAAATGGGAATTCTACGTGTACTTTTCCATCATGATCTGTCCGTTACTGTTTACTTAATCCCGAGACAAACCTATTTTTTAAGAAACTATGAAAAGAGTAGATTCATAAGTAAATGAATGAATGAATGAATAGATAAAATCATTGATATGTAGATAGATAAGTAAAAGCATTCTACAACAAAAGTCTTTAATCACTCCCCTGCCTCCTTCTTATCTCTCTCTCTATCTGTCTGTCTGCCTGTCTGCCTATCTGTCTATCTATATATTTATCTATCTCTTTTTCTCTCTGTCTCTGTTTCTCTCACTCTCTCTCTCTCTCTCACACAACAACACTCTCACACACACACACACACACATCGCGCTCTTCCATCTCTCTCTTCTCTCTCTCTCTCTCTCTCTCTCTCTCTCTCTCTCTCTCTCTCTCTCTCTCTCTCTCTCTCTCTCTCTTTAGGTAACAGAACCCAATCAGTCAAAATTCGCGAGAATATATCAGCAAAACAGATAGTATCTTTTGGTGTTCCACAAGGGTCTATATTAGTGCCAAATCCTGTTCATAATATTCGTAAATGATCTGTCAACCATAGCCCAAAATTGCTTTCTTTTTCAATACGCCGATGATTCTGTAAGCAATTTAGATGAACTGATAAAAGAGACCCAGGAGACACTTTCACAAATCAAAGGATATTTTCGACACAAATGGCCTCAAGATAAATCTAGATAAAACACAATGTATCTTCATAGGTTGTCGCTAAAACAGTGCCAAAATATCTGTAAACACGACCATAGAATTTGAAGACAGCAACTTAAGACCGAGCACTTCCGTAATAAACCTAGGCGTACTCACTGACAGATTCATCACATTTGAGATCAACGTCGACATCATCCACAGAAAAGTAAATGGCCTCACTAATTCATCTAAGCCATATCAGAAATAAAATTCTTGTTGAAACTATAATGTTTGTTATACAAACACTAGTTCTCAATACAATCAATTATTGCTCAAACATTTGGGGTACAACAAGCAAAAGTCAAATTCAGAAAAATAAAATATTGCAAAACTTTGCTGCCAGAATAGCATTTTGTAACTTAAAGAAATATGACTACATTACCCCAAACATAAACGAAGTTGGCTTAAAGAAGAACAAATACAAAATGCAACTATGATATTTGTACACATAAAATTATCCAAGGTTAACCCCCTATATGACAAAGGATCACGTACAGACACAGGGGCACGACAGACACTAACACATAGACCCACGATCTGGAACCAACTACCTTATGAAATAAGAAACTTTCAGAATTCAAATACATTCAAAAAGAAATTTAAAAACATTCTTAAAAATCACCAATGACATCAGGTTTCAAAATATAAGAATAAGATTTATATGTACTACCAATGATTTTTTGTTTAACTTATATTTATATGCACTGTTAATATTCACTATGTATATGAAAGAATAGCCATGTAACAAATGGAAAAATATCTTAATGAAATCTCCCCTCTCTCTCTTCTCTTCTCTCCCTCTCTCTCTCCTCCTCTCTTCCTCTCTCTTCTCTCTCTCTCTTCTCCTCTTTTCTCCTCTCTCTCTCTCTCTTTTCTCTCTCTCTCTTCGTCTCTCTCTTCTCTCTCTCTTCTCTCTCTCTCTCTCTCTCTCTCTCTTCTCTCTCTCTCTCTTCTATCTATCTATCTAATCTATCTCTCTCTCACTCCTCTCCTCTCTCTCTCTCTCTCTCTCTCTCTCTCTCTCTCTCTCTCTCTCTCTCTCTCTCTCTCTCTCTCTCTCTCTCTCTCTCTCTCTCTCTCTCTCCTCCTCTCTCTCTCTCTCTCTCTCTCTCTCTCTCTCTTCTCTCTCTCTCTCTCTCTCTCTCTCTCTCTCTCTCTCTCTCTCCTCTCTCTCTCTCTCTCCCTCTCCTCTCTCTCTCTCTCTCTCTCTCTCTCTCTCTCTCTCTCTCTCTCTCTCTCTCTCTCTCTCTCTCTCTCTCTCTCTCTCTTCTCTCTCTCTCCCTCTCTCTCCCTCCCTCTCCGCCTCTCCCCTGCGCCACCATGTCCACGCACGGTAGACAGGCAATATCTCGATTTCAAGAATTAGAATCTTCCTCCTTGATTTATGTCAGTACTAAAATAGATTTATGTTCACGGCATCGCTCTCGCCAGACTAAATTAATACTGAATTACGGTTCTGAAATTAGCATTTTTCAGTCTGATATATCAGCGAAGTTTTTCTCGGTCTCTCTCTGTGTATCTGTCAGTCTGTCTCTCTCTCATACAATCTCAATCTCTCTCTCTCACATTCTCTCTCTCTCTCTCTCTCTCTCTCTCTCTTCTCTCTCTCTCTCTCTCTCTCTCTCTCTCTCTCTCTCTCTTTCTCTCTCTCCTCTCTCTCTCTCTCTCTCTCTCTCTCTTTCTCTCTCTCTCTTCTCTCTCTCTCTCTCTCTCTTTCCTCTCTCTTCTCTCTTTTCTCTCTCTCTTTCTCTCTTCTCTTCTTTCTCTCTCTCTCTCTCTCTCTCTCTCTCTCTCTCTCTCTCTCTCTCTCTCTCTCTCTCTCTCTCTATCTCTTATCTCTTCTCTATCTCTACTCTCTCTCTCTATCTCTCTCTCTCTCTCTCTCTCTCTCTCTCTCTCTCTCTCTCTCTCTCTCTCTCTCTCTCTCTCTCTCTCTCTCTCTCTCTCTCTCTCTCTCTTTCTCTCTTTCTCTCTCTCTCTCTCTCTCTCTCTCTCTCTCTCTCTCTCTCTCTCTCTCTCTCTCTCTAACACTCTCTTGCTTTTATCGTCATATAATCTTCATTCTCAGATGAGGCAAAATGTATATTAGCAGAAATACATCAACGCATTAGGGGGAAACACGGAGAGCGGGGTCAGAGAGGCACATACACATACGGAGAGAGAGAGAGAGAGAGAGAGAGAGAGAGAGAGAGAGAGAGAGAGAGGAGAGAGAGAGAGAGAAGAGAGAGAGAGAGAGAGAGAGAGACAGAGAGAGAGAGAG
The DNA here is from genome assembly GCF_003789085.1 of Penaeus vannamei. Lineage (NCBI taxonomy): Eukaryota > Metazoa > Arthropoda > Malacostraca > Decapoda > Penaeidae > Penaeus > Penaeus vannamei. The sequence continues at coordinate 97,888 of NW_020868561.1, forward strand.
AGAGAGAGTCAAACCTTAACGATCCCCAACAACCAAATATCACGAATTGTATTTCTTTTTTCCAAGAATTTATGATTCTCCTCTCTTGATCTCATTCTGACGAAGACCCAAAGGGATCGCACGCTCTGGATCCTTTTTCACGAGGGATTATAAAAGATTATAAAGGATTCATAACTGTTAACAGCGGTAGATTGTCTGTTTTCCATCAGGTCACATATTATTTTCTGCAGTTTTAGTTCAGGGGATGAGGGGAAGGTGGGTGAGAGGAGAGAAAGAGAAGGCGGAGAGAAGAGGATGTGAAGGGAAGAGAAATAAAGGAGGGAGAGAGTGACAGTAAGAGCTAAAGGGAAGAAGAAATAAGGAATAGAGAATCGAGTGAGGGAATAGTAACAGTGGAAAAAGGGGAAGGGAAATGGAGAAGAGAAGAGGCGCAGTAAGAGATAAGTGCAAAGGAGGAGAATGGAAGAGATGAAAAGAAGCAGAGTAAACATTTAGGCGTAAGGGAGGAAAGGAGAGAAGTGTGTAAACCTGAAGAAATAGGGAAAAGATAATGGCAGAAATACAAAGTAGGGAGAGGGTGGACAAAGAAAGAAGGGGATGAGGTAAAGAAGAGCAAGAAAAGGAAAAAGAAAGTAAATAGGCACAGCGGAAAATCGGTAGAAAATTGTGGGGAAAGAGAAGATACACACAGATAGAACATATGAAGGAGAAAGAGAGAGAGAGAGAAAGAAAGAGAAGAGAGAGAAGAGAGAGAGAGAGAGAGGGAAAGAGAGAAGAAGAGAAAGAGAGTCAGAATAAGAAGAGACTATGTACAAACAGCCACACACAAAAATGTAAAAAGGAAGCAATTCGAGGCACAGAACAAGAAAAAACACACAACAGTGAGAAACAAGACAAAAGGGAGGGAGGAAAATGTCAAAAGAGAAAAAGGGAAGGAATAGTGACGAGGAATAAAAAAAGAAAGAGAGAGACAGAGAGAGAGACAGACAGAGGGATAGAGAGAGAGAGAGAGAGAAAAGAGATGCCCAATGAACCGAAAGGAAAATGACCTTTGATGTGTGCGAACTCGGCCCCAAAGTTCCCTTAACACGCCCGCGCGCCCGGCTGTTAGAGTCGACACGGGCATCCCCAAAGACGCCCCCAGGCCCCTCCTGCAGAAGGACAGGCCAGTTAAACGACTTTCACTAAATTATCCGGATGAGCGGTCCAAAGTCGTCGCTTAATCGGAGTGAAAAAAGGAGTTGAGGACCGATAAATGAATATAAAAAAAGATAAAGAGGAGATTAGACGATCCAGAGATATCGGTCTGGTATCTCTCTAATTACAATAACACGTGATGAAATTGATAATTCCAATGACGGTATATATAATATTGATAAGAAAAGTCAAATTCATAAATCATAACC
>NW_020868561.1:104293-106793 GCF_003789085.1 Penaeus vannamei
AATATAAACAGAATAGAAGTATTGTTACTAGTGTATGGTTAATGGTAGCGGTGGAAGTGGTAGGAAAAGTAGGAAGCATAGGAGTAATAGCAGTACGTTTCTAGCATGCCATAAAGGCTATAATCATCGTCATAAAGTTTATCATTATTATCATCTTTCTTTGGTCCACTATGCCTCTTTTTCTTCCATATTTATTTTCTTTTTTTGCTCTTTCTCAATCTCTCTCTCTCTCTCTCTCTCTCTCTCTCTCTCTCTCTCTCTCTCTCTCTCTCTCTCTCTCTCTCTCTCTCTCTCTCTCTCTCTCTCTCTCTCTCTCTCTCTCTCTCTCTCTCTCTCTCTCTCTCTCTCTCTCTCTCTCTCTCTCTTATCGTGACGGACCCCTGAATGCTCCCTTTTAGTCTTCTCACATATTTTTTTCTTTAATTCTACTAATTAGTTGAATGATCATTCTTCTAACCATGAGCGTTCATTGCAGGAAAAAAGGTTGGGTGAGCAAGGGAGGAGGAAGGATAAAAAAGGGAGAGAGAGAGAGAGAGAGAGATGGAGAGGGAGAAAGAAAGAGGAGAGGAGGAATGAAAGCGAGAGTGAGAGAGAGGGGGGAGGGAAAGAAAGAAGAGAGAGGGAGAGGGAGAGGAGAGGAAGAGGAGAGGAGAGGGAGAGAGGAGAGGGAGAGAGAGAGAGAGAGAGAGAGAGAGAGAGAGAGAGAGAGAGAGAGAGAGAGAGAGAGAGAGGAGAGAGACCAGAGACGGACAGGACACAGACAGGACAGACAGACAGACAGACAGAGACAGACAGTAGTAAATGGGAGAGAAGAAGAAAAAGAAAGGCAGAAAGGAGAAGAAAGAAAGAAAAACAAGAACAAGAAGAAAGAAAGCAAGAAGGAAGACGGAGAAGCAAGAGAGACGTACCTTCATGCAGAAAATAAATTGGGAAATCGCGTTCTTTCATGGCCATGGGTTCAACAAAAGACTCGCAATAATTAATGCATGGTGCGATGGCTCCCTGTTGACATGACTTAAAGGTGACGTGGCTCGGCTGTGACAAGTGACGGACAGACTGCGTGTGACATGACTCGAGGCCTGGCATTTCACAAGGAGCCAGTCAAGGGTGACACGCCAGGGAGTGAATATGTCATATTAATGCTGCACCTCGGCATTTGCATGAGGAAAGTTAGCATTCTAGCTGTATAGATTACTACAAAGCAATTTATCCCATGAATTACAACCCCCATTGTAAGACTACCTGTATAAATAAGATGTTATCGGGAGTACTGCTCGCATGCATAAAACATCGCAATAGTGTATGCAGAAGAGCACGAAAGAGAAGACTATATAAATCCTACGACAGACTTTTGTCGGCATTACGCGTTACAGCATCGGTCTGCGTGTCCAGGATCCCGTGTCCAGGAGGGTCTGCCTGTCCGTGTCCGGGAGGGTCTGTGTGTCCCTATGAACACCGCGTTACAAGGGCTGTTACAAGGGCCGATAAAGTGTTACCAGGAAGGGGACGCTGCTCCTGGAAGACAATGGCGTCTCGAGGACCTCCTGTAACGAAGACCGAAGAAAGAAGATCGTCTTTGATATGGTTTATGGGCGTCTTGAGGCATTGTTCTCGGGGTCTTCTTGCTGCGCCGCTCGGCCGGGCCGGGGATGCGCCGGGGGTCTTGGGCCGAGCGCTGGGGAGGCTTTGCTCTCAGTTGATTTGTCTGTCTGTCTATCCATCTGTTTGTCTGCCTGCTCTCTCTCTCTCTCTCTCTCTCTCTCTCTCTCTCTCTCTCTCTCTCTCTCTCTCTCTCTCTCTCTCTCTCTCTCTCTCTCTCTCTCTCTCTCTCTCTCCTCTCTCTCTCTCTCTCGTCCCCACCTTACCCCGTCTAACCCACAATGTCGCAGTGACGCGCCTTGGAGGTCACGTGACCCAAAATTATAACAAATGCCCATGACTAACGGCCCTGTTCGTGGCACCCCCCCCCCCCCGGTGCCCATTGCCCAAGGTACTCCTGATGTTCCATTAAATAGCTGATGAAAACAGTAACAGTAATGATAATATTCTTAAAAAACGAAAATAGTAATTATGATAATGCTGATCATGGTAATAGTAATGAGAATGGCATTTATTGTAATTACTATGAAAAAAGTAACTGATAATAGTGATAATGATAATAACGATAACTTGAGCACTCAGAGATCGCATACCTCCGCCAAGGCAATAGAGTCACTAACGAAATAAACGAATTCACACTGGTGACGTCCATAAACATGACCTCTTTGGCGGAGGTAATAAAGGTGATAACGATAATGATGATTAATAGTTAAAGTAATCATTAAAAAATATCCTGGATCAAGATTTCCACCAAAAACGGCATCTCATTTAGACGAAGGCACACGAAATCAGATAATAACTTTTTGAGTTATCCTGCTAACCAACTAACAAATTCACTGACTAACCAACGCTTCATCTTGATGATAATGGTAATAATGATAACAGTAAAAAAAGAAAAACA
>NW_020868561.1:119293-124293 GCF_003789085.1 Penaeus vannamei
ATATATATGTATGTATGTATGTATGTATGTATCAGCATACCAGTGCTCATTCACAGCTGAGTCGACTGAGAGGGACAGCCGGGCGCGAACCCAGGACCATGCGATAGCAAAGCCAGCCACCTCCCTATATATATATATATATATATATATATATATATATATATATATATATATATATATATATATATATATGTATGTATGTATATATAAACCATTGACCTATGCCACCTCCATATACATACATATATGCAGCCAAGCGAGGACTCCCCGCCACGCCTTGCCTCGCTCTGTGCGTCACGCGGTCCGCGTAACGCACAGATGAGAAATTTGTCAAACTTTCGTCTTCGTTATTAATGGCCGTCGTCCTCTCCTCGGCCGGATATTGTGTCGTTAGCTGGAAGTACCTTTACAGCTCATTGTTCTGCGTCGCGAGAGGAGGCGAGGCGCTGCCCGCGGGGGAGGCGCGGCGGCTCCTTCCCGCGCCGGAGGGAGAGCCTCGGCTCCTCTGCTTCTAGGGGCTGTCCGGCTGCACTTTGTCTGTCTTTTCGTTTGGCTGTCTGTTTGTGCGTATAAATACATGAATATATGCTTATGTCTGTGTGTGTGTGTGTTTACATATATATTTGTGTATATGTGTATATATGTACATATATATATATATATATATATATATATATATATATATATATATATATATATATAGCTAGTTAGCTACCCATCATTCTATCAATCTATCTGTATCGCTATCAATCGGGCCTGTCAGAGCGCCGCGCCGCCTGCATATCCCGGCGTCGCATCACCTTTTATCTATTCATGAGTCCATCTATTTATGCGACTGAATATTCCCTCTCAACTTCCCTGTTTCATAACAGCCTGATGACCGCCCGGGCTCTCTGGCATTAATCACTAAATGCATAAACCCCACTACAAAATGACGTTTTTCCATTAAAAAGTAATTAATTATGTATAATCCTATCACACAGTAGAACATTCCCATAGAATTTTCTGATGTGACGAAATTGAACTTTTTTTGTTGAGTCATTTTGTCGATAATGGTTTGCATCAATGGTGGTTTTGTTAGTACAGTGGCTGTTCTGTGTCGTTACTCTGATTTTTCTATTTCCATTATGTATATATATAAATATATATATGTCTGTGTGTATGTATGTTTGTGTGTGTGTGTACACATATATATAAAGATAGACATACACATATACATACATATAAATAAAATTGAATATATATGTAAATCTATACACGTGTATATATATATATATATATATATATTATATATATATATATTATATATATATATATGTGTGTGCATACTATATTATATGTATTATATATATATATATATATATATATATATATATATATATATATATATAGCATTACTCACCTGGACACCTCCAAACCTTTCTTATTCTATTCCCAGTTTTCCCTTTTTGTGTCTCTCTGTATCTGTCCGTTTCTCTCTCTCTCTCCTCTCTCTCTCTCTCTCTCTCTATATATATATATTATATATATATATATATATATATATATATATATATATATATATATATTATATATATGTATATATCTTACATTCCTTCTCCTCCTCTTCTTCCTTCGCCTACTTTCCTTGTATCGGTTGTCGTGACATGTAAACAGCGGATATTTGATCTGGATATTTGACTCAAAGGGGAGATGGGTAACTGGGTGTTAAAAGATGATCACAATTACTGATCCACTTTTATATATCTCTTATCAACCTACATATATATCACTTTAATTTGGCTTTATTTCTATTTACGATTACCCCGTTACGAATTGTGTGACGGATACTTCCTTGATTTCATTTATTTTTGGAGCGGTTTCTTATCTTTTCGCTCTTTAGACAATAAAATGATCTGAATGGATTATTCTTTATCATTAAATGATTTTTATTTCTTTTTCTTCTTTTGCCAAGATTTTCATCGAGGCGAAGACCTTCTATTGTTCTTTAAATGAAGGTTAAATGTTAAAGTTAAATTGCTATTGTAAATCTGCAACACTAAAAAAAAAAATACATCCATATGTACTTATGTGTATTTCTTATGTACACGTTTCGGGAAAGTTTCCACATATGTATCTTTCTGTATTCTTCCTTCTTCTTTTCTCGTCCTACATATAACTCACTCCCCCCCCCCCCCCAAGTGGCCTCCGCTAACCCCCGACCGCCCTCTGCCCTCCGGCCTTCGACATAGACTCCCAACCTCCCGGATATAGAACCGAATCAACCGATATCAACCGATATAAAACTATATGGCCCCGCGGTGGCGTTCCAACTTGCCGTATTTCCCCTTATGGTTTATGGGGGCGAGGGACAATAAGCCTAAATGTGGTATTTTGTGACCATCTTTAATTTCTATAACTAAGAGCTGAAATAAACATGCACCTACATTTCTAAATATAGGTATATCTTTGGATAAAGAAATATAGCCCTTATCTCCCTGACTCGCTGTGTATAATGATCCCTTGAATAGTTCCACCGTGATATCAACCTCGTTTAGGGTCCCTTAAACGTAGCTCCTAGCCTCTAAATGTCACCTACTACGCATCCACATTTCCCCTAGCCAAGATCACCTAAAATGTAGCTCCAATCCTTTAAAAACAGCTTCGATCCTACAAATGCTGCAATATAAGTATTCAGATTTGATTTCATAGATATATCTAAAGTCTTCTAAACTCTGTCTAAATAAAACCTTCACCCCTTGAATGAAACCCCGATCCCTTAAATACACCCCTAAAACCCCTAAATTGAGTTTTAGTAACCTAAATTAACCCCAATCCACTTAAATAGATTCCAAACCCCTTTAAACATTCCCAACCCCCTTATACAGATTCCCAACCCCCTTACCCGGATTCCCAAACCCCTTAAACAGATTCCCAAACCCCTTAAACAGATCCCCAACCCCCTTAAATAGATTTCCAAACCCGTTATACAGATTCCCGACCCCCTTCAACAGAATCCGAACCCACAGGCGTAGATGCACCGCGGCTCCGAATTCCCCGCGGACAGCCGCAGCCGCCGGTTTTCCGCCGCCGAATGGAACAGACAAGTCCATTTTCAATGCAACGTGAGCAATTAACCGTGCAATGGCCATATTGAAAAAAGCAAAGGGAAAAACGACGCTCGAATCTATCCTATAAACTGGTAGATTAAATATACGCATCGGAGATCTATGAAGCGAGAGAAACCCTGATGATTGATACGACCCCGTGCGGCTCTGGGGAGGGAAAGGGAGGAGCGATGACCTCGGGCGCAAAAGGGGTGAGGGGGGGGGGGAAGGGGTGCGGGAAGGTGAGGAGAGTCAAGAGTTTGTAGTGAGAAATGGAGACAGACAGATATATGTAAATACAGAAAAAAACGATGGGGAGAGAGAGCCAGAGACATAAAGACAGATAAACTGACTGAATCACAGTATGAATGAAAGACTGACTAATTAAATGAGACTAACTGATTAAAGATGACTGACTGATTAAATGACTGACCGACTGATTACATGACTGACTGACTAACAGGTTTACCCCCTGAATGACTAACGATTAAATGACTGACTGACTAACTGACAGGAAAATGAATCAAGAGGCTGACACAAAAACTGGAAGCTGGCCTATTAAAGAAAAACCTTCGTTGCCCTAAGGCCACAGCATTTTTTTTTTTTTCTTGAATAGCGGACCCGCTGACATTTATTTCCAGGAAAATGAAAATCCCGTTTTTTTTTCAAATTTCCCGCCGATTTGTGACGTCCGCTAAAGAAATAGTAAAAAAAATAGACATAGATCAATTTGTCTGCTTCATTGTGTATCGTTTCTCCCGTCTCGAAGAAAAATAAAGTATACTTGGCAGAAATACCTTACTCTCATGCGCCATGGCATGACTATTGTCTATCGTGCCCGCGGTCGGTGTCGCTTCTGATCAGGACTGGCGTATTTCGCGAGATGCGTAGAGAACCTGCGCACGAGGATGCAAACACATTCAAACCAAACAAAAAGGCCTGTTTTCTTGTTTTTATACTGAATGCAATTTCATATCCGCAAAGGAAGGGTCTTTTCCTTGCCTGTACAAAATGGCAAAGTACATATATGTCATTTTTAATTAATATTGTTGATTTTGATTTCGAAAATAATAAATTCTGGTTGAAAGTATTTTTTGTCTGTTTTCATTCAACTCCTCGAAGACTTGTAGCAAGACAGAATTGTACTTCCTCCAGGCGGGGCTGCAACTGATACATTCCTTTACGTCTGGTCTTTGGGAGGTCGGAGGTGCACTTCTCTTATTTTGGTGCTGTGGATTTTTTTTTCTCCCACCGACATTTCATTATCACCAGACTCGCCCGCTATTCAAGAAAAAAATGCTGTGGCCTAAGCATGGAATCCTAATCCCAAGGAATACACATAAAAGTGAAAAATGTGCTACAAGGTATCAATGGGCAATGTTTTTTTCCCAATCCCAACAGTCATAGACTAATGGGATCGTTCTCCTGCGATATTGACATTGCGAAAGGGGGAGGGAGGGAGGGAGGGAGGGAGGAGGAGGGAGGAGGAGGAGGGGAGGGAGGGAGGGAGGGAGGAGAGAGAGAGAGAGAGAGAGAGAGAGGGGAGGGAGAGAGGGAAGAGAAAGAGAGAAACAGGCATAGTTAAAAGAGAGAAGAGAACTCACACAAATAAACAAATCAAAAATAAGAACAAAAACAACAGTCAGAGAGACAACACGCTCTCCTAAAACACTCCCACTTAGAGTCCACATCCATTCATCAGCTGACGCACCATTAGCCCTTACGGCGTGGCAGCGTACGCGCGCGCCCGTCCGGCACCATTCACCCGCACGTAAAACCCCTCGGATCGCGCCCGGCGACCTCCTCCCCTAATCCGTAATTGGCACTGCCCCGTGATCGCCCATTACGTGTCAATGGTCTCGACGACGCGATAGTTTGGGCGGAATCGGCACGAATTCGGCCCGAGTGCAGGCG
>NW_020868561.1:131793-139684 GCF_003789085.1 Penaeus vannamei
TATTGGATTACTTCTTCTCTCTTTATCTCTTCGTCTGTCTGTTTATCTTTATGTTTGATTGTTATTTCTCAGTCTCTCTCGTTTCTTTCTTCTCTCTCGTTCTCATTATTTTTTATATATTTTATTATAACTCTCCTTCTCTCTCTCTCTCATTCTTTCTTTCTCTCTCGCTCTCATTCTTTCTATTTCTCGTTATATCTCTCTCTCCTCATCTCTCTCTCATTCTTTCTCTCTCTCCTTATCTCTCTCATTCTCTATCTCTCTCTCTCTCATCTCTCTCTCTCTCTCTCTCTCTCTCTCTCTCTCTCTCTCTCTCTCTCTCTCTCTCTCTCGTCTCTTCTTTCCTCTCTCTCTCTCTCTTTTTCTCCCTCTCTCTCTCCTTCTCCTCTCTCCTCTCTTCTCCTCCTCTCTCTCCTCCTCTCTCTCTCTCTCCCTCTCCCTCTCTCCTCGTCCCTCTCTCCTCTTCTCCTCTCTCCTCTCTCTCCCTCTCTCTCTCTCTCCACCTCTTCCTAAGCCCATCTACCTTCCATCTCTTCCTCTATCTCCTCCTCTCCATCTCTTCCAATCCCCTCTCTCTCTTCCTCCTCTTGTCTTCTCTCCCCAACCCCTCCTGTCAACCTCCTCCTCCCCTTCCCCTCCCCCTACCCCCTCCCTCAACCCCCCCCTCAACCCCTCCCGCCCCCTCAACCCCTCCCCTCCCCCAACCCCTCAACCTCCCTCCCTCGCTAGTCCCGTAAGACAAAAGCAATATATAAAAGTTTTTTTCTAATGACGAAGTCTGAGCCACCGGCCTGAGTCATGTGTTCTAACAACACCCAAATTATTCGTTCTGCTTTGATTCACGCCCGCTCCGATACCTGTTCGGTGGCAGCGGCTTCGGCGGGGTCGTTCGGTCTCTATATCTCGCCTTGGGTAGTTTTTTCCTCTGGTGTTTTTATCGAGCTGATCTTTTTTTTTTTTTTTTCTTCTTTTCTTTTTTTTGCAGTTTTACGTGTGCCATCTGCTTGATTGTCTTGTCTTTCCTGTTCTTTTTTGGCCGTTATAGGCGTGTTTTTTACAGTCCGTATTAATCTCTTGTCTTTTTCTCCTTTTTCGCTCATTTCTATGTTTTCTTGGTTTCTTCACTTTCCTCTTCCTCAGAATATTCTCCTCGTCCTCCTCGTCTTCAGTGATCGTTGTTGTCGTCGTTATGTTCCTCCTCCTTCTCCTCCTCCTACTTCATCTTCTCCCCTTCCCCCTTCTCCTCCCCCTCCTCATCCTCCTCATCCTCCTATCCTACTATTACTATTACTCCTCCTTCTCTTCTTCCCCTTCTTCTTCCTCTTCCTCCTCCTCCTCCTCCTCCTCCCCCTTCCTCTTCTTCCTCCTCCTCTTCTCCCTCCTCCCACACATCATCATTATTATCATCGTCATCGTCCCTGTCACTTATCTTCTTCATGATACTAATCATTATCACCATCATCATTAATATATTCATCCTTAAGCTCCCTCCTCTTCTCCTTATCCTCTTCTTTCTTATCCGATATCTCCCTTCCCTCCCACTCCCTTCATCATTTTGTTTCCTCCTCCTCTTCTTCTTCCTTCATCATCATCATCATCATCATCATCATCATCATCATCATCATCATCATCATCATCATCATCATCATCATCATCATCATCATCATCATCATCATCATTCCCCCTCTCCTCCTCCTCCTCTTCACCCACCCCCTCCCTCTTCCCCTCCCCTCCTCCCCCGTAATGGCGCCTCCCAGGTGGGCTGACCCAGCGACCTCTCCCGCCTCCCACTCCCAAGATGCTCCTCAGGCCGTAACCCTGGATGACCTTTCATTTCAGAGGTCATTAGTACACGATCTCATTTCCCTTGACCTTCTAGTACCTTCTGAAAAAGTCAGCTTCATTTACCACTGTTTGTGACTAAGGATACGGACACATGATCAGAGAATTCGGACAATATGGTTCAAGGATACGAGTAATAGGTTGATTATTCGAGCAGTTTTATCTAGAGATTCGGACACATGCGACATGCATCGAATGCAAAGAATCGAACTGGTAGACGAATATGAGAAACAGAAACACATAAACAATGAAACAAAACAAGAAAACAAAAATAAAAATAAGTCAAAAGCAGAATCGATGCTTACTAAGGCAACCCGAACATAGTAACCCACGGAATCGAACCCTTTGACCTAGGGGAATCGAACGCATTTGACCTGAGGAATCGGACGAGGCGCAATTACACAAGCGTCGAGGCGGCTGATGAGTGTTCGGCCGGACAGGTGCCAATTCACGAATACCGCTTATTTATTATCCTCACTTAAATAATAGATATTTGCTCTTGGCTATTAGATGATAACAAAAAAGTTGCCATTAGTTTTAATACGACAGGCCGGTTGGCGGGTCCGAGCCACCAGCCGCATAACCGCCTGCACTTGCTTATGTGCACATGTGTATGCACCGATACAGCAGGGGGCCTCGCCTTCTGCCAGTGCACAGGCGAATCCGTATAATAGACGAAATGCACTTTGGAATATATACAACCGCACACAGAAGCCGCATCAAGAGGTAGCGCGGGTATGCGGATGGGTATACAGCACAAGCACAAACTTGCTCGAGGGCCAACCTTGGGCCCGGAATCCTTCTCCACACACCCCTCTCTTTCTCTTATCTATCTATCTGTTTATCTATCTATATCTATTTGATTATGTAACTATCTATCTATCTGGTTATCTATCAATCTAACACTGTCTTATCTATCTATCTGCCCAGCTATCCACCTATTACTGTCTCTCTTGCTCTCTCTTGCTCTCTCTCTCTCTCTCTCTCTCTCTCTCTCTCTCTCTCTCTCTCTCTCTCTCTCTCTCTCTCTCTCTCTCTCTCTCTCTCTCTCTCTCTCTCTCTCTCTCCTCTCTCTCTCTCTCTCTCTCTCTCTCTCTCTCTCTCTCTCTCTCTCTCCTCCTCTCTCTCTCCCCCCCTCTCTCCCCCCTCTCTCTCCCCCTCTCTTCCCCCCCTCTCTCTCCCCCCTCTCTCTCCCTCTCCCCTCTCCTCCTCTCTCCCTCTCTCTCTCTCTCTCTCTCTCCCTCTCTCTCTCTCTCTCTCTCTCTCTCTCTCTCTCTCTCTCTCTCTCTCTCTCTCTCTCTCCCTCTCTCTCTCTCTCTCCTCTCTCTTGAAACAAAAAAAGTGTTTTGCAGTCTGTACGAACGGGGTCGGAACAGCCAATTATATTCTCGTTAACACTGGCTGGCCCCTCTCAGGCTGGCCCCACCCCCACAACACTACTACTGAGAGAGAGACATGAGGAGAGAGAGAGAGAGAGAGAGAGAGAGAGAGAGAGAGAGAGAGTGAGAGAGAAGGATAGAGACAGAAAAGCATTTATACACTAAATAAAAACATAAAGACACCAACACGAAGATGCAATCCAAAGAGAAACCACGAGAGAAACGGAGTAAGGGAGAGAAAGACCAAAGACCAACCCCTGTATCTTTATAAGGACGAGTATAAGTGTTTTTCATGCATGAGTTTTCATCACTGTGCATGCGGCGGTCTTTTTTCGTTTCCTTGGGGCCGAGCATGACTGGAGGAAAAAGTGACTATTGTTTAGCACAGGAATCCGGTCATATGTCAAGCCGGCTGCCATGCCACTTGCGAGGACGTCTTCCGCGGGGATGCATTTGTTACCATTACAACAAACCAATATGAATCTGCAAACCAAATTAGGGATTCGCAGCCAGCCCTAATTGCGCTCTTTCTCCCCCTCTTGTTTTCTCTCCCGCGCTCTGTCTCCGTCTTCGCGTCGCTCCTTTTCTTGGTCGCGCCGTGTGCCCCGCTTCGTGTTCTGTTTGTTATCTGTCCCTCTCTCTCTTTCTTTCCTTCTTTCTCTCAGGTTCGATCTTTATTTTGCGTGTTTTGTTTTATTCTTTCTCTTTCATTCTCTGTATGTCTTTTTCTGTCTGTCTGTTTGTGTGTCTGCCTGTTTTAGTCTCTCTCTCTCTCTCTCTCTCTCTCTCTCTCTCTCTCTCTCTCTCTCTCTCTCTCTCTCTCTCTCTCTCTCTCTCTCTTTCCTTCTATCACCACTATCCCTTTTCTTGCCCTTCTAACCGCTTACCATTCCCTTCTACTCCTCTCCCCCTTCTTCTCCCTGTCCTACTCCTTATTCTCTCCCTCTTCTTCTCCCTCTTCTTCTCTACCACTCTCCACACTTCTCCTCTTCTTCTCCCTCTTCTTCTCCCCTTCTCCCTGCTTGCTTGTTGCCGAGTGTTCAGGCAATTACAGCCAAAGGCAACTTACCTGACATTGGCGAAATCACCTGAGGCGACTCTGAACATTGGCGCTATGGGTGTCTGTGTGTGTGTGTGTGTGTGTGTGTGTGTGTGTGTGTGTTTGTGAGTGTGATGTGTTTGTGTGTGGTGTGTGTTGTGTGTGAGTGTGTGTATGGTCGTTTTTTGTGTTTGTGAGTGTGGATGTGTTTGCTTTTGTGTATGTACGTGTGTTGTGTGTGTGTTCGTGTGTGGATGTGTTTGCTATGGGTGCGATCTGTTTGTTTGCATACTTGTCTTAATGTCTGTGTGTGATTGTTGTAGGTCTATGTGTCTGTAAAAAAAAAACAGACCTCGTGCGCTAAGACTGTATCAGTTTTGTTGCGCAAGAGCGTCTCCGCCTCGAACAATTCTTAAAAGAACTAAATCGAAGAACCTTTTAATCGAGTTCCAATTCTGCAAGTCATGGAGGCGAGAGAGTGGCTTACTTCGTTCTATGAATTCTATTTTCACTTTCTGTTTATTGGTTTTTCGTTCATCTTCGTTTCCAATTGTCATTCCTTGCGGATTTCTTAGTCTTCTTATCTTGTCTTATCTCTTCTTCCTGATGTCTCTTCATTCACAATCGTCATATTCTTCAATTCTTCACTTTCTTTTTCGCCTATTTTTTTTCTCTTCTTTTCTTTTCTTACCTCGTCTTCTACCTCCATTATTATCCTCTCCACCCTTTCCCTCTTTCCAATCTCCTTCTCACTATCCCCCCTATCTCCCTATCTCCCTCAACCTCCGCCCCCCATTCTTGCACTCAACCATCTTCCCTCAGACCCCATTTTACTCCCACCCCACCCCACACCCGCCAAAAAAAAAAAAAAAAAAAAAAAAAAAAAAAAAAAAATGATGGGCCTACGTCTTGACCGCGGCTGACTCTTTCCGCTCGGCTGATCTCTGCAGCATCCCGGCAGCCATTAAAGGGGGGGAGGGGAGGAGGGAGGAATGGGGGGGGGGATGGATAGCGGGGAGATATGCAGCTTCTTGCTCTTTTACTGGTGTGTTTGTGTCGGTTTGTTTTGTTTGCCGTCATCTGTTTGTTATTGAATTTCTTTTGTTTTTAGATTTATATATATTTATTGTGTTTCTGGCTGTGCCTTTTTTTTCTTCTTTTTTCTTCAAAAGTAGCTTCTCTGTATCCGTTCTCTTCTAATTCCTTCCCTCCCCCTTTTCCCGTTTCCCCCTTCACCCCCTCGTCCCCACTCTCTTTATTTTCGAATTCCTTCCTTCTATCTTTTCCCTTGTCCTCAGGTTCGATATTTCCGAGTTCTCCCTTCCTTCTTCTTCTTCTGCTTTCATTCCCTTTTTTCTTCTTCTGATTCTCTCTCTCTCTCTCTCTCTCTCTCTCTCTCTCTCTCTTCTCTCTCTCTCTCTCTCTCTCTCTCTCTCTCCTCTCTCTCTCTCTCTCTCTCTCTTTCCGCCCTTCCGCCTTCTCTTCTTCCTCAACCTGATTTTTCTCTGCTCCTCCTTATAAACTTTGTTTTCCTTCTCCTACTAATAATAATGCTAATACAGATTATTATAATAACAACAATTATAATGATGCTTCTCTTCCTCCTCTTACTTTTCCTCTTCTCCTCCTCCTCCTCCTTTTTTCTCTCCCTCTCCTACCTACTACTATCCCTCCTACTACTTCTCCTCCTCCTCCTCCACTTCCACAACCTCGTCTTTTTTCTCCTCCTCCTCAACCATATCTTCATCCTACCATTTCCTCCTCCTCTTCATCCTCTTTTTAGCTTTTCATCTTCCTCCCCCTTCTCCTCATTTCATGATTCTCCTCCTCTACCTTCTCAATTTCCTTCACTCCTCCTTATTCCTATTTTTCACCCTTCTCCTTCTTCTCCTCCTCTACCTTCTCCATTCCCCTCGCCTTCCTTTCCTTTTTCGTTCTTCCTACTATTCTTCCTTCTTTTTCTTCTCCTCCCTCTGCCCCTCCTCTTATTTCTCCTCCTCTTCCTCCTCCTCCACCACTTTGCCCGAGTTCAACGACCATCGGCGTGGTATCATTGTGGTATTCAGGTGTTTAATCTCTGAAAATATATACACCCGACTCGGTATTAAGGGGAGGGGATGGGGGAAGGGAAAGGGGAGGGGTAAAGAAGGGACAGAGAGAGAGGGGAGACTGGTTGGGGGCAGAGAGAGGGGGGTGACTGGGAGGGGCAGAGAAAGGGGGGCTGGGAGGGGCAGATGGAAGAGCGAGAAAGGTTGAAGGGTGAGGGGTAGGCAAGAGAGGAGGAGAGAAGGGAGGGGTAGGGAAGAGAGAGGTTGAGGGAGAGAAAGGGAGAGGGAAGGGGGAGGTGAGAGAAAGAGAGGAGGGGTAGGGAAGAAGGGGGAAGGGGGAGAGGAGAAGGGGAGAGAGAGGTGAGGGTGAGAGAGAGCAAGAGAGGAAGGGGGGGTTATATCATATGATTTTAACTGCGATGAAAAGCAGTCGTGTCGAAAAGGTAGGTTTATCGAGTCTCTTTCTTTGTCTTTATTTCTTCTTCCCTTTTCTTCTTTCTTTGTCTATTTCTTTTTCTTTTGCTCTCTTTGTTCGTTGTGTTTCAATGTTTTATTCTTTCTCTTTCTAGTTATGTATGTGTTTCGGTGTGTTTGATTGCTTTGTTTTTTTCTGTTTTATCTCTCTGTTTATGTTTGTTTACCCTTTTATGTTTATATGTCCATAAATATACAAATGCACATGTCTATATAAATATTTATCTATATAGTCATTCATGTATGTACGGATGTATGTATTTATGTATGTATGTATGTATGTGTGTGTGTGGTGTGTGTGTGTGGTGTGTGTGTATGTATGTATGTATGTATGTATGTATGTATGTATGTATGTATGTATGTTTATTTGTTTGGTTGTACGTATATATGTGATGTATGTATGTATGTACATTATATATAATACAAGTATGTCTGCATGAACGTATATTTTTCCGCTGGCCGTCTCTCATTCTCTCGCATTCATTCTCTTCATCTGAATAGCAAGCAGCATTAAACTCCAAATCATTATTATTTCATCGCTTTCTTTTAACCCGCTTTCGTGTGAAGAGGTAAGAAGAAGATTACGTTGAATTATGCGAAGACTAAAGAGCAAGTCCCGAGTAAACGCTTACTTATGCCCCCCTCCCCCCTTCCTCCATCCCTACCTTTCCGGTCCCTCCCCTCTCTTATCTTCCTACTCCCTCCCTCCTCCCCTCTTCCATCCTTCCCCCTTCCCCTCCCTCACTCCCCCCCTCTTGCTATCCCCCACTCTCCTATCCCCCCTCTTCCAACTCCTTCACCCCTCTTTTATCCTCCTCCTATTCCTTCCCTCTCCCCCTCTTCCATCCCTCCCCTCCACCCACCCCCTCTCCTCTCCCCCCACGCCCCAGCTCCCGGAGTTAGATAATCAGATCGCAATCAAAAAGATGATGACGATCAGTAGTCAGATTACTGCAATCAGAATTCGATGTCTTAAACTATATGGCTTGTGACCTTTATCTCCTTCCCGGCGGCCGATTAGCATTCTCGCCTCTCTTCGTCGCCTCCCATTCGTTGCCTGCCGGGGTTCCTCTGCTGGCTTTATTATCTCTGTCTGGCCTCTTTTCTCT
>NW_020868562.1:17500-20000 GCF_003789085.1 Penaeus vannamei
ATTATCATTATCTAAACATTATTATTATCATTATTTTTATTGGTATTATTATTATTATATTATTATCATTACTACTATTATCATTATTATCATTATTATCATTATTATTATTATCATTATCATGATTATTATCATTACTAACATTACTATTATTGTCATTATCATCATTATTATCATCATTATGATTATTATCATTACTATTACTATGATCTTTATCATTGTTATCTTTATTACTACTACTAATGCTATAATCATTGTCATATTATCATAATCATTACAATTACTACAGTAATCATAGTTATTATCACTATTACTAGTGGTAGTAGTAGTATTGTAACTACTATCATCTTTATCATTACTGCTATTATCATTATTATCCCTGTCATTTTCATTTTCATTATCATCATTGTTATTATCATTATACTCATTATCATCATAATCAACATAATCATCATAATCATCATAATCATAGTGACAATGTTGATAATAATGATAGAAAAAATAATACTAACAATAATTATAATAGTAATGATAATAATGACATTATTGATAATAATAGTGATGATTAAATGATAAAAATTATAATGATTATAATAATATTGATTATCACAATGAATGATAACGATAATACTAATAATATCAATAATAATAATGATAACAATGATTTTATGAAAAAGAGTAACAGCAATGATAATAATAATAAAGTTTTTATTATCATTTTGATTATTATTATCATCACTGTTGTTGTTATTACCATTATTATATTTAACATTATCTTTATTGTGATCGTTATCCTTCTTATCATCTCTATTATTATCATTATCATTATCATAATTATCATTGTTATTACTATTATTGCTGCTACTACTACTTATACTATTATTATCATATTGATATTATTACTATGGTTATCATTATACTTTTTATCACAGGAATAACAATGATAATAGCAGAATTAAGTAATAGGAACGACGTTGATGATAATGTTATTTTTACCTTTTTGTATTTGTATTCTATTATCGCCGTCATGATTATTGTTGTTATTCTCTTCTTCCTGTTTTTGCTATTACTACTATTTCTCACATTATCATCTTCAACATCACAGTTTATCACCATTACCCCTTCATAACAAAAATGATAACAATTACTATTATCTTACATCCACCACCGCCATAATCACTTAACAAGCACCTAACACCATATACCCAATCATCACCATATCACCATCACCATAAGCGCTCCGCCCCCTTCACCATAACCGCGCCAGCTGCGTCACTAGACCCGCCCCGAATATGCAAATGAGATACGACTTATTCGCATGACGTCACGCTCGCCGTCTTCTCTCCTCGACGAATTGAAAATTGTATCGCTTTTTTGTGAGGAAGATGTAGGCCTAAAGAAGGCGCTGAGGGTTGGGTCTGCGGCGGGAAGGGAGGGAGGGCCTAGGGGGGGAGGGGGGAGGAGGGAAGGGAATGGAAGGAGGAAGGGAGGGAGGTAAGGAAGGGAATTGAAGGCGGGAGGAAGGGATGGAGGGAATGGAATAAAGGAAGGGAGGAAGGGAGGGAAGGAGGGAAGCTGTTTAGGTGGATGAGAGAGGGGGAGAGAAAAGAAAAGCAAAAGAGAGAGAGAGAGAGGTTAAAAGATTGAACACGACAGACATACACACAAACTTACGCACACACCAACACCGAAAAAAGAGACAGAGACAGAAACAGAGAGAGAGAAGTGAAAAAGAGCAAACAGACCAACTATAAATCTGTATTCTTGTAATCACCTTAGATTAGAAGAGAGAAAAAACAGCAAAAGAGTCCCTCTGCATAATCACATACTTTATAGCCAATAAAAAAGGCGATTATTGGCCTTGATCTAGAAAATAATCATTTACAAATTTAGACATAAACGTCCCTCCACGCCTGATATATGCATGGGCGTCTTCCCCTCGCCCCCCCCCTTATGTGAAGAAGGGAAGAAGGAAGGGCCGAGAAACAGGAGGTGGGAAGGGGAAAAGGGCTAAAGGAGGAGGAAGAGCCGAATAAATAGGAGGCGGGAAGGGGAACAAAAGTACGGAAGGAGAAAGAAGGACCGAGAAATAGGAGGGAGGAAGAGGAAGAAAAGTATGGAAGGAGGACCAAGGGCCGAAAAAAAGGAGGTGGGACGGGGAGGTAAAGAATGAAACGAGTAGAGAGAGAGGTGGATGTGGAGGATGGCAGGGAAATGAGGTGGAAAATATAGGCTGAGGTGGAATTAAGGAGGACGAACAGGAGAGATGCGTCAAGACAGAGATAAGGAGAGAAGAAACAAAATAATAAAAGGAAATAACAAACGACTCTGATAGTAGACACGCAAATTTTTGAAATGGACTATTGGGGAAAAAAGAAGAAACTAAATCCAAAAGCAAATTAAGAAAAGGTACAAGAACTCAGAAAAAAAGTACTAAGAAAAAAAATGACGAGAAATAAGGCTCCAGAAATTTTAAAAAAAAAAAAAGAAACGAGAGCGG
>NW_020868562.1:30000-32500 GCF_003789085.1 Penaeus vannamei
GGAAGAGGAAGGAGTTAGGAGAGGGGAGTAGCGAAAGGAAAGGAATACGGGATGGGAAGAGAGGGAAGGGACAGCGGAGGGGGGAGGAGGGGAGGGGGAGGAGGAGGATGGTGCTGCCAGCTGCATTGTGCCCGCGTGGATGTAAGGTTTCTTTGATGAATGGCACAATCCTCGAAGCACCATATGCTGTTGATGAACTGCTCCGGATAATTAAAATACGCCGTTCCCCGGGCCAGTGTTGCAGGAGTTGTCACATAATTCACACCATCTTTAATTATAGGTAATTATACGAGGCCTGAGCAATTTAAGAGGTCGAGTGTAGCCCCCCCCTCCCCTCCCCACCCAGCTGATGTCCAATCCCCATGAATATTTTTTTTTCTTTCTTGTTGTTTTAATCGTTCAAATCTGTGGATCTGTGTTTGTTGGTTTGTTGGTTTTTTCTCTCTCTGTCTGTTTGATTACGTTTCTTTGTTTCTCTGTTTATCTATTTATCTATCTTTTTTTCAGTTATCTCTTTCATTGCAATATTCGAAGTCTAGGTTGTTTGCCTTTCGTCTTTATTGATTCTCTTTCTTATATATTTCATATCCACTTTTTTCTATTCTTCTTTCTCGCGTTTTATTTTTCATCTCTCCTCTCATCGTCTTTTAAGCCATCATCTCTCTCTCTCTCTCCTTTCTCATTCCCTCCATCTCCCTCCCTCCGCCTCCCTTCCGTCCCTCCCTCTCCCTCCATCTCTCCCTCCCTTTCCTCCCTCCCCTTCCCTCCATCTCACCATCTCCCCCGCCCCTTACCCATCCCTCCCTCCACACCCTCTCTCCCCGCCCTCCCCCTCCCCTCCCTCCATGTCTCCCTCCTTTCCTCCCTCCCTTCCTCCCTCCACACCCTCTCCTCCGCCCCTCCCCCATCCCTCCACACCCTCTCCCTCCGCCCTCCCCTAACCCTCCATCTCACCATCTCCCCCCTCCCCTCCCTCCTCCCTCCCACCCTCTCCCCTTCCTCCCCTTCCCTCATCTCGCCCCTCCCCCCGCCCCTCCCCCCTCCCTCCACGCCCTCCCCCCCTCCCCTCCCACCCTCTCCCCGCCCCTCCCCATCCCTCCCTCCACACCTCCCCCTTCCTCCCCCTTCCCTCCCTCCAACCCTCTCCTCCGCCCCTCCCCCATCCCTTCCAACCCTCTCCCCCTTCCTCCCCATCCCTCCACACCTTCCCCCCCCCCTCCCCCTCCCTCCCATTGAAACCGCCAGCCTAAGCCTACCCCGAGTGTGCCTATAATCATGTCCTTATCGCCTCCCTGATCGCCCGTTCGCAGCCCCTGCAGAAGGACAGGAGACTTCTTCGCCCAGTTCTTCACGCATCTCGAGGCTGGCGGACTCCGTTGGGGATCTCTAATTGATGGTCGGGCGTGGGTTGGACGGGGTTGGGGGATTGGCGGGTTATTGGTGTGGTTGGGGGGTTGGCGGGGTGGGAGTTGTTGGCGGGGGTTGGGTGTTGGGGGGTTGGGGGGTTGGTGGGGGTTGGCGTGGTTGGGTTGTTGGTGGGGATGGGGTGTTGTTGGGGGTTGGTTGGCGGGGGTTGGGGGGTGGCGGTGGGGGGTTGGGCGTGGGATTGGCGGTTGGTTGTGGTTGAGGGATGGTTGGCGGTTTGTCGAGGGCTTTCTTCTGTCTTTCTCTTGTTCTTTGTCTGCGTTTGCTTGTATTGTGTTGTTTGTTTGTTTTGTATTGTGTTTTTTGTTTGTTTTTCGTATGTCTTTTTAGCTTTCTGTTTGTTTGATTTGTCGGACTCTCCTATCTCTCTCTCTCTCTCTCTCTCTCTCTCTCTCTCTCTCTCTCTCTCTCTCTCTCTCTCTCTCTCTCTCTCTCTCTCTCTCTCTCTCTCTCTCTATCTATCTATCTATCTATCTATCTATCTCTGTTTATCTACCTCTATCTATCACCCCTTTCCAGAATCGCGTGAAGTGAGTCCGTCGAAAGCGATTCCGAAGGAGAATGGAAAAACATCACGAAGAGGATTAGGGCAAATAGAACCTGTCACGTGACCGGTTTGCCCTAGCGTTGATGCCCAGACTCATAACATCCGGGACACTAATGACAAAGCTAATGTTGACCCACCTGGAGGCTTCCCGACAAGCACACACCGCCCCCCCCTCACCCCACCCCACGCCTCTCCACACCGCGACACCCTTGCTGCAAAAAATGGGCTTTGACATGATGGCGTCACTGAACCGATGCCTTATTTCCTTTACTCTTTGATCTGCCATCCTGTGTAGCCTGGTGTGTTGCTGATCTGCGTTCGCTTCTGGACCTGATTCTCATTTCGGTGAGGAACTTTCGGCTGCCTCTTTGCGAATGAAGGGGAAGTCTGAGTCCCGTTGCGTGATTTTCAGGATATTCATTGTTCGGAAAATGTGAATCTCGATAGATTGTTTTATTTTCTCAGATGAAACTAATGTGAATCATAAAAAGGAACGCGTGATATTTATTTATTAAACATGATATAAAA
>NW_020868562.1:45000-48121 GCF_003789085.1 Penaeus vannamei
CAGAAGCAGAATTGGTAACAGCTGTAGTGATACTAGGAACGGTAATAGTAATACTAGCACTATCCACGGACCTAGAGATACAGGGATACGTAGAAGTAAGTTCTATATTCTTAATCTTCTTTGTTATCTTCTAATTTTGTTTTTATCATTATCACACTATTCCTGCAAGCTTAGAAAACGGGCTCCGGAGACAATTCGAAAGGGGAAACTAATGCATATTCATGCCTTTCTTCTTAGACCTCCAGAATAGCATTAATGATAACGCATGTTATCAAAAAATAAGGAAATATTTGTTCTGTGAGTGCATATTGTTTTATTGCAGAGATTAGACAGCATCTAATAATAAGACTCCCAGTCGCTGGTTGGTCGCCGGGGCATGTTTACAACGGGCAGACTCAGGTTAGAGACTTGCATTCATCCTGAACTTTATTTATAACTTCCCTGACCTTTGCGCTGAGAGGAGCGTGTGTGGACAGTGAAGGGGGAGAGGGAAGGAAGAAAGAGAGAGAATGGAGGGATGAAAAGAGGGGGCAGAAGTGAATAGAGGTGAAGGGAAGGATTGTGGAAGGGATGGGAGGGAGGGAGGTGGATGGAAAGGATAGGGAAAGAAGGAAAAAAATAGGGATGTTGGCGAAACAAATGAAGAAACAAGAAAAAGAACGAGATGAAGGAGGCACAGTAAATTGGAAAATAAGAACGAACGAAAGAGAGAACAGCAGGAAGAATTTAAATTTGGAAGATAAAGTTATAAAGCCTCGTTTGTTCTAAGACTTTTAAACGGTAAATCAAAATAAAAGTTCCTATTCTTCGGCCTCAGTCTATTCCGTTTCTCTTAACAACATCACCAATCAAATCAGCAGCACCAACCGCCCCCACCACCCCCCCACCACCTCCCCCTCCCCCACCACCTCTAGCACCAATACCATTTACACCAACAACACCAACACGCATCTGCAGCAACCCCTTCCCACTACCCCCTCCCACCCACCTCACTGCCAATATCAGTGGCACCAACAACACCAAACTACCAGCATCTGCCCTGCCCCCACCATCCCCTCCTCCATCCCCAACACCAACTACACAAAACACAGCAAACGCCTCCCGCCACCTCCCCCATCCGCCTCCATCATCAGCAAACACCAGCATCTCCGCCGCCCTTACCACCCATCGCGAACAGCACTAGACGCACCCCAGTCTCCTCCCCCACCCCCATCACTTTCCTCACTAACAACACCCACAGAACCTCCCCCACCCCATCACCAACGGCACTAGACGCACCCCCACCCCCCCACCACCCAACCTCCACCACCGGTATCAACGAGACCAACAGCGCCAATAACACCTCCCCCACCTCCTCCCCACCCCCACCAACGACAACCATCGCCAACAACCCCTCCCACCTCCTCCCACCTCCTCCCCACCCCACCAACACCGCCATCACCTGCGCAGGTACCCAACCCCGCCGCCTCCGCCGAGCTCGCCTAAACCCCGGTGACAATAATTCCCCTGATATGCTTTATTGCAGCTGATGGTGTGGCGAATTAATTGTCCCGACATGTTAAGCCCTTGGACCACTTATTATAGTCTTGGGGCGAGGGAGGGGGAGGGAGAGGGGGATGGGAACCGGAGAGGGGTGGGGTGAGAAGGGTTGGGGAGAGGGGGGAAGGGTGGGTGGGGAACCGGAGAGGGGAAGGGGTGGGAGAGAGGGAGAAGGGGGAGTGGGAGCCGGGGAGGGTTGGGATGAGGGGGGAAGGGGGTGAATGGGAACCGGAGAGGGAAGGGGGGTGAGAGAGGAGGAAGGAGGGGAGTTGGAACTGGGGAGGGATTGGGGGGTGGGGGAGAAAGAAGCAGGGGGGGATGGAAGGAGGGTGGAGAAAAGGAGCGACGGGTGAGTGGAGGGAGGGAGTGGCGTAAAGAAAAGGAGGAGGTGAACACACGAGAAAAGAAAGAATGAGAACAGGATAATGAAAAGGAAAAGCAGTGGAGAGAATAAAGTGAACAAAAGAGAGAAACGGCAAAAAAAAAAAAAGATTAAGAAGTCAAACGAGGAATTGTTCTGGGAAATGAACACAAAAGAACACGGGAGAAATAAGAAAGGAAAAAGAATAAGACGAACAGATAATGATAAGAGAGAAAGCAAGGAGATAGATGTTGCAGGAGTTGCAAGGAGAACATGATGTCACGGTTAGCAATGATAAATTAGAAAGAGATAAAGTGATTTTCTTTATGGTGCATGACGTGGCGTGTATGTGCTTGTGTGTGTGTGTGTGTCTGTGTGTGTGATTGTGTGTGTGTGTGTGTGTGTGTGTGTGTGTGTGTGTGTGTGTGTGTGTGTGTGTGTATGCGTGTGTGTGTGTATGCGTGTGTGTGTGTATGTGTGTGTGTGTGTGGATAATTACGTGTTTCGCATATGTTTGTACGGGAAAGAGAAAGAGAGAGAGAGAGATAGAGATAAATAGAGAGAGAGAGAGGAGGGTGGGGGGGGTGCTTGTTTCTCTCCCGGGCTAACATTATCCCAGGGCAGAAATACCCCTCTCCCACCCCCCCCCCACTAAGCCGAGGGAGCGAGGCACCGCGGATCTCGCCTCTTGATCTCTTTCGTTTCTTTATCCCTCTTACCCTCTTCCCCTTTTCTTTATTCGCCCGCTCTCCCTTTCCCCTCTTCGTCTCTCGGTGTTTTTTCCCTCTTCCTCTCCCCTCGTCCCCGGTTTTCTTTCCATTGTTTTGTTTCCCTTTCACCCTTTCTTTCTTTTTAACTTCCTTCGTCTTTTTCTTCTTCTTTTTTATCTTCCTTTTCCTCTCTTCCCTCGTTTCTCCCCCTATCCATCATCCATCCATTCTTGTCCTTTAGATATTCAGTCCCGGACATTTTTTCCCTCCCTGGACCCCTCCTTTTTCTCCCCTCGCGCCCTCCCATTTTCCCTCCCAAATCCCATTTTTCTTTGCGCACTCCCTCCTCTATCCCTCCCTTTCCTCTCCTCTGTCTTTCTTTCGACCTCTCTCTTTTCCCTCCTTGACTCTCCCTCCTCCCCCCCTCCCCCTCCCTCCCTCCACCGTCCTCATCCCTTGAGCATCAACACAATCCTGTCTCATCCACTTCCTTCATCCACTTCTCCTTAAC
>NW_020868562.1:79487-91987 GCF_003789085.1 Penaeus vannamei
TATATAAATGGAATACACTCTATCGTGTTGATACTAGAAAAACCTATAATGCACAAACAAGATATATACATACATACCCGATGATATATATATATACATAATATACACGTATATATACATATACATATACATATACATATATGTATGGGTATAAGTTCCTTATAGTGATGTGCGGATAAAGTGGGAAATGGATCTTGCTATCTTATAGAGCAGAAGAAATAGAGTCAGAAACAACCTTGTTTAATCTGCAAGGTAATATTCATTGCTAAATGATGAAAATATCATCTCCATATCACCGCTCAGAGTCTAAGTCACTAATCTTGTTTACCCTGCCAGGAAAAACAAAACATGTTGTTATACTTCATTTCGGTGTTTTAAGATTTATCTATACAGTTCTTTAGAACTATCTGCACATTGTGCATTTCAGGCTTTCACAGTTGCCACCCATGAGGTTTGACAGCTCAATGGCCATAACGTGACAGAAGGCCAGTGAAAAATGTTACATTTCCAGTGTTACATTGATTCTGGATTATTCGTAAGACTATAGAGTGGCATCAAAAAGGAAATAGTCTGATAACCATCCCAGCTTGATATCTGAACCCATCAAGAGCCCCAAATGCTAATAAAGGTGATTAAAAACAAAGCAATTCCGACAGTAGAAAGGAGCAAACGAAAGTGTGACGTTTCCAGATATAAAGGTATTTGGTTAATTTTTAAAAAAAAAAGATAGGTCAATCTTCTCTCTTCGCTGTAACATATCTCCTTTATTTTCGATTTGTGCACTTTATGACATAGATGAAAAGTGTCTTATTTATGTCAAGGTAATCATTCCATACACTTTGTTTTGCTGTAACTCTGATTGTTATCCACTTTAAATTTACCCTTGGATCTCCTCAACAATTCATTTGCACATGAAACAACAGTATTACTGGAAAAAGGTGTCACCAAAGAATCAGCCTTGAAGGTATTTAATTAATGATCACTTTTCATTAAATAAACTTGTCTCGCAAATAAATAATAACAAAGTTATTTAATTATCAAAATAAATAAAAACAATATTAAAAGGAGGTGAGATTCACACAATCACTGAGGGAATACTGACACAGTTCTCCACTGCGCATGCACGGGGCCAATGAATTAGCTAAAATAATCTATAAATTTCAATTTTCAATTAGTTTTGCCATGGCCTGTGTGTGTGAAAGGTGTTGCATTAAACCATACCATGTTGTAAAAAATTATTTTGAAGATGATGAGGCTAGCCTGAAATTATTGCATGATCACGGAGTGCTACCCTCTTAAGTGCTCTGCAAATTGTGCAATTTACCCTGCACATGAAGAAGTGGTCGGTGGTTCTCTCGATAAGAGGGGAGGACATTGTCGTTGAGATTGACAAGGCATAGAGAGGGAGTCGAAGAAGTGTTTCCCCATTCCCCTAGTGCCTCCCCTGTCCCCTAACAGGAGGAAGGACGCTCTAGTTCCTCTAATAAGAAAATATATTCTTCCGGGAACCACAACTTGTAGTTACAGTTGGGGAACCCACCTTGGGCTTGACAAGGAGGGTTACACGCAAGTCATTAACCACTCAAAAGAGTTTACTGATTGAGCATGAAATCCACACGCAGAACATCGATAGACTTTGGAGTGACGTCCAGGAGTGGCTTAAATGTCCAGGTAATAGAACTGAGTATTACCAGCAATACCTCTCCTGTTACCTATTCATCCATAAGAACTTTTCATAATTTTCTGGTTGAGACTGCCCGTCTATAAGGGAGGGCATGAAGTATATCAGGAAAATTATGGGGTATGCAACTGCCATCTTTGAAATTCTACGTACTGACAAACCAAAATTCAAAAACTTTACAGGAACCCAACCCATCTTTCAGCAAAATTCTATGGGAATTCACATGTTCCAAAGCCCCCAAAAATGTATTGCACAATAAACCAGCCTAATATAACAATTTAAGTTGCTGCGACTAGGAGTGCACTTTGAGCACTTCCTGAGGGGATGGTTGATGGGGAGGGAACCCCCAACAACCCCCGGGACACATTCTTTTCATCTCAGTATGTAAGGCCCGATAGAGCTGCATTCACACAGTAAACAATAAACCAAATACTCTTATATCTGGAAATGTCAACTTTTTGTTCACTTTTTTCTGGCATCTGGATTGCTTCTAGATGTCTGGACCCCCAGGAGGGGGTTCGCAGGGGGAACAGCCCCTTGCATTGTGTAATTCTCGTATTTACAATCGACATGTGGGACGCACAATGCCGAGTCTGTCTGACACTCTCGCCTGCCATGAATACATGGAGGATTCTTTGTTTTCCTGGGTAGGGGTGGGGAGGCAGTTGCAGGGGGCACAGCCCCCTACATTAGACAATATAGTGACTTTATCAGTACCATGATTACAGCAGAGATTGAGAATTCCACACTGGAATAAACACCAGAATCAACCAAACCAAAACGATAAAAATCCAACGAGGACAATATGCAGTATGAGGTGGTGATAAAACCTATATATTTCGATAGACAGATACAAACCAAGACACTTTTCTTCTATAGCAACATTTGTGCGGAAAATCTGTACAGTATGGCCGCATTAAGTTAGGGGAAATTGAAGATAATATTCTTGTAGAGGACAAAAAGTAATAGTGCTGGTACAAGAAATATTCTGAAGACACGAATGGTAACGCCACAAATAAAGGAAAAAGGTCGCGGAAAACATCACTCACAGCCTAAGTCCACTAGGCGCTCCAGCGGCTGAGTCCACTGGCTTGGCGTGAAAGAACAAGTTGAAGCGCAGCTTGCACAGTGTCTTCTGTCCTACTGCACACCTGCATTACCACTACCTTTTTGTTCACTTTTTTCTGGCATCTGGATTGCTTCTAGATGTCTGGACCCCCAGGAGGGGGTTCGCAGGGGGAACAGCCCCTTGCATTGTGTAATTCTCGTATTTACAATCGACATGTGGGACGCACAATGCCGAGTCTGTCTGACACTCTCGCCTGCCATGAATACATGGAGGATTCTTTGTTTTCCTGGGTGGGGGTGGGGAGGCAGTTGCAGGGGGCACAGCCCCCTACATTAGACAATATAGTGACTTTATCAGTATCATGATTACAGCAGAGATTGAGAATTCCACACTGGAATAAACACCAGAATCAACCAAACCAAAACGATAAAAATCCAACGAGGACAATATGCAGTATGAGGTGGTGATAAAACCTATATATTTCGATAGACAGATACAAACCAAGACACTTTTCTTCTATAGCAACATTTGTGCGGAAAATCTGTACAGTATGGCCGCACTAAGTTAAGGGAAATTGAAGATAATATTCTTGTAGAGGACAAAAAGTAATAGTGCTGGTACAAGAAATATTCTGAAGACACGAATGGTAACGCCACAAATAAAGGAAAAAGGTCGCGGAAAGCATCACTCACAGCCTAAGTCCACTAGGCGCTCCAGCGGCTGAGTCCACTGGCTTGGCGTGAAAGAACAAGTTGAAGCGCAGCTTGCACAGTGTCTTCTGTCCTACTGCACACCTGCATTACCACTACCTTACAGCCAATCAAGAGGCGGCAGTTTAGCAGAGATTTTAACTCCTCATTAAAAGTTCAAGTATAAAATTCCATATACTATATCATAAAAATGCACACAACAATCAACTAACGTTTCATATATATTCACATCTCAGCCGTTTTTACATAAAAATGTGTATCATTAATATCCTTTATTGCCAAACAATTCAAACAATACAGTCGATACTTAACACACATGCACATTTCTGGCTACATCGGAGGCCAGAAAGAAACTGTGAAAAGAGCAGTGAAATTTTCTGAACTGTTTCAGCTCTATCATGCATACCTAGGTGAAGAGAATGTTTCCCGGAGGATGTTGGACAGTTGAGTAAATTTTGTGTTGGTTACCGAGTGCTTTTGCACTTTCTTATATTCAAATATGGTGGCATATTCAGATGCTCGCATTTCGGAAAAATTTATTTCTTCGATGTTAGAAAATATAAATTTGGTTCGCATTTCCGAAAAGTCGCATTTCTTTGATCTTTATAAATAGGAAGTTTGGCTCGCATTTCCGAAAAGGCGCATTTCATTGCATTCAAAATTAACTTTGGTCATTTACTGACCCTGATATCAAGCTGAGCCAACTCTTTATACCCCCCCCCTCCAAAACCCCCCGTTCCCCACGTGTCCCCTAAGATTGTTGGGTGGAGTTGGGAACTTAGTCTCTACTGGGTGCATCTGTACCGTAAGGAATTACCACTTGTGCAAATGCTCCCCAAAGGTGGTGTCCGTAAATGAACAGAGGTGAGGGCCCAATTTTGCCCAAGTCGGTCATGTTCTTTTCATGACGAGAGTAAACATTGGACTGACTGCAGAACAGGTTACTGTAATGTGCGAACTAGTGCCTGTATTACTGCACGATTGTCAAAATTACATTTTGCTAATCATCAGTGTCTGCTGTTCCACATTTAAGCTTTCAAAGGCCTTTATTACTGTTGTTATACCTCATTTACGTATTTTAAGATTGAATGTAAATGTTTTATCAGGAATTGGTCTGAAGAACCTTCTGCGTAAGCGCATTTTCACGTTTCTGGCCACTAGGTTAGACAGGACAATTCCCAGGCATTCGGTGACAGTTAAGAAATGTTTTGTTTTTGGTATCGTGTCGATTCTAGGTTATTCTTAAGACTATACAGTGGCAATGAAGAAGAAAAAGACCTTAATAACTATCGCAGTTTGATTTCTTAGGTCATCAAGTACCCCAAATCCCAAAAGATTATGATAAAAACGAAGGGGTCCACAATAGACCAACCAACCGACAGAAGCAAAGGAAAACTGACAGTTTGGTCTTTCAATATAGTATGAATGTAGCTCTATCTTGCCGTACATACCGAGGTGAAGAGAATGTGTCCTGGGGGGTGTTGGGGGGTGAAGCCCCCCATCTACCCTCCCCTCAGGGTGCAGGAAGGGCACGCCTTGTCACGGCACTTTGGCGCATCAGTGTATATACTTTCAAAGATAGCAGGTATATCAATAGAGTTTCATTAGCAGATTTTTTGGATTTTTTGTGCTAGTTTTTTACGTCTTTGTTTGCTATTCTTCTTATCTAATCCAGTTTTACCTTATAATTTCCCTAATAAACTTCATGCCCTCCCCTGCTATCCAGACAAACAAATTAAGATAGTCAATGGAAGTGGTACTCAGATCTCATCATCGATGCCTTTGTACAAGAAACAACATCAAGAATCCTTGAAATCAGTGGATTTCCAGCAAATAAAAATCAAAATTGTTCCAACTTAGATTGGGACAGTGTATCAGATACCTCAGCTTTTTATACTGTAGGAATGACATCAGGGTTCGCTGTAGGGAAAACACGAAATGGAACTCCACTTCGCGAAATGGAATGTCGTATACGAAATGGAACATGATATTGCATAATTTACCAAATGATGCGCAGTATAACCTTTTTATGTCTCAGTTGTGTTCATATGTTCAACTTAAAGTGTTGAAGGTATCGATGCGCTGAAACCAAATCAGGGAAACACGTCAACAAGGCTCCGTGCTGCCTACTGGCCGACATAGCATAAGTGCCGCCATCTGGTGAAAGCTCGATAGAATAACAGCTGAACAGCAACAATGTCAGGCTTACAAATAATAATATACAATATATAAGGTAGTCTAGTCTATTTAATTAACAGTAATTATTGGTAGGTCTCTACAGTACTGTTGCTTGTGCTCGCTACATGGCAGTAGATCTCCCACAGGCTATGGGCCCAATTATTATTGGCCATACTTTGAAATCTCTGGCAAAATTACAGTTAATCCTCTCTGGGTATTTGGATACGGTTCAAGAGGGGACGCCTGCATGCGTATCAGAAGGTTTGCACCCAAAAAACAACCTATTTTCATTCCATTTCGTATATGGCATTCCATTTCGCGAAATGATATTACATTACCTGTTTTCCCCACACCCTCAGGGTCAGGGTTCTGTAAAATCTGTGGACAAACATAAAACATATGGTATACTTGTAGCCTCAAATATCGGTCCAGAAAAAAAACTAAAAGAGATCACCTTACTTTTACAAAACAAAAATAAATACAATCAACTAGAAATATCGAGACGTGTATGGGCTTTTACATAGCACGGATTTCCATGATGTTGCAACGACCGGCAAAATCTTCCTCATATCCAACCAAAAAGAATTTCACCCAAAAATACTTACATTTCGCTTCAACAACATCTACCTCATGGCCACATAATTTTGCTGCAATCAATATTTTCAAGCCATTTGGGTGGCGTTTCTGACTTAGAAGTTTCATTACTGAAAAAGGCCACACTTATCTAGCAAGAAAGGGATGGGTATGTAAACACGTCGTTCTAGTTCATAAAGACATCAGTAATGCGAACGAGATAAAGAGAATGCGTTTGAATCCGACTGCGCAACAAGCGAACGGACAGCTATAACTTTAACATAAGTACGGCGTGTATATGTGTTTTCATACATATAAATTTAAGTGTATATATATATATATATATATATATATATATATATATATATATATATATATATATATATATATATATATACACATACTATATATACTATATACCTATATATATACTATGAATAAATATATATATATATATATATATATATATATATATATATATATATATATATATATATATATATATATATATACTATATGATTATATATGATACTATATATATTGTATACCTATATATATACTATATATATATATATATATATATATATATATATATATATATATATATATATATACTATATGTGTGTGTGTGTGTGTGTGTGTGTGTGTGTGTGTGTGTGTGTGTGTGTGTGTGTGTGTGTGTGTGTGTGTGTGTGTGTGTGTGTGTGTGTGTATGATTAATATATGTATATATGTATATGTATATCTATATGTATATATATATATATATATATATATATATATATATATATATATGTATATACTATGCCCCAGAGGTCAGTAACCTTTTGAACATAGTGTGCCATTTAATAATTAATGCCTTCTTATTAAAACCTTGAGTGCCAGTTTTTTTCAGCACTGTATACCCAAACGTATTTTCCTGCTCATGCCTAATAGTAATATTCTTGTAGCATTTAGTATTCTTTGTAACAAAAAACATACATGTCATAATTTTAGATTTATACTCATCATATTAATGTATGGACACACTGAGCTTTAAACAATCCTCAAAGTGATCCTTTGTAAGCCTGCTACGATGGGGGCTGAGGGTATGCTGATGTGTAAAAAACATCTGCTCACATTGGTATATAGATCCAAATGCTGATAGCAAAGCCAAGGCTACTTTCTTCATGCAATTGAATTTATCAGACAGTGATATCAAGGAACTTAATATGGAGGCTGTATGATCATTCGCAGTAGTTTCCAATATTTCTCAATTCTAAAATTTAGCTGACCATAATAATAAGACATTCTCTCTCTCTCTTCTCTCTCTCTCTCTTCTCTCCTCTCTCTCTCTCTCTCTCTCTCTCTCTCTCTCTCTCTCTCTCTCTCTCATATCATTTTGCTGTTTAACTTTTTTCTTTGCTCCTTCAGAATACCATAGCGTGCATAGGCAAGTGCTGTACGTGTCAAGTTTGGCACTCGTGCAAAGGTTACCGACCTCTGCTATATATATATATATATATATATATATATATATATATATATATATATATATATATATATATATATATATATATGCGCGCGCGCGCGCGCGCGTGTGTGTATGTGTGGTGTGTGTGTGTGTGTGTGGTGTGTGTGTGTGTGTGTGTGTGTGTGTGTATGTGTGTGTGTGTATTTGCTTATATATACACAATATACATATGCAAATACGTACATACATCCATAAAGTTTATATACAACACATCTGAGAGAGTACAGAAGGGACAATGCCAGACAAACTGTCCGCCAGACACGCCCAAAAGTGACCCACCCCCTCTGCTCTGGCAAAATTGATGTAGATGAAACATGAAAGGTACTGAATGAAACTACTTTTGAAAGAAAGCTAATATTCCACCAAGTACAAAGTGACCCTTGCCAGACATACTGCCAGCTGCATTAGGCCCGCCAGACACCCAAAAAGGGCCTAAAATTTCGGCTGGATCAAACATTATTGGTACCACTTGAAGCAAAGTTAATATACTTCGACCCATATCAGAGAGTACAAAATGGTCACCACCAGACAAATTATATGTTGCATTATGCCTGCTAGACACACCCAAAAGTTGGCCCCACCCAGTGCTGATAAAAAATATTCGTTTGGTACCACTTGAAACAACGTTAAGAGACTAAGGGTGGAATTCCTAAAGGCCATTTAGCAAAGATAGCGTTTGAAAATAAATTGTCTTTGTCTGTTTACAGATCTAAAGTAATTAAATGCAGGCCCTGAAACTGATTAATCAGAACCTACCAAAGGGCCTAAAATTTTTCGCTGGATCAAACATAAGTGGTACCACTTGAAACCAAGTTAATATACTCTGATACGTATCATAGAGTACAGAATGGTCTATACAAGACAGATTACCCACTTTATTATGCCTGCGGGACATGCCCAAAAGTGACCCTCTCCCCTCTCTGCTCTTGGATAACTGATGTAGATAAAACATGAAAGGTACTGAATAAAACTAATTTCCAATGAAAGGTACATATTGCCTGGCGCATTAGACACTCAGCCGTTTTGTCATGCGTCAGGTTAGTAAGACACTTAATACAATGTATATTTTGGCAAAATTATTGGTTTCATCACACATTTAGTTCAACTGACAGCTGCCAAAACCTCCAGAATATTACAAGTTACAAATCATCTGTACTTCCAGAGTCATCGCTCCATTCTATCTGAGATCCAGAATCATCAGCATCTTCATACCCAGTGTCATTCTCAACCTCTTGATTTGCTAATTCTTCATCCTCAACCAGCTATGTTGGTGTCTTTGCCACCCAGCCAAACACTGTCACTCCACGGCCCTCTTTGTGCCCAACCAGGTCATGACCTTTCAAATTGCTCTGCTCAGTCATGTACTTCTGCAAATTGTAGCGGTTCCCATAATATATTTTATAAGAGCTGCTCTGCCTACAAACTGAGGGAGCAGTTCTCAGATTCAAACTAGTCCTCACTTTACATGAGGCCAGACAGGGAGCACAGCAAGATTTTTCTATCTCCATCTATTCTAAAACTGTCCTTAGCTCTGCTCCCCTCCATCTTTCAAGATGTTCAAATCTCCCCAGTATCTCTTCCCTCTATCCCAAACCATCTTACCTCTATTCCCCCTCTCTCCCAGTCAAATTCTTTTTCTAGTCTAAATCCAGATACTCCAATGTTTACCACTTCCCTATGCCTACACCATCTCTACTTTAGCTGTTGCACCAGGCTACCCTAACATTCCATCCATCTTCTCGTACCACATTCTCTCCTTCACCCTCCTCTTCCTATAATCCTCAGACATCTATCACCTCTTCTCATTACAAGAGAACCTTTGTTTCTCAGACCTCCCCACCCAACTCTCCTCCAGAAACTCTTGAAGACATCCAAAACTTCCTAAACATGACTCAAGAGAATGCTCTGCTCCCTCATCCCCCCTCCAATCCCTCTATTTCTATTTCCTCTATATTCAAAGTAATTGCCAATATCCATAATCCTCTCCTCAAGTTCCCCTACCTCCTTCCTTCCACTCTCTTCCAACACACCCATCTCTCCTTTTTCATTGCACCATTCCCTTTTCATTCCCCATTAACCTTACCACTCCCACCAGGATGCTCAAGTGAATCCCTTCTGTCGCAAGTGTCCTTTTCTGGATCCTTCCCCTCTTGACATTCTTCCTGATATGTTCCCACCTTCCCTAGTCTCCTTATCTCATTCCCTGGATTCTTCTCCTCCTACTTTTCCAACAGCCTTCTCTACCTGCATTACCCATTGATTGTTTTATAATTTTTTTGTCAGTTATCCTTAAACAATATTCCTCATCCTTCCTCAGCCACAGATACTCTCCATTTAATCAAGTCGCCCTATGCCCTTCAGCCTTTCCTCTTTTACTGACCTCTGCTTTACTTCATTTACTCCCCCTTTACCCTATTCACTACCATGCTATCCTACAATGCTCTATAACCAGTAACATCTAACACATTTATCCTAAGTGTTAACTCAACCCTTTTTGCCACAATCCTTTACCATAGTGCTATATGACCTTTGATGTCTAGCACTTTTATTCTGCTCTAACACTGAACCAGTAACCATCGACTAGAAAAGGATCAACTACATTCCATTTGTGCAAAAGAATGTATTTCCTCAAATGATGATTATCCAGTGTCCCAAGGGTCTGAAAACACTGCATATACAATGCCCCTAATGCACTTTATTTCACAAGTTCTAAGCAATTTTATTTACTGGACCCACTTTGGGTTAACCTGGGTCTGTTCCTGCAGACCAACAGTTAAAACTGAAACTACTATATATAGTTTAGAGAGAGAGAGAGAGAGAGAGAGAGAGAGAGAGAGAGAGAGAGAGAGAGAGAGAGAGAGAGAGAGAGAGAGAGAGAGAGAGAGAGAGAGAGAGAAAGAAAGAAATATGCATACAGATATTGACCTCCATCATCACCTGAGATATACAAATTGTAGTGTCTTATCATGCTAATGTTATAAAGTTGTGTGGCTGTTGGGAGAACTACTTCCTGAGGAAATAATGGTAGTGACAATTGGTAGCCCTGCATATTACCATTATATGTAAAACACCAGTAGCTTAAACAGTAAGGTTCGAATTCATAAAGAGTGATTAGTTGTAAGTTCTGATTAATTAGTTCCAGGGCCTGCATTTAATTACTTCAGATCTGTAAACAGACAAAGACAATTTATTTTCAAACGCTATCTTTGCTAAATGGCCTTTA
Source organism: Penaeus vannamei (assembly GCF_003789085.1). Lineage (NCBI taxonomy): Eukaryota > Metazoa > Arthropoda > Malacostraca > Decapoda > Penaeidae > Penaeus > Penaeus vannamei. Next base: position 90,436 of record NW_020868562.1, read on the forward strand.
GGAATTCCACCCTTAGGCTCTAAACGTTGTTTCAAGTGGTACCAAACGAATATTTTTTTATCAGCACTGGGTGGGGCCAACTTTTGGGTGTGTCTAGCAGGCATAATGCAACAGATAATTTGTCTGGTGGTGACCATTTTGTACTCTCTGATATGGGTCGAAGTATATTAACTTTGCTTCAAGTGGTACCAATAATGTTTGATCCAGCCGAAATTTTAGGCCCTTTTTGGGTGTCTGGCGGGCCTAATGCAGCTGGCAGTATGTCTGGCAAGGGTCACTTTGTACTTGGTGGAATATTAGCTTTCTTTCAAAAGTAGTTTCATTCAGTACCTTTCATGTTTCATCTACATCAATTTTGCCAGAGCAGAGGGGGTGGGTCACTTTTGGGCGTGTCTGGCGGACAGTTTGTCTGGCATTGTCCCTTCTGTACTCTCTCAGATGTGTTGAAGTATATAAAATTTATTTCAGGTGGTACCAATAATGTTTGATACAGCCCAAATTTTTAGGCAGGGATGACTGAGGGTTTCAGGGTGGAGGCGGGTTGCGGGAAGGATCAACTTCGAGTCTTTGTTTGCCCATGGTGATGGACAATGATAGATGAGATGATGACAATGAAGGGTGTCTGTAAGAATGAAGGGGAAAGTCTATAAGCCGGTAGTAAGGCCAGCCATGTTGTATGCAGAATCGAAGATTTTTTTTTCTTTGGGAGTGACGAAGCTGTACAAACTTTAAAATAAACAACACACGTACGTCAGTTTTGGGGTAAAGCTTGGGAGGCGAGACTTAGATGGTTTGATCATGTGCGTAGGAGGGATGAGGAGTATGTGGGGATGACGATGATGATGGATAGACCCATGAGGCAGAAGCAAGAGGGGATTGACCAAAGTGAAGGTTTATGGCTGCTTTGAAGAAAAACAAGGTGGTGATGGGTTTTCCTTCAAAGCATCCATTAAACCTTCTCTTCTCTTTTCTGAGGGGGTCACCGACATTGCTTTGGTGGCGGGAAGTAAGGACTTTCCACGCACACAACAAAAGAAACAAGCAACAAGTTCTCTTACTGCCGGCAGCTGTAAGTATCGCTCAAGGTGAAGCCATCGCCATACCCGTTACCAAAAAAAAAAAAAAAAAAAAAAAAAAAAAAAAAAAAAAAAACTTTACATATATATAATATATAATACACACACACGCACACCATTGCTGTTAATGGTAAAGCACGTCAGTGTTTTGTGTCTATTTTACAGCAGTGCTACATAGTCTGGATCTGGCGGTCCATTCTCCAAGTAAGGAGCGATTCTCCTCCACCATCTGTGATCTCTTCCGCTTTTCCTCGAAAGTTCAGGCCAGTCCTTCGTTTATTCTGCCATTTTATCCCAGAGTTTTTTTGAAAGTGTAGTGTTGTGCTTATAGGCTCGAATCGGTATTTATCGTGCAGTTCTGATATTGAAAGTTCAGTGTCTTCATTTCTGTAAGTTGCTGTCCGGAGTGCTCGATTCTGGAACTGTTGCATCCTCCTGATGTTTGTTGTGGAAGGTATGCAGAGAGGTTTGGCTGG
>NW_020868562.1:104487-109487 GCF_003789085.1 Penaeus vannamei
ATTTACCTTTACATGGACTTTACACCGTGGATGCTGAAGCAAGGTTGTACTGGCCCGTTTACTTGCCTAGGTGTATTTATGCTGGACGTGTTATTTTATTTTACTCATTTTTTACTTTGAACCATGTGCCTTTACTTTTACTTTTTACTTTGCTTTACTTACTTTTACTGGTTTCTTTTACTAGTTTCTTTTATTCGTTTTACCCTTTTACTCATCTTTTACCAGAACTTTTACTTTTTACTTTTCTGTTTTTACGATATTTTCATTTACTTTTCTCCATGCTCCCTTTTACCTCTACTCCTTGTTTGTGTTATTTTACGTATTTGAACTTAGATGCCAGTTCTTTTTACTGTTTTTAAGCCCTTCTGGCATATTTCTTTAGCAATCATTTCAGCCCTTCTGGCAAGTTTTACTGCTTCTGGCATATCTTAATAAGCCCTTCTGGCACGTCATTTTTTTTACATTTTAATTTCAGTTATTTTGGTGCCTTCTGCACATTGGTTGTTTTACAATTCATTTTAGGATTTATTTTTGTATCATTTTATGTACCATCTTCATATTGGTCACGCTCCTGGTAGACCTGCATCTACGGGGATAATTAGGCTTGTGAGATGTTGGTTCCTAGCCTTCAGCTTGGTCCCATCACCCCCTTTGCGAGGAACGAACGGGGCCCTCATTTTCATTGGCCCCTAAGCCTGAAGCCTTTCACCTCACGGGTGGCTTCCTTTGGGTTCCTCATTCACATAACCTTACAAAGTCGTCTTTGATTTTGTGTTTGATTTTTCTTTTGATGCATATGGTAAATGATTTTTCTTTTGATGCATATGGTAAATGATTTTTCTTTTGATGCATATGGTAAATCCTACATCACCCTCGTTTAGTATGTTTCTTTGGTAGACGTAGTAGCCAAAGATCTTTATCATCTCGTTGTTCTGGAGACAGTGAGTATTGATTAATATGATGTCTTGGTCTTCTAACAGATATGTGTTCGCGAGTTTGTGTTTTCTCGTGCGCCAATTTAGGACGTTGTGTTAAGTACATGCTGTGTTCATAAGTGCCTCATACTATGTCAGGGTCTGTAGAAGACCCTGGCAGTGTGTCGTTCGCCTCTCGTCCCGTTTGTGCTGCCGTTGAATGCTTCTTCCGCACACTGTATCTTATAAACACATGGTTCTTCTGTGGATCTGATCTCTGATAATTTGGTCGTCGTATATGTCAGGATGGCAGTAAGTGTACTTTGTTAATTTTGCCTGAATGAACTGTGAGGCCTCTGAATGCGATGGTCTCTTGGGAATGAACCCGATGCTTCCTACTCTCGCTCGTAATCTAATCTCTGGCAGCATCACTCTCGTCGCGCTAGCTTTCCTTTTGGGTTGTCTCCCTGGTTTCGGGCGGGTTTCTTGGTGACGGATCGGGCGTAATCCTGGTTGCCATCAGTCTGCCCTCGCTACGACGTTTCTTCGTTCGCCGTTTTCTTTGCAGCTGTTTCTTGGGTTGGCGATGATTCTCTGCCTCTTTTGTTTGATTCGCGTTCCATGGCTCTTTCCCTGTCAACTGCTTCTGCGCTCATAATTGTATTAGTGCCCATTAGTACACCGTGTTTCTCTGACATTGTTTTGAGATGGGAATCTGACTCTAGGGATGTTTATTAGGTCATACATCTCATAGACTGTTGTCTGGAAGCTGCATGGCTCATTGGCTTCCTGAATGTATGCAAATACGATTGCACTCATAATGCTTGCCGCTGCATTCGGGGGTAAGGATTTCAGTATTGCCTCGGGATTGACAGCGGTAATTGTTCTATTTTCTAGATAGTGAGTTGCTACTGCGAGTTGTTACTGCCCTTGCATCGCTTCCCTGGGTAAACGAGGGGTGGCGCTTGTTTAGCCCCTAAGTGCCTGTCTCTCTTGTATAGGCCGTTCATTTATTATGCTCTTCCTGGTTGGGCATTTGGCGGCTAGTATACGGTGATCACCGTTGCAATTTGGACATTTCTTTTTGTTATCATTGCAATTTTGTAGGTGTGATCCTTTGCAGCGCACACTGAGCAAGCTCTATAGGTTTCCGGCTCATGACAGTCTTTTATTATATGATCATATTTGTAGCACCTATAGCATGAAATTAGATTTATGAAAGTATCTTTTTTTTTTATAAACCTTGAGGGAATGGACTGATGCAATAACAGCATTCCGGTTTCCAGAGCTATTTTTTGCCATTTGGGCTGTTTCGAACTGCACTTTGATGATTGTTGGCGCGTTGAGGAGCTTAATTACCTGTTCGACCTTTACCCAGACGTTCTTTCTTTTGGATAATTTATAGTTTCTCTTCTTAGTCAATGATTTGTCAGTCAATGTTTCGGATAGTTTCATTTTCATGGCGTTATATACTGATGTCTTGGAGGGAAAAGAGGAAAGGATGAAAGAATAAGAAGGGATAAAGGGAAGGAGTAAGAGTAGACAGGAAAAGGGTGGAGATGGAAAGGAGAATGAAAGAGATAGAGTAACAGGAAAAAGTGAAAAAGGGAAAGGAGAAAGAAGGGGGAGTAGGAGAAAGTCAATGTGTGTGTGTGAGTAACAGAGAGAGAGACGGGGGAAGGACAAAGACAGTCACAGAGACATAGAGAGAATGGATAAATAGAGAGACCAAGAGTAAAAGGGGGGATAGAGAGAGGGAGAAATAGATACAAAGAGTCACAGAGAGGCTGAGACAGATAGATAGAGAGAGAGGGAAAGGGAAAGAGAGAGAGGGTTGGGTAGGGGAAGAGAGACAGATATCTAGACAGATAGACGGAGAGAGACAGAGACAGACAGACAGGGAACAAGGGAGATGAGTAGACAGAGAGACAAGGGGGGAGGCGAAAGAGAGAATGTGTGTGTAAGTAACCGAGAGAGGGATACACACACACACACACAATAATTATATATATATAATATAATAGTATATATATTATAATATATAATAATATATATATATAATATATATATAATATATATATATATAATATATTGTGTGTGTGTGAGAGAGAGAGAGAGAGGGTAAATCAGAGGAATAAATTAATAAAAATACAGGTAAACAGACAGAGACAAAGAAAGATATTTTTCGATATATATAGAGAAAAAAGCTCTTGCAATAACGATAAAATGATATCGTAGCTAAGGCGATATCGATGCCAGTACAAAAGTATCGATCGAAACACATGTACATGTGTGTGTGTGCGTGCGCTTGTCTGCGTGTGTATATGTGCACACGCACACACACACACACACACACACACACACACACACACACACACACACACACACACACACACATAATATATATATATATATATAATATATATATATATATTTGTGTGTGTACATAAAAATATATTCATTATAAGTGTATGTATACACACTGACACGTATGTGTTTGTGTGCGCACGTACACACACATAAGTGTGTTTTTATTTATAAATGTGTGTATGTGTAGACATTTATATATGTGTGTGCACATATATGTGCACACACATGTATGTGTGTGTAGATACACATATATTTATATATATGTGTATGTGTGCACATATATAATAATATTTATATATGTGCTTCTGTGTGTGTGTGTGCACATACGCCTGTGTGTGTATGTGTGTACACATGGATATGCATGTGTGTGTGTGTGTTTGTTTGTGTGTGTGGGCGCACACAATACTTTGTATCACAGTCACAGGATATTAAACAAAGAGCAAAATTCACAAGGGATCTTGATAATATTATCCACTTTATTCCATGTGGAACTAATAAAGATAAAAGCTAGATAAAATAACGATATAGAATAGATACATAGCTTGTCAGATGCAGTTTCATGTCGGCGGGCGATGTAATATCCCCATACAAAACTGCTTCAAACTCGATAACAAAGGAATTTCACCAACTCATCAACTTCACCCTTACCTCCAAGGGAGTTCCCTCACATTCCTGGGGATTGTTCCCAGTTGCCGTGTTAGCCTTGACAAATGCTAAAAAAGGTTAGTTCTTCGTGTTTACATTTAAACAAAGCAATCGTGTTAATTGGCTGGTGACAAGAGTGCTTTCGAACTCCTTTGAGGATAAAGAACCTTCGCAACTTAAATACGATTATTCATTTTTTATCACCAAGGTACATTTAAAGTACCTTACTTAACACGCATTTTGTCATTATGGGAATGTCAGAGTAACCTCTGCATATTGACTATTGGTATACTGAATATGTCAAGTAGGTTTTATTAATTTGTACTGCGGTTATAATCCCGTGATCCGTCAACTTGTTTGCAGTAGTTCTTTGGAAGTACTAAGACGAATAACTTCGGTCGGTAGGAATGTCTATTCTCAAATTTATTTATTTATTTATTATATTAGTTTATTGTCAATTTTAGCCACACACATACACACAATCACTCATAAACACACACCATAAGGAACAAGACATCAAAATTTATGACTGATACACATTTATTTTGCATCTGTAGTAATACGATATAACTCCTTGTACATACTTTTCTTCTTTAATGGACTATTGTATATTTATCTTTTTTGTCGATTTAATCCACGCTAATCATTCAAAAACATTCACTATTCATTATTACACATTTCTCAAACATTATTGTCGAAGGTCATTTCGAATTCCTCTTCATCACATTTATTCCATTTGCGACAGCCCCAAGTGGCATTTCTTCTGCACGTGAACGGCCGAACAACCATCACCCATTATTTACCCAGAGACCTTTTACTTCTGCAGCAATACCCTCAAAATTTCCATGAAATTTTTCATGACATTGAAAACCAAATAATTTATCTGCACGTGATGATGCATTATCAGTAACACCAATACCAACGACCCATGCACCAGTATCTAAAAAGCTTAGAAGAATCGCTAATTACATCATCACCATTTTAAACTAAAGTACCATTAACCTTGTCATCAATTAGCATAATTTACGATCGCCTATTAACCGCCATCACTATACACTTATGTGTTATTAA
>NW_020868562.1:118569-121069 GCF_003789085.1 Penaeus vannamei
ATCGATGAGGGAATACTAACCAAATTTTCAACTGCTGTAATCAGGGTACCCGATTAAGTTTCTTTATTGTGTACAATATATATATATATATTATATATTGTAGTATATATATATGATATTCATGTGAGTGGTGTATGTATGATATATATATATATATATATATATATATATATATATATATATTATATATATGATATATAGTATACTATATTGTATATAATATTATGTGAGTATACTAGTGTATTATGATATATATAGTTTATATAATAAATATAAAAATTATTTTATTAAATTTAATAAATTAAAATTATTATATTTATATATATATATGATGATAGTTATATAATATTGGTGAGTGAGAATGAGATATATATATTATATATTTATATTTAGCTGAATGTGTGTGTGTGTGAGTTTGTGTATAATTACTATATAGTCATAGTATATACTATTGATAATATAGATATATATTATTATATATATATATATATATAATTATATATATATATGGTCTCATATGGTATACTATTATATATATATAATATATATAGTATATATATATATATATATATATATTATATATATATATATATATATAGTATATATATACACACACACAAGGGGGGTGCTTATTACATATTTTCCCTGACTCACTTCCGCTTTCCTAAAACGCTGAATTTCACATATTGATAAGGATAACACATTATAGAGCACGTGGTTTCCTGATCCTAAAGTTCATGAAAACATATTTTCTGTTACGGAGGTGAAGGTGGCATGGAAGGTGTGAAGTGGAACAGTGCATTGTCCGGGCAAGTAGTCAGGTTTCTTATACCTGAAGGGGGGCGCAACGCACAGAGCACCTTGTCGAGATGTATATATAGTATATAAGAGTAGTATATATATCTATATATCTATATTATATATCACGTTACTAATGTATACATAATATATACTATTGGTAATGTGTACCACACAACACACACGACACCACACACATCAGGCACAGCATCAGCACCACAGGTGCGACGTGGGTGAACACATCACACACACACACCACACACACACAGCGAACGAGGGTGGTGTCAGAAAAGTCCCGGATTGATGCCAAAAGATGCGAGGGAGATCGTCCACTGCGAGTTCTTGTCATGGGCCAGACGATCAACCACGTCTATAAAGAGATACTTGGCGTTTATTTCGTCAGTGTGTGAGAAGAGAGCGAAAGTTGGGCAGACAACTCGTGGCTGCTTCATCATGACAACGTGTATGCTCACAATGCCCTAACCATTGACAGTTCCTGGCCAAGAAGATCATCGCCATGCTTGGGCGATAAATTTGGATAAAGGCGTCTCCAAAGAATTGATGGAAACTAACATTACAGTCTTCAAGATATTTAATTTATATTGATCACCTTGTCCCTCGCAAAATAATAATTACGGCGTAGGTATTTAATTATCAGAAATAAATGAAAATAAAATTAAAAATGAGGTGAGATCTCACGATCGATGAGTGGGAATACTAACCAATTTTAACTGTCCTGATAATCACGGTGACCGATTAGTTTATTTTATTGTCTACAATATATATATATATATATATATTATATGATATATATATAATATATATATTATATTGTAATATATAATATATACTGTTATTATGTGAGTGTGTAATGTATGATATATTAGTATTATATATAATTATAGTATATAGTATATATATATATATATATATAGTATATATATTTATATTATATATTATTAGTTATTATGTGAGTATATGATGTTATAATATATATATATATACAATATATATTAATATTACATATAGTATGCTGTAGTATTATATATATATATTATCAGGTATTACATAGATATATTAATATATATATTGATATTAGATATATATATGAGTATGCTAAATGTGTGATTTGGTGGTGTGGTGTGGTTTGTGTATAATGATAATATCATAGAGGTTAAGAGTATGTATGATTATATTTATATATATATATATATATTATATGAGGCGGTATGGACTATAGTAGTGACTAGGTATTTCAGGTACTTGAGTGTTTCTTCCGATGCTGGGCCCTTAGTGTGATATAGGTATAGACGTGAGATATAGCGAGAGTGTATTCTGCGACAATAGCGTCTGCACGTTATGATTAGCTCATATTATTTGCGAATAGCAGTGTGATATATTAGTAGATTGAGCTGAGACATATATCATATTGAGCGTCATAAGTTGATGCGGTACCTATGTCGAGTATAGTGATAGTCATGTCTATATGTGTAGCCGAGAGCTAATCATTAGGTATAGCCTGATTAATATTCTATATCAGTATACTAGTTTATAGGAGAGAGACGAGCATATAACTACACAAGGCAGTGCTTCGATTACATTATTTGAGTCGTTGATCCTAAACACGAGCGGGATCAGCATTATAGAATAGTAATATATGAGCTCTTGTAGTGCGAGATAAGTCAGATATTATGTGGGCGCT
>NW_020868562.1:146069-163569 GCF_003789085.1 Penaeus vannamei
ACTAATAAAAAATATATTGTTTGAGAAATTGCAAGGAGAAAATGCGGTCCAAACATTCACATTCCGAAACCAAGGAAAGATTCTTGAGTTCCAAGGCTCGAAATACACACGGTTTAGCGCAGTGTTTGCTAACACCGACTCCTGAAGGAAAGGCGAGGCACAATAAACACACTCTCAGTTTGCTTCAAGACGCCCTTACGCTCTCCTCGCCAGCTTCCCCGAGACACACATCTCGAGGAAATCTGAGCACGGCGGCATCTCCGGCCTGTTCATGATGAGTTTATACAGTTTTCCTTTCTTTCCCTTTTGAATGCCGGTCCTTGTGGTGACGCGAAATAATTACGCAACCACATTCCCTCGGACTTTATATTATTTTGCTTTTTTTATCAGGGTCGGAGAAACAATGTAGTAAAAAAAGGATATGATATATATATATATATATATATATATATATATATATATAGATATATAATATATATATATATATATATATATATATATATATATATATATATATATATATATATATATATACAGTACACACACATACATAATATATATAATATATATATATATATATATATATATATATATATATATATATATATATATATATATATCAGATATCAGCATTTTTCGTTTTCTCCATCTTTCCATGACTATCTTGGTATCAACAAAATAAGGTATAAGTAAAGTCTCTCTATATCATATTCCTCTATCATCTACCTGCATTCCGAAGTCTTCCGGACATTGCCAGCACGTAATGGTTTCTCAAAATCTTACATATAGTGTAGAGTGGTGGTAGTGATCTGGGGGGGGGGAGGGGTTATAGGCCTAGATTTGACCTTTTTTTTAATTCTCAAAATCCTAAAAAAAAAAAAAAAAAAAAAATCATACAGCCATTCTGAAGAGAACTATACTTCTACTATAGTATGCGGAAGCCATTTTCTAGAAGTCAACCTTCATTTTTTTTTTTTTTTTTTTTTTTGTAAATATTTTCCGAAGCCCATTATCTCGACACCCCAAAAAGGGATACTGAAAATATATCTCAATTTTATAAGTAGCACATGAAAATATTGCAAATCCTTATTGCAACATGCAATAGATCTATTATTCAGCTACAAAATGAGCCATAATACGTTAAAATCGGACTGAAAATACGTGTGCTATGCGTAAAAATGTGAAGGACCTAATAATCGCGATCTTTTTCCTTTTCACTATGTTTACATTTTACATGACAAATCATGTACGATATACTTGTATTTCACACTCAGACCCCGTTGAAAGACGAAAAACAATTACATGGCCATATAACAGTATGTATATAAGGTATTTAAGCAAGTATAGATCATTTTCGTGTACCCCATGACCTTTTGTTTATTTATATTGTTACTTCGTTTGTTTCTTTGTTTGTTTGTGTTTTCAGATATTCAAAAAGTTATGATTTTAATGAGATTTAAAACTTGACGCTCATTGCACTTTGGTGGTAATGCGGACCATGGCTTGGATCCAGGAAAAGTTATTAACAGATTTCAATAATTTCTTTTACCTGAGGTTTGTTTTAGCCTAATTAATATTCCATGAAATTTTGGTGATACAGATCATTTGGCAATCATTTTTGGGGGGAGGGGGAGGTTTGCATTTTCGAAATGTTTTGCTCTTGGATCAAACTATGTATGATGAAAACATAAAGAAAAGAAAATACACCATATGAACGGCTTTTTTTTATCTCTAATCATTGCGTCACGATTGCCGATTTTCTAAGGTAACATGAAAAAAAATATTTCAGTCGACATCGAAAATTGCTGCTACCACCTAAAAAATAACGGTCGGGTCTTGAAATTTTCAGGGGAGAACCGGGGCCTAGGAACTCCTTGAAAGTGCATTTAACTCAATTTCGGNCCTGGCCACTTCATGCCCTACTAACCTGGCACTCAACATGCCTTACTTACCTGCACTCACATGCTTTACTTACTGGCACTTCCTTGCCTTACGTACCTGGCACTCACATAACTTACTTGCCTGGCACTCACTTGTCTTACAAGTGTACCTCCTACCTTCCAAAGATGAGAAGTAAAGAAATGTATTAGTTCCAGCCCCACCTGGAGGAAGTACAATTCTGTCTTACTACAAGTCTTCTATGAGTTACGTACAACAGCCTAAGAATTCTTTCAACACGAATTTATTGTTTAGGAAATCAAAATAACAATAATAAAAATTGACATATGTGTACTTTGCCAATTTGTACAGGTAGAAAAAGGACTCTTCCTTTCTGGATATGAAATGGAATTCAATATAATGCGAAATTAGCCAGTACTGATCAGAAGCGACTACCGATCACGGACACGAAACACAATAGACATGGCATGACGCATAAAAGTAAGGTATCTACGCCAAATATATTTCATTGTTTTGGGGACGAGAGAAACGGTACCATACACAATAAATTAAAGAAAAAAAATATTTATTTTTATTTATTTGCTATTTCTTTCACGGACGTCATAACATCGCCGAAATTTGGCACTCACTTATCTTGGCTGACACTCACTTGCCTTACTTACCTGGAACTCAATTGCCTTACGTGCCTGGCACTGACTTTCCTTACCTGACACTCACTTGTCCGACTTACCTGGCACTCACTTGTCTTACTTACCTGGCACTTACTTGCCTTACCTGGCACTTGCCTTACCTGGTATTCACATGCCTTATTTACCTGACACTCACTTCCCTTCCTTACCTGACACGTACTTGCCTTACTTAGCTGGTATTCACATGCCTTACTTACCTGGCACTTATATGCCTTACTTTCCTTACACTCACTTGACCTACTTACCTGGCACTCACTTTGTCTTACTTGGCACTCAATTGCCTTCCTTGGCACTCACTTGCCTTACTTACGTGGCACTCACTTGCACGTGGCACTCACTTGCCTTACTTACCTCACTTGCCTTACTTACCTGGCACTCACTTGCCTTACTTACCTGGCACTCACATGCCTTACTTACCTGGCACTCACATGCCTTACACAACTTACCTGGCACTCACATGCCTTACTTGGCACTGCCTTACTTACCTGGCACTCACATGCCTTACTTCACATGCCTTACTTACCTGGCCTTACTTACCTGGCACTCACATGCCTTACTTACCTGCACTCACTTGGGCCTTAACCTGGCACTCACATAACTTACTTGCCTGGCACTCACTTGTCTTACAAGTGTACCTCCTACCTTCCAAAGATGAGAAGTAAAGAAATGTATTAGTTCCAGCCCCACCTGGAGGAAGTACAATTCTGTCTTACTACAAGTCTTCTATGAGTTACGTACAACAGCCTAAGAATTCTTTCAACACGAATTTATTGTTTAGGAAATCAAAATAACAATAATAAAAAATTGACATATGTGTACTTTGCCAATTTGTACAGGTAGAAAAAGGACTCTTCCTTTCTGGATATGAAATGGAATTCAATATAATGCGAAATTAGCCAGTACTGATCAGAAGCGACTACCGATCACGGACACGAAACACAATAGACATGGCATGACGCATAAAAGTAAGGTATCTACGCCAAATATATTTCATTGTTTTGGGGACGAGAGAAACGGTACCATACACAATAAATTAAAGAAAAAAATATTTATTTTTATTTATTTGCTATTTCTTTCACGGACGTCATAACATCGCCGAAATTTGGCACTCACTTATCTTGGCTGACACTCACTTGCCTTACTTACCTGGAACTCAATTGCCTTACGTGCCTGGCACTGACTTTCCTTACCTGACACTCACTTGTCCGACTTACCTGGCACTCACTTGTCTTACTTACCTGGCACTTACTTGCCTTACCTGGCACTTGCCTTACCTGGTATTCACATGCCTTATTTACCTGACACTCACTTCCCTTCCTTACCTGACACGTACTTGGTATTCACATGCCTTACTTACCTGGCACTTATATGCCTTACTTTCCTTACACTCACTTGACCTACTTACCTGGCACTCACTTGTCTTACTTACTTGGCACTCAATTGCCTTCCTTGCACTTTGCCTTGTGGCACTCACTTGCCTTACTTACGTGGCACTCACTTGCCTTACTTACGTGGCCTTACTTACCTGGCACTCTGCCTTACTTACGGCACTCACATGCCTTACTTACCGGCACTCAAATGCCTTACCTGCTCACATGCCTTACTTACAGGGCACTCACATGCCTTACTTACCTGGCACTCACATGCCTTACTTACCTGGCACTCACATGCCTTACTTACCTGGCACTCACAAGCCTTACTTACCTGGCACTCACATGCCTTACTTACCTGGCACTCACATGCCTTACTTACCTGGCACTCCTTGCCTTACGTACCTGGCACTCACATAACTTACTTGCCTGGCACTCGTCTTACAAGTGTACCTCCTACCTTCCAAAGATGAGAAGTAAAGAAATGTATTAGTTCCAGCCCCACCTGGAGGAAGTACAATTCTGTCTTACTACAAGTCTTCTATGAGTTACGTACAACAGCCTAAGAATTCTTTCAACACGAATTTGTTTAGGAAATCAAAATAACAATAAATTGACATATGTGTACTTTGCCAATTTGTACAGGTAGAAAAAGGACTCTTCCTTTCTGGATATGAAATGGAATTCAATATAATGCGAAATTAGCCAGTACTGATCAGAAGCGACTACCGATCACGGACACGAAACAATAGACATGGCATGACGCATAAAAGTAAGGTATCTACGCCAAATATATTTCATTGTTTTGGGGACGAGAGAAACGGTACCATACACAATAAATTAAAGAAAAAAATATTTATTTTTATTTATTTGCTATTTCTTTCACGGACGTCATAACATCGCCGAAATTTGGCACTCACTTGTCCAACTTACCTGGCACTCACTATTACTACCTGGCATTTATATGCCTTACTTTCTTCCTCACTTGACCTCTTACCTCACTCACATCTTACTTCCCCACACGCTTACAATAATTGTCGTGGGACAGGACAGGACTCGGACAACAGTGGAAGCAGTAGTTGCCTCGCTCCCTCTCTCTCTGGCTTGTCTTGGCGGAACGAGGGGTATATATACGGGTAATTCCCGCCACTTCCAAGACGGCGCGGACTTGTTTGCCTACTCGTTTGCATACTCGAATTGGCGGACTGCGTCTTGAGTATTGTTACGGCGCTTTTTGCTTGTTCTTGTTCACTACAACATCTCCCACGGCAGAAGAGACGGAAAGCCTCAGCGTCAGCTCATCAGGCGAGACCTCGCGGAAGAAGCGGTGAGTCTTCCTCCAGAACCCTATCCACGGGAGGCGGCCCATCAGTCTTCGGGATGGTCTGGCGGCCCTCAGCGCAGGTTCACGGGTTTCCGAAGTTCGTCTGAGGCTGGACGTCTTGACAGCAACTTCACTGGCCAGGATCCAGGCAGGGATGGGATACAGACAAACATGGAACAACTGCGGACACAAGCAGGCGTAACTCAAGACGAGTAAACAAACTGAAAAAAACGACAATTAGTAAGGCACATAGAGGAAATCTATATATTATTTCATGATTTGAGATCGAGTTATCATAGGGTGCAACCGAGGAGAATCAAACCGAACAGGAGAATCAGACAATACAGGAGAATCAGAATCCTGTGGCAACAACGAAAATTCAGCATCACAAGAAAACAACTTTAACTTTCTTTCAGCAAATGGTGGGGACAAATCACGAACGATAAAAGTTACTGGACTGGTCAACCGACTCACTCTACACGGACCCAACCACCTAGGGTGCAGAGCACGACTAACACCTTGAACTTGATCATGAGACCGTCGCATAACGAGAGATCCGACATTAATTTTCCGTTCACGAACTTTCCGATTGTAGTATTTAGCATTTTCTTCTCGTGTTTTGCAAGAAGTTTCAGCTGCTACTTCTCGAGCCTTGAGAAGTCTGAGAAGATGATCGGTACTTGTATCATCTTCATTCATGGTAACACGGTTGGTGAGCCCAATTGGATAAGAGCATGAATGACCCATAAACAGGAACAAAGGTTGATTATTAATCGCTCTGTGAAAAGCCGTGTTAAGAGCATACCGCACTTGGGGTACATATTCATCCCATGACAAGGGGGCATCATCACAGAGAGTAGCTATAGCATCTTTTACGCATCTATTGCTTCTTTCGACCAAGCCGTTCGCCTGAGGATAAAAAGGCGTTGTATAATGCATTTTAATGCTTAAAATGTCACAGACTTCAGAAAATAATTTGTTCTTGAATTCTGAACCACTGTCTGTAGTTAACATTCTAGGAACTCCAAATAGTGTGAAATAATGTTCCACAAAGGCATCAGCTATTGTCTGGGCACTCTTATTTGGAAGAGGAATAAGTTGCAAATACCTGCTCATGTGGTCTATTATGGAGAGAAGATAGCGGTTTCCATTATATGAGCTGTGGAGATCCATCAGATCTGCACTAATTCTATCCAAAGGAGAAGTGACAACAGGTATTTGTGAAAGCGGAGCATTTAGCTTTACACTCCTCTTCTCTTTTGACATGGAAGACAGGCGTTGACATATTGCTTTGTAGCTGAAAGCATGTTCTGGAAATAGTAATGCTCTTTTAGTTTGTGGTATGTCCTGAAAATACCAGGGTGGGCTGCTATAGTGGAATCATGAGATATTCTTATAGCTTCCTTCTGAAGTGTCTTAGGTATAACCAACCTATGAATAATCTTGTCAGAACATACCTTTAGATGATATAACACACATCTTTAAGTTCAAACTCATCTAAGAATGTTGGGAGACGTTTTTGTGGCAGTGCAGAACCTTCCAGAAATTTTATAACTTCATGCCACACGGGGTCTTTAAGTTGTGCCTCTCGAAGAGCAGTTGGTTCAGCTATGGCAAGGTCAATAGATGCAATGTCACGGCTTAGAAGATCAGGAACGTGGTGAATAGATCCCTTTCTGTAAACAATGCGGTAGGAGTATTCCATCAGCTCATGGACCAGCGAGACATACGTGGAGACTTGGTCCTTCGGGTGAAAATATAAGTTAATGGCCTGTGATCTGTTATAATGGTAAAGGATTTACCATACAAAATATGCATCAAAGTGTCTCACAGATTCTATTATGGCAAGAGCCTCTAAGTCAGTAACGCTGTAACGAATTTCTGACCCCCTCAACTTACGTGAGTAATAAGCAACAGCACAGGGGTTACCTTCAGAATTAACTTGCATGAGGCAAGAACCTATACCCACTCTTGAAGCATCTGTGTGGAGTTCGAAAGGAGCAGAGAAATCAGGTCTTCGCAATACTGGTGCCGTTGTTAAAAGATGTTGAAGCTGACGAAAAGATGCATCATGTTCTGCATTCCATTTAAATGGCTGGCCTTTTCTGGTGAGAGAGCTTAATGGAGCTGCAATGGTAGCAAAGTTTGGAATGTGGCGCCGAAAGAAGCCAACGCATCCCAAAAATCTACGAACTCCAGTTACGTCTGTGGGTGGAGGAAGTTCATTAATAGACCGAACCTTATCTGGGTCAGGAGATATACCATTTGTAGAAATTTTGAATCCCAGAAACTTAAAATCTTTAACTGCAAAACTGCACTTATCCAAGTTCAATTTTAGGCCTGCTTTGTTCATTAAAAAAGAGTTTCGTTTAGATGATGGCAATGTTGTTCAAAGTCTTTAGAGAAAATTATTACATCATCTAAATATGCTAGAGTATGTCTCCAGCACAGGAGATAAGACCATATTTATAATTCTTTGGAAGGTTGCAGGGGCAGTCTTCAAGCCAAATGGCATTCGTCTGAACTGCCATAATCTGGACCCATCTGAAAAGGCCGTTTTCTCACGGTCTTCTGGAGCAACTGTTATACTCCAGTAAGCAGCTCTTGCATCTAGAATACTAAAATAAGTATTGTCACGGAGATCATCTAGAATTTCATCAATTCTTGGTAATGGATATGAATCACTTACAGTTTTAGCATTCAGATTACGATAATCTACACAAAAACGCAGATTACCGTCTCGTTTCCTTACTAGAACGACTGGCGAGGACCAAGGAGAACATGATGGCTCTATGACTTGGGCATCCAACATTTCTTGGCAGGTCTTCTTTATTACCTCCTTTGCAGAGTGTGGTAATCTCCACTGCCTGGTGCAGATTGGCGTACTATCTGCTGTGATGATTCTGTGAACTGCACCTGGAATGGTTCCAATTGCCGACTTTTCACCAGAAAACAAACTCTTATATTTAAGCAAGATATCTTTCAAGTTCTTACGTGATTTAGGAGGCAAATGTTTAAGTTTTCCTTCTTCAATAGAGAAATCTGTGGGGTCTGAAGCAGAAATGGTCGAAACTGAAAGTTCTGAAACTGGCTCAACTTCAGCCAAGCGTGTGCCCGTACGCAATTTCAGAGCATGAGCAGAGTCATTAACTATCCATATATCAACTTTCCCATCTTTATTCTTGACTATGCTTCTTGGAATCAGTATGGAGGTCATCAAACCAGAAATGAAAACGTCACTTACATTTTTCAAGAGAAAAGAGTTTGATACGGAAGCTTGAATAAAACGTCCTGAATGAGGAGGGCATACTGTAGTCCTGTGCACATGGGCATAAGATGGAGATTGGCGGTGTTCAAACAGCTTCTGAAGAGATATAGTAGAAACAGGTTTGGACGAGTTGACACTCTGGATACGGCATGAGACATTATCAGTGTATTTCAAAGGTAACCTGATATCCTGCAGTATTAGATAAGATCTGCATGGTGAACGTTTATGTACCATTTTGAAGTCAAATCTTCTCAGGAAGTCCATACCCAAGAGAACGTCACCGGGAAACTTTAGATAATCTGTTACCACAAATCTGTGTTTGCAACTCATACCTGCAATCTGAATGTCAATGTCAACTTCACCTCCTGTTTGCAATGTTGATCCAGAGACGTCTGTTAGGGATTTCACACAGGGGCGTATTCTGCTTGAAACGTTTTCCAGAGAAGTCCTTTTTACCAAAGAAACTGAAGAACCCGTGTCGAGAAAGGCTTCTTTCCTAGACCGATCACAAAATAGCTGAATAAGTGGTCGTCCTGTAGGTGTATCAGAAATAGGATTAATATATTTAGAATTAAATGGCAAAAATTAGGTATATGGCATCTTTCAGAAAAACTTTCAGAAACCGAGTCATTAACTGGACCCGTTGTAACTGCAGACTTATGCATGTTAGTGGCATCCCGAGGAAAGGCCTGCGGCGTCCACCGATGGGGAGGTCGATGAAGCCTGGCTTGCTGAAAAGGGACACGATCGACGTTGATGCCCGGGGTTACCGCAAGACCAGCATACGTTACCGGGAGGTTTAGCTCTACAGGAAGCTGTGGAGTGACCTTTGCATTTATGGAAGGCGCAGTAAATTTCATCTTTGTCATTGGTAACTGCAACTTGCGAACGAGAATTCTGTTTACGTGCAGATCTACAATTCCAAATTTTAGCCGCTGTATCAACCAATTCGTCAACAGGAGCATCCGACCTTATCATCACCATTTCACGTAACCCAAGAGGAAGCGACTGCAAGAAAATCCTCGTGATCAGCTCTTCAGCATTACCCACGGCTACTGGATAATCTCTCAAACCTTGATAGACGTAACCTTGAATTTCAATATACAAATCTTGAGGAGATTGATGAGGAGCTAATATAATTTCATTCAAGAAACGGAAAAAGTCTACAGAAGTGCTTGTACCACGGAATTTCTTTCTTACTAGATTTTTGAAATCTTGCCAAGTAACTACATTTTCAAAGAGAGGAGAATTAATCACCAGCTCTGCAGCTCCCTTGCAATGTAACCTAGCTGCGTTTATTAATGTTGCATCATCTTTTACTCTCGTAATTAGCTCTATTTGTCTAAGCCAGTACTCAACTTCCATGTTTCTCTTAAGGGGATTTGATGCAGGAGTACGAGCTTCAAAGTAAGGTACTGAACTTTTTTCGAGTACAACATTAGGCAAAGGTGATGGGAGGGGTGTTGAACTTGCAAATTCTTTATGCGCGTTCGCAATTTCTAAACAAGCACTGAGATTTTCGTTCTCCTTTTGTAAATCACTTAACTTTTTCTCAAGTTCTTTACACTTATTCATCACTTCTTCGTATTTATCATCACTCATGTCTAATGACTTATAATTCCTATTGCGAGTTTTTCTACCCATGATAAATGTCGAGCGAACAATCTAAGTATCAACAAGAAAATTTTCACCGAATGAAGTTAAACTAGTATAGTTATATACCGAGATCATACGAAACGAAATACAAGAAACTTGTACTAATACCGCCACCAAAAGAATTATCAACATAAAGTTAACATATCAACATGCAACAATGCAAAAATGCAAACCCAAGAGTATCAATGCAATGAGACGAGAGAGAGAACAGCGAGCACAAAAGGAAGAGACTAATAACACTTGACTTGTACATTGATCAGAATATAAGAAAAATCAAATAAAGTAGAAGTTATCAGCATTAAAGTTAATATAATTGCAACAAGAAAATGCGCTAGAAAGCACGTTAGCCAAGGCTATTTCAGCTTATAAGCTATTCAAGAAAGCTAACAAGAATTAGAATGTATTAAATGAATTAAATAAAGTACAAACCATACTAAGAGCCAAAATAAAGCAAAGCGCTTGTAACCTTATCTTACCGCTGCAACACCAGTTTGTAGTATATCAGAAAGCAAGGTGGTAGGCGTGGCAAAGTTCATTCATGCGGCGCTATTTCATTCATTTATAAAAGATTATTTCTTATTTAATAGTAGAAGTTAATTATTTATCTTTTTCATATAAGTAAGATTTCCAGGAGGCTCCAGGTTACAAGAATTTATCTTGTATGGTAGTAAAAAGAAAAAAAGATATTAAGTCAAGATACGTATATTTTCTTTATAAACTCTCTCAAATCAAAAATAAATATATAGATTTCCCCACACGCTTACAATAATTGTCGTGGGACAGGACAGGACTCGGACAACAGTGAAGAGTAGTTGCCTTGCCGCGCTCCCTCTCTGCCTTGTCTTGGCGGAACGAGGGGTATATATGCGGGTAATTCCCGCCACTTCCAAGACGGCGCGGACTCGTTTGCCTACTCGTTTGCATACTCGAATTGGCGGACTGCGTCTTGAGTACTGTTACGGCGCTTTTGCTTGTTCCTGCTTTCACTACAACATATATATCTTTATATATATATACATATATACATATATACATATATATATATATATATATATATATATAATTTATTATTTATTTATATATACATATATATATATATATATTTATATATATATATATATATATATATATATACATATTATATATATATATATATATCATATATCATATATATACATATATATATATATATATATATATATGTATATATATATGTATATATATATATGTATATTTATATATATATATATATATATATATATATATATATATATATATATATATATATATATATATATATATATATATATATATATATATATACATAATATATATATATATATATATTATATATATATATATATATATATATATATATATATATATATATTATATATATATATATATTATATATATATATATATATATAATATATATATATATATATATATATATATATATATATATATTATAATATATATATATATATATATATATATATATATAGATATATATATATATATATATATATATNATATAGCATTTAATTATAGTAGTATACATTGTATAAATACAGGCATATGTTAATGTTTTGGTGTGTGGTTGTGTGTCGTGTGTGGTGTGGTGTGGTGTGATGTGTATGTTGTGTTGGACTGGTGTTATAGACTTGGGGTGTGGTCGCGGTGTGCGTTGCGCGGCTGTCTGTGTTGTGTGTGTTTGTTTGTGTGTTGTATGCGTTGTAGTGTGCGTTTTTGTCGGTGGGAGTGGTCAGGTTGAAGAAAGTGCATTCATCCCCTTCATAAATCGGCAATATCATATAATTTTAGAAAATGGCTAATATCAATCACCTAGGGTGGGTCTGGCTATAGTGGAATCATGAGGATATTCTTTCATAGTTCCTTCTGAAGCGTCTTAGGTATAACCAACCTATGAATAATCTTGTCAGAACATACCTTTAGATGATATAACACACCATCTTTAAGTTCAAACTCATCTAAGAATGTTGGGAGACGTTTTTGTGGCAGTGCAGAACCTTCCAGAAATTTTATAACTTCATGCCACACGGGGTCTTTAAGTTGTGCCTCTCGAAGAGCAGTTGGTTCAGCTATGGCAAGGTCAATAGATGCAATGTCACGGCTTAGAAGATCAGGAACGTGGTGAATAGATCCCTTTCTGTAAACAATGCGGTAGGAGTATTCCATCAGCTCATGGGACCAGCGAGACATACGTGGAGACTTGGTCCTTCGGGTGAAAATATAAGTTAATGGCCTGTGATCTGTTATAATGGTAAAGGATTTACCATACAAATATGCATCAAAGTGTCTCACAGATTCTATTATGGCAAGAGCCTCTAAGTCAGTAACGCTGTAACGAATTTCTGACCCCCTCAACTTACGTGAGTAATAAGCAACAGCACAGGGGTTACCTTCAGAATTAACTTGCATGAGGCAAGAACCTATACCCACTCTTGAAGCATCTGTGTGGAGTTCGAAAGGAGCAGAGAAATCAGGTCTTCGCAATACTGGTGCCGTTGTTAAAAGATGTTGAAGCTGACGAAAAGATGCATCATGTTCTGCATTCCATTTAAATGGCTGGCCTTTTCTGGTGAGAGAGCTTAATGGAGCTGCAATGGTAGCAAAGTTTGGAATGTGGCGCCGAAAGAAGCCAACGCATCCCAAAAATCTACGAACTCCAGTTACGTCTGTGGTGGAGGAAGTTCATTAATAGACCGAACCTTATCTGGGTCAGGAGATATACCTTTGTAGAAATTTTGAATCCCAGAAACTTAAAATCTTTAACTGCAAAACTGCACTTATCCAAGTTCAATTTTAGGCCTGCTTTGTTCATTAATGAAAGGTTTCGTTTAGATGATGGCAATGTTGTTCAAAGTCTTTAGAGAAAATTATTACATCATCTAAATATGCTAGAGTATGTCTCCCTAGCACAGGAGATAAGACCATATTTATAATTCTTTGGAAGGTTGCAGGGGCAGTCTTCAAGCCAAATGGCATTCGTCTGAACTGCCATAATCTGGACCCATCTGAAAAGGCCGTTTTCTCACGGTCTTCTGGAGCAACTGTTATACTCCAGTAAGCAGCTCTTGCATCTAGAATACTAAAATAAGTATTGTCACGGAGATCATCTAGAATTTCATCAATTCTTGGTAATGGATATGAATCACTTACAGTTTTAGCATTCAGATTACGATAATCTACACAAAAACGCAGATTACCGTCGTTTTTACTAGAACGACTGGCGAGGACCAAGGAGAACATGATGGCTCTATGACTTGGGCATCCAACATTTCTTGGCAGGTCTTCTTTATTACCTCCTTTGCAGAGTGTGGTAATCTCCACTGCCTGGTGCAGATTGGCGTACTATCTGCTGTGATGATCCTGTGAACTGCACCTGGAATGGTTCCAATTGCCGACTTTTCACCAGAAAACAAACTCTTATATTTAAGCAAGATATCTTTCAAGTTCTTACGTGATTTAGGAGGCAAATGTTTAAGTTTTCCTTCTTCAATAGAGAAATCTGTGGGGTCTGAAGCAGAAATGGTCGAAACTGAAAGTTCTGAAACTGGCTCAACTTCAGCCAAGCGTGTGCCCGTACGCAATTTCAGAGCATGAGCAGAGTCATTAACTATCCATATATCAACTTTCCCATCTTTATTCTTGACTATGCTTCTTGGAATCAGTATGGAGGTCATCAAACCAGAAATGAAAACGTCACTTACATTTTTCAAGAGAGAAGAGTTTGATACGGAAGCTTGAATAAAACGTCCTGAATGAGGAGGGCATACTGTAGTCCTGTGCACATGGGCATAAGATGGAGATTGGCGGTGTTCAAACAGCTTCTGAAGAGATATAGTAGAAACAGGTTTGGACGAGTTGACACTCTGGATACGGCATGAGACATTATCAGTGTATTTCAAAGGTAACCTGATATCCTGCAGTATTAGATAAGATCTGCATGGTGAACGTTTATGTACCATTTTGAAGTCAAATCTTCTCAGGAAGTCCATACCCAAGAGAACGTCACCGGGAAACTTTAGATAATCTGTTACCACAAATCTGTGTTTGCAACTCATACCTGCAATCTGAATGTCAATGTCAACTTCACCTCCTGTTTGCAATGTTGATCCAGAGACGTCTGTTAAGGATTTCACACAGGGGTGTATTCTGCTTGAAATTTTCCAGAGAAGTCCTTTTTACCAAAGAAACTGAAGAACCCGTGTCGAGAAAGGCTTCTTTCCTAGACCGATCACAAAATAGTGAATAAGTGGTCGTCCTGTAGGTGTATCAGAAATAGGATTAATATATTTAGAATTAAATGGCACAGAATTAGGTATATGGCATCTTTCAGAAAAACTTTCAGAAACCGAGTCATTAACTGGACCCGTTGTAACTGCAGACTTATGCATGTTAGTGGCATCCCGAGGAAAGGCCTGCGGCGTCCACCGATGGGGAGGTCGATGAAGCCTGGCTTGCTGAAAAGGGACACGATCGACGTTGATGCCCGGGGTTACCGCAAGACCAGCATACGTTACCGGGTGGTTTAGCTCTACAGGAAGCTGTGGAGTGACCTTTGCATTTATGGAAGGCGCAGTAAATTTCATCCTTGTCATTGGTAACTGCAACTTGCGAACGAGAATTCTGTTTACGTGCAGATCTACAATTCCAAATTTTAGCCGCTGTATCAACCAATTCGTCAACAGGAGCATCCGACCTTATCATCACCATTTCACGTAACCCAAGAGGAAGCGACTGCAAGAAAATCCTCGTGATCAGCTCTTCAGCATTACCCACGGCTACTGGATAATCTCTCAAACCTTGATAGACGTAACCTTGAATTTCAATATACAAATCTTGAGGAGATTGATGAGGAGCTAATATAATTTCATTCAAGAAACGGAAAAAGTCTACAGAAGTGCTTGTACCACGGAATTTCTTTCTTACTAGATTTTTGAAATCTTGCCAAGTAACTACATTTTCAAAGAGAGGAGAATTAATCACCAGCTCTGCAGCTCCCTTGCAATGTAACCTAGCTGCGTTTATTAATGTTGCATCATCTTTTACTCTCGTAATTAGCTCTATTTGTCTAAGCCAGTACTCAACTTCCATGTTTCTCTTAAGGGGATTTGATGCAGGAGTACGAGCTTCAAAGTAAGGTACTGAACTTTTCTCGAGTACGACATTAGGCAAAGGTGATGGGAGGGGTGTTGAACTTGCAAACTCTTTATGCGCGTTCGCAATTTCTAAACAAGCACTGAGATTTTCGTTCTCCTTTTGTAAATCACTTAACTTTTTCTCAAGTTCTTTACACTTGTTCATCACTTCTTCGTATTTATCATCACTCATGTCTAGTGACTTATAATTCCTATTGCGAGTTTTTCTACCCATGATAAATGTCGAGCGAACAATCTAAGTATCTAATGAAGTTAAACTAGTTTAGTTATATACCGAGATCATACGAAACGAAATACAATAAAGTACTAATACCGCCACCAAAAGAATTATCGACATACAAAGTTAACACAGCAACATGCAACAATGCAACAATGCAAACCCAAGAGTATCAATGCAATGAGACGAGAGAGAGAACAGCGAGCACAAAAGGAAGAGACTAATAACACTTGACTTGTACATTGATCAGAATATAAGAAAAATCAAATAAAGTAGAAGTTATCAGCATTAAAGTTAATATAACTGCAATATAATTGCAACAAGAAAATGCGCTAGAAAGCACGTTAGCCAAGGCTATTTCAGCTTATAAGCTATTCAAGAAAGCTAACAATTAGAATGTATTAAATGAATTAAATAAGTACAAACCATACAAAGAGCCAAAATAAAGCAAAGCGCTTGTAACCTTATCTTACCGCTGCAACACCAGTTTGTAGTATATCAGAAAGCAAGGTGGTAGGCGTGGCAAAGTTCATTCATTTATAAAAGATTATTATTTCTTATTTGATAGTAGAAGTTAATTATTTATCTTTTTCATATAAGTAAGATTTCCAGGAGGCTCCAGGTTACAAGAATTTATTGTATGGTAGTAAAAAAAAAAAAAGATATTAAGTCAAGATACGTATATTTTCTTTAGAACTCTTCTCAAATCAGAAATATATATTAGGATTTCCCCACACGCTTACAATAATTGTCGTGGGACAGGACAGGACTCGGACAACAGTGGAAGCAGTAGTTGCCTCGCTCCTCTCTCTCTGGTTTGTCTTGGCGGAACGAGGGGTATATATACGGGTAATTCCCGCCACTTCCAAGACGGCGCGGACTTGTTTGCCTACTCGTTTGCATACTCGAATTGGCGGACTGCGTCTTGAGTATTGTTACGGCGCTTTTTGCTTGTTCTTGTTCACTACAATATATATATATATAATATAATATATTATATATATATATATATATATATATCATAAAATACATCTTTTGTATTGTATAATTCATAATATATATATATATATATATATATATATATATATATATATATATATATATATATATATATATATATATATATATATATATATATATATATATATATATATATATATATATATATATATATAGTATAATACTATATATACGCATCATTGCATATGTATGGGTGTATCCGCACGGAAGCCAGCGTTCCAACACGGCAGCGCCACAATCAGCCTCTGTGATCCACTTTCGAAAGCACTTTATCAGTCCGGATGTTGACCGAAAGGCCGAAAGAGGACGAGTGTAAACGCCCCCGGAAAAAAGGAAGGGGAAGGGAGGAAGATGTGGACGCATGGAGAGAGGGAGACTGATTGCATGAGAAGGGAGTAAGAAGAAAATAAAAAAATATAAAAACAGAGGAAGAGAGTTCGAGAGATAGTATGGGAGATAGACAGATAGATAGATAGATAGATAGAGAGAGAGAGAGAGAGAGAGGGTGGAGGGGGAGAGAGAGAAATTGAGAGAGAGAGATGGTGGGAGAGAGAGAGAGAGAGAGAGAGAGAGAGAGAGAGAGAGAGAGAGAGAGAGAGAGAGAGAGAGAGAGAGAGAGAGAGAGAGAGAGAGAGAGAGAGGGGGGGGGGGAATTGATAGAGAGAGAATGATGGGAAGACAGAGAGAAAGAAAGAAAGGAGGAAAGACAGAGAGAGATTGACAGAACAAGAGAAAGAGAGAGAGGGGTAGGAGTGACAGAGACAAAAAGAAAACGAATATAGATCGGAAAAGTGATATTCAAACCTATTCATTTGTGCAAAGACACTTTTTCGAACAAATGCAGTGAAGCAAAATCTAAACCCTGTTCC
>NW_020868562.1:168569-178569 GCF_003789085.1 Penaeus vannamei
CAGCAATCGAATCCGATGGGGAAGGAACCGATGGGGAAGAAACCGATGGGGAAAACCGCTCGATGGGAAGGAACCGCTCGGGAGAAACCGATGGGGAAGGAACCGATGGGGAAGAAACCGCTCGGGAGAAACCGATGGGGAAGGATGGGGAAGGAACCGATGGGGAAACCGAAGGGGATGGGGAAGGAAACCGATGGGGAAGGAACCGAAACCGATGATGGGGAAGAAACCGATGGGGAAGGAACGGGAGAAACCGATGGGGAAGGAACCGCTCGGGAGAAACCGATGGGGAAGGAACCGATGGGGAAGAAACCGATGGGGAAGGAACCGATGGAGAAAAAACCGATGGGGAAGAAACCGCTCGGGAGAAACCGATGGGGAAGAAACCGCTCGGGAGAAACCGATGGGAAGGAAAGAAACCGATGGGGAGGAAACCGCTCGGAGAAAACCGATGGGGAAGAAACCGCTCGGGAGAAACCGATGGGGAAGGAACCGCTCGGGAGAAACCGATGGGGAAGGAACCGCTCGGGAGAAACCGATGGGGAAGAAACCGCTCGGGAGAAACCGATGGGGAAGAAACCGCTCGGGAGAAACCGATGGGGAAGGAACCGGGAGAAACCGATGGGAAGAAACCGCTCGGGAGAAACGATGGGGAAGAACCGCTCCGATGGGGAAGAAACCGCTCGGGAGAAACCGATGGGGGAAGAAACCGATCGAAACCGATGGGGAAGAAACCGCTCGGGAGAAACCGATGGGGAAGAAACCGCTCGGGAGAAACCGATGGGGAAGAAACCGCTCGGGAAGAAACCGCTCGGGAGAAACCGATGGGGAAGAAAAGAAGAAACGATGGAAAAAAGAAACCGAACCGCTCGGGAGAAACCGATGGGAAGAAACCGCTCGGGAGAAACCGATGAGGAAGGAACCGCTCGGGGAAGAAACCGATGGGGAAGAAACCGCTGATGGGAAGGAACCGCTCGGGAGAAACCGATGGGGAAGAACCGCTCGGGAGAAAACCGATGGGGAAGGAAACCGATGGGGAAGAAACCGCTCGAAACCGATGGGGAAGGAAACGATGGGGAAGAAACCGATGGGGAAGAAACCGATAGGGAAGAAACCGCTCGGGAGAAACCGATGGGGAAAACCGATGGGGAAGAAAACCGATAGGGAAGAAAACCGCGATGGGGAAGAAACCACGGGAGAAACCGATGGGGAAGAAACCGATAGGGAAGAAACCGATGGGGAAGAAACCGATGGGGAAGAAACCGCTCGGGAGAAACCGATGGGGAAGAAACCGCTCGGGAGAAACCGATAGAAACCGATGGGGAAGAAAACCGCTCGGGAGAAACCGATGGGGAAGGAAACCGCTCGGAGAAACCGATGGGGAAGAAACGATGGGAAGAAACCGCTCGGGAGAAACCGAGAAAACCGATGGGGAAGAAACCGCTCGGGAGAAACCGATGGGGAAGGAACCGCTCGGGAGAAACCGATGGGGAAAACCGCTCGGAGAAACCGATGGGGAAGGAACCGCCGGGGGAAACCGATGGGAAAGAAAACCGCTCGGGAGAAAACCGATGGGGGGAAAGAGAAACCGATGGGGAAGAAACCGCTCGGGAAGAAAAATGGAGAAACCGATGGGGAAGGAAACCGCTCGGGAGAAACCGATGGGAAGAAAAACCGCTCGGGAGAAACCGATGGGGAAGGAACCGCTCGGGAGAAAACCGATGGGGAGGAACCGCTCGGGAGAAACCGATGGGGAAGAAAAAACCGCTCGGGAGAAACCGATGGGAAGAACCGGGAGAAACGGGGAAGAAACCGATGGGGAGAAGAAACCGCTGGGGAAGAAACCGATCGGGAGAGAAACCGATGGGGAAGGAAACCCGCTCGGGGAAACCGCTCGGGAACCGATGGGGAAGAACCGCTCCGATGGGGAAGAAACCGCTCGGGAGAAACCGATGGGAAGGGAACCGCTCGGGAGAAACCGATGGGGAAGGACCGCTCGGGAGAAAACGATGGGGAAGAAACCGCTCGGAGAAAACCGATGGGGAAGGAAAGAAAACCGATGGGGAAGAACCGCTCGGGAGAAACCGATGGGAAGGAACCGCTCGGGAGAAACCGATGGGGAAGAAAACCGCTCGGGAGAAACCGATGGGGAAGAAACCGCTCGGGAGAAACCGATGGGGAAGGAAACGCTCCGATGGGGAAGAAACGCTCGGAGAAACCGATGGGGAAGGAAACCGCTCGGGAGAAAACCGATGGGGAAGAAACCGCTCGGGAGAAACCGATGGGGAAGGAACCGCTAGAAAACCGATGGGGAAGAACCGCTCGGGAGAAACCGATGGGGAAGAAAACCGCTCGGAGAAACCGATGGGAAGGAACCGCTCGGGAAGAAACCGATGGGGAAGGAATCGGGAGAAAACCGATGGGGAAGAAACCGCTCGGGAGAAACCGATGGGAAGAAACCGCTCGGAGAAAACCCGATGGGGAAGAAAACCGCTCGGAGAAACCTAAGAAACCGATGGGGAAGAAACCGATGGGGAAGAAACCGGGGAAGGAACCGCTCGGGAAGAAAGAAACCGATGGGGAAGAAACCGCTGGGGAAAAACCGCTCGAAAACCGGGGAAGGAACCGCTCGGAGAAACCGATCGAAGGAACGGGAGAGAAACCGATGGGGAAGAAAACCGCTCGGGAGAAACCGATCTCGGGGAATCCGATGGGGAACCGCTAAAACCGATGGGGAAGGAAACCGCTCGGGAGAAACCGATGGGGAAGGAACCGCTCGGGAGAAACCGATGGGGAAGGAACCGCTCGGGAGAACCGATGGGGGAACCGCTCGGAGAAACCGATGGGGAAGAAACCGCTCGGGAGAAACGAAAACCGCTCGGGAGAAACCGATGGGGAAGAAACCGTCGGGAGAAACCGATGGGAAGGAACCGCTCGATGGGGGAGAAACCGATGGGGAAGAATCGGGAGAAACCGATGGGGGAAAGGAACCGCTCGGAGAACCGATGGGGAAGGAACCGAAACCGCTCGGGAGAAAACCGAGGGGAAGGAACCGCTCGAAACCTCGGGAGAAACCGATGGGGAAGGAACCCCGATGGGGAAGGAAACCGCTCGGGAGAAAACCGAATGGGGAAGAAACCGCTCGGGAAGAACCGATGGGGAAGAAACCGCTCGAGGAGAAACCGATGGAAGGAACCGGGAGAAACCGATGGGGAAGGAAACCGCTCGGGGAGAAACCGATGGGGAAGGAACCGCTCGGAGAAACCGGATGGGGAAGAAACCGCTCGGGAGAAACCGATGGGGAAGGAACCGCTCGGGAGAAACCGATGGGGAAGGAACCGCTCGGGAGAAACCGATGGGGAAGGAAACCGCTCGGGAGAAAACCGATGGGGAAGGAACCGCTCGGGAAGAACCGATGGGGAAGGAACCGATGGAGAAAGATGGGGAAACCGCTCGGGAGAAACCGAATGGGGAAGGAACCGCTCGGGGAGAAACCGATGGGGGAAGAACCGCTCGGGAGAAACCGATGGGGAAGGAACCGCTCGGGAGAAACCGATGGGGAAGGAACCGATGGGGAAGGAACCGCTCGGGAGAAACCGATGGGGAAGAACCGCTCGGAGAAACGATGGGAAGGAAACCGCTCGGAGAAACCGATGGGGAAGAAGAAACCGCGCTCGGGAGAAACCGATACCGCTCGGGGAAGAAAACCGATGGGAAGAAACCGCTCCGATGGGGAAGAAAACCGATGGGAAGGAACCGCTCGGGGAAACCGCTCGGGAGAAACCGATGGGGAAGAAAGGAGAAACCGATGGGGAAGGAACCGCTCGGGAGAAACCGATGGGGAAGAAACCGCTCGGGAGAAACCGATGGGGAAGAAACCGATGGGGAAGGAACCGCTAAACCGATGGGGAAAGAACCGCTCGGGAGAAACCGATGGGGAAGAAACCGAAAGGAACCGCTCGGGAGAAAACCGATGGGGAAGAAACCGCTCGGGAGAAACCGATGGGGAAGGAAACCGCTCGGGAGAAACCGATGGGGAAGAAACGCTCTCGAAAACCGATGGGGAAGGAACCGCTCGGGAGAAACCGATGGGGAAAGAAACCGGGAGAAACCGGGAAGAAACCGCGGGGAGAAACCGATGGGAAGGAACCGCTCGGGAGAAACCGATGGGGAAGAAACCGCTCGGGAGCGAGAAGAAACCGATGGGGAAGGAAACCGCTCGGGAGAAACCGATGGGGAAAAACCGCTCGGGAGAAACCGATGGGGAAGAAACCGCGAACCCGGAGAAACCGATGGGGAAGGAACCGCTCGGGAGAAACCGATGGGAAGAAAAACCGCTCGGGAAGAAAACCGATGGGGAAGAAACCGATGGGGAAGGAAACCGCTCGGGGAGAAAAGAAGAACCGCTCGGGAGAAACCGATGGGAAGGAACCGCTCGGGAGAAACCGATGGGGAAGGAACCGCTCGGGAGAAACCGATGGGGAAGGAACCGCTCGGGAGAAACCGATGGGGAAGGAACCGCTCGGGAGAAACCGATGGGAAGAAACCGCTCGGGAGAAACCGATGGGAAGAAACGATGGGAAGAACCGCTCGAGAAACCGAGGGGAGAAACCGCTCGAAGAAACCGATGGGGAAGAAACCGATGGGAAGGAACCGCTCGGGAGAAACCGATGGGGAAGAAACCGCTCGGGAGAAACGAGGGGAGAAACCGCTCGGGAGAAACCGATGGAAGGAACCGCTCGGGAGAAACCGATGGGGAAGGAAACCGCTCGGAGAAACCGATGGGGAAGAAACTCGGGGAGAAACCGATGGGGAAGAAACCGCTCGGGAGAAAACCGATCGGGAGAAACCGATGGGGAAGAAACCGCTCGCGGAGAAAATGGGGAAGAACCGCTGGAGAAAAATGGGAAGAACCGCTCGGGAGAAACCCATGGGGAAGAAACCGCTCGGGGAGAAACCGATGGGAAGAACGATCGGGAGAAACCCGATGGGGAAGGAAACCGCTCGGGAGAAACCGATCGGGAGAAACCGATGGGGAAGAAACCCCGGGAGAAAAACCGATGGGAAGGAACCGCTCGTGAGAAACACGATTGGGGAAGAAACCGCTCAGGAAGAGAAACCGGACTGGGGCGTGAATATGGACCGCTCAAGGCGAGAAAAGAAACAACCAGCCATGGTCGTGAAGAAAACCGCTCGCCGAGGAACCGGGATGGGCCGAAAGAAAACCGCTCGGTAGACGAAACTTATGGGGAAGGAAACCGCTCCGAGGCGAACAGAACCACCAAACAGAACTATGAGGAAGAAAACGAATCAGCACAAGGAACAGAGCAACCAGCTCGAGCAGAACAACACAACGAAAGAACGAAGGAAAGCAAACCGACTCGGAAGACAACCCGAGTGGGAGGAAAGGAAGAACCAGACGCTCGGCGCGAGAAACACGTATGGAGCGGAAAGTCGCCTCTGGAGAAACCGATGGAGAGACTAGCAACCGCCTGCCGGATACGAGAATAGAAAACCGATTGATGGAAGCGAACACACGCAATCTGGAGACCGATGGGAAGACAAAGCTCGGGAAGGAAACCGAAGGGAGGAAAACGCTCAGGAGAACAACCGATGGGGAAGGAACCGCTCGGAGAACCAAACCGATGGGAGAAGACCGCTCGGGAGAAACCGAGGGACGGAAAGAAACCGCTCAGGAGAAACCAAAAGATGCGGGAAGGAACCGCAATACGGCGAGACAAACCTGATGGGGAGCAAAGAAACCCGAAACATCGGGAGAAACCGAAATGGGGAAGAACCAAAGCTCNCATACATACATACATATATATATATATATATAATATATATATATATATATATATATATATATATATACATATAATTATTATATTATATATATATATATATTAAATATATATATATAGATATATATATATTATATATATATATATATATATAATATATATATATATGTATTATATATATATATATATACATATATATATATATATATATATATATATATATATATATATATATGTATGTATATATAATAATATACATATATATATATATATATATGTATATTATAATATATATATTATATTATTATATATATATATATATATGTATATAATTGTTATATGTGTGTGTGTGTGTGTTGTGTGTGTTATAATATATATATATATTATATATATATATATATATGCATATATATAGATATATATAATATATATATGTGTATTATATATATAATATATAATATATTATATAATATATATTATATATATAATATATATAATATATATATATAATATATATATATATATATATATATATATATACATATATGTATATATATATATATATATATATATATATATATATATATATATATATATATATATATAAATATATATATATATATATATATACTATATATATATATATATATATATATATATATATATATATATTATATATATATATATACATATATATATATTTTTTTTTTCACACACTTTCCTCATACATCATTCTTTTAGAACTTTCTCATAGCGTAGTTTTACTTCAAGCACTCTATCACAAGCTTTCTCTTCATCTACGAACTCCTTAAGGAACTCGGTGCATGAGCAAATATCGCATTTAGTGCACTTCCTGTTCACAGTCCATCATCTCTATTCTCAGCCACACTTCAGATACTTTTTCTCACACTTTGCGACTTTATCCTTCTGTAGTTGCTGAATCCCTTCAGTGGTTAAAAACTTTATTGATAACTCTCTTAACAGATGCCATTGGTATGGCATCTGAGTTAATTGCTTTTCTTCTCTTTATTCTCTTCATCACTGTTCTTATTTCTTCCACCTTTGCATTTCGCAGTTCATTCTCTCCACAACTTTCAACCGAGTCTCTCTGTCTCCCCCCCCCTTTTTTGTGTGTGGGGGGGGGGGCGGGGCTAGCTTCTGAAAGTACACCATCCATCCATACATTAATATTTAATTATCAAATAACGTGTGATTCAATTTTTGCCCTCTTCGAACACCTTACAAACGCATTTTTGTCAAAAAATTATTTATTAAACGTTGTCACCGATGTTTGTGTAATAGTTGCTTATTACACCATATCTTTCCGACAATAATGTTAGCATTGGGCAAGACACTGTCATGTTTTCATACTTTTTTAACATGATTTTAATGGATGTTATTAGTTGTCATTGAGAACATGAGGCAATCACAGGTTTCGTTCCTAATAAGAGCATTCTATACACAGAATAATGGATACTGTATTGCCAGAAAAAAAAAGAAAAAAATACAGTCAACCGTAGGGGTGTACCAGTTGGAACTGTGAGGGAACTGTACATACTATCCCGGCGTCATGGTGTTAATGTTATTACTGTAATTATTTTTACCATTATGAAAAATCTTGATAATAATATCCGTGGTGATAAGAACAATAGCAATGATGATAGTAAGAGCAACAATAGTAATAATATCCATAATAATCATAATGACAACGACAATAAAAAAACATGAGTGATAGTGTTAATATATAATAATAATGACAATAACAATAATAATAACTAGCAATAATTAATATACTGCTAATAATAGTGATAAGTAGGTTAATTATAATAACATTATTACTAAAATCATTACAATCAAATTAATAACTGTAGTAATGAATATCATAATGATAGTAATTGTAAATATATTCGTAATGATGATACAAGTAATTAAGATAACAATAGGTGTGATAATAACTATAACAGTAATAGCAAAATTAGTGATGATTATACAAATAACGACAGCAATAGGTCGTTACAGTTATAAGTGGGCACAAAGACCTAAGCAAGCCGCCAATTAAATCGATGGGTCACATCTACCTCTTTGCGATGGTTTTTGTCAATCTGCCCAAAACCCAAATACTGGAGTTGTCACTTCCATGTGTCTCCTCCACTCAAGGGTATTCCTACAGGAAACAAACTTGATGGGATCATCTCCAGGAAATCGAGCCGGTAGTCAGTATAATCCCATATTTAGCAACGAACAGGTCCTGTGATGGTCACGTATTTTTTTTTTGATGGATATGACTCAATTGTACCTAATAATCAGATGCATGAATCAAGTTCATAAGGCATCAAGATAAGACTCCCAAGGCGCAGGATACAGACTAATTTTTGCATCTATACAGCAAATCCAGAAGTATCAGGTGTGAAGGTTGGTCCTCCTGCACAAATGATCTTGTCATTTGTTTTTAGACCCTACTGTTAGGTCAGTTTGATTACTGACTTCCTGATCTGACAGCCCAGATTTGTGAGTTAAAACTCTTGCCGTAAGTATGTAACGATTGAACAGGTTTCAGCAGACCCCCCAAAATCCTGATTCTTGCTTTTGGTTCAAAAGACTTCTAATGCCCTAGACTCATTGCTAAAGGACACTATTATCTTCAGAAATTCAGACACGATAGCCGCATTATCAACAGAATCATGGTTAGTAACCTTGGCTCTGGGTGATATCCTATTACCCAGTCCATTCAAATGTTGGCACAAGGAGAAAGAACTGCCTCACTCCTAATTTAACTGGGAAGAAGCAGGTTTCGCATGTATTTAGCAAATCTACATGACACTCATTACTCGACTAGCAATCATCATCATCATCCGGAGCTAACGCCGACGGGGGCGCATAGCCGCGTCCACCTTTTGGGATCCCTCATGGCAAGTCGCCAGGCAGGGGCCCGCCCCATCTCGAGTTCTTCCCGACAGGTTTGATCGATCTGCCCAAGCCACGACCTCCTGGGTCGTCCCACAGGCCTCCTCCACCCAGGGTTGTCTCTTACAGAAACAACCTGATGGGCAGGATCAGCCTGTGGAAAGTGAGCCAGGTGGCCATATAGCCTGAGTTGGCGATCACGGATTGTGCAGGTAACAGATCCTGTGCCAGTCTCACGGTGCAGCCATTGGTTAGACACATGGTCCCGCCAACAGTACCCCATGATCTGGCGCAAGGACCTATTACAAAAGGCGTCAAAACGGGACTCCAGTGCACTGGATAATGTCCAGGTTTCACTACCGTAGAGCAAAACTGGCATTACCAGGGCCCTGAAAACCCGTAGTTTGGTCCTTCTGCACAGGTACCGGCATCTCCAAATACTCTTGTCGAGAGTGTTCATGACCCCTGCTGCCAGGCCAATCCGTCTGCTGACTTCCTGGTCTGACAGCCCAGAGTTATGAACTGCACTACCAAGGTATGTAAAGCTCTCTGTGACTTCAATGTCCTCGCCGCAATCACGTACCGACTGAACAGGTTCTCCTAGCAAGTCCCCTAAGTCTTGGATCGACTAGCAATGGTACTCTATAATGACTAGAAGTGCAAGGATATAAGAAATTGCATATCTCCCAGGAGGTAATCCAGATTGCTTCGATTTGAGGTGCTTCAATTGATGGTTTCCGATGTCTCTTAAGGATACCAAGTATTTTAGCTGGTGTAAGGAACTACCAGACTGGCAACCAGGACAACATGCAAATAGGATCTCTACCAGAATTAAGCAGTAAGGATGCCACAAATACTTGCTACTCTACCATCCTTCGTCTTGGACGGTCATCATGATTCTTACCGGTGGACTCATCCGGATCGCAAAAACCACCCAATCTATGGTAACTGTTTGGGGGCTAAACGAGAAAAATCTCAAAAGTCTCCCTCATTTAATATATATCAATCTTCGGAACAATCTGCAGGAGTGAGTGGGGAGGCTCTTGATTCAGCTTTCTCAGGACTTGGTAGAAAAGACTATCATCTCTTTGGCCAGTCTTTGGTTAAACCTTAGTGTGGGTGCCTCCCTCCCTAATGTTGACCCAACTGCAGCTAAAGTAGATTATAGAACCTAGTATCAAGATGTGCACAAAAAAAAAATAAATAAATAAAAATAAAATATATATATATATGTATATATATACATATATATATATATATATAATATATATATATATATATGTATATATGTG
>NW_020868562.1:192386-197386 GCF_003789085.1 Penaeus vannamei
AGCCGAGCCCAGGTGGCCGCATAGCCTGAGTTGGCGATCTCGGATTGTGCAGGTAACAGGTCCTGTGCCAGTCTCACGGTGCAATCGTTGGTTAGACACATGGTCCCGCCAACAATACCCCATGATCCAGCACAAGGACCTATTACAGAAAGCATCAAGACAAGACTCCAGGGCACTGGATAATGTCCAGGTTTCACTACCGTAGAGGAAAACTGGCATTATCAGGGCCATGAAAACCCGTAGCATGGTCCTTCTGCACAGGTACCGGCATCTCCAAATACTCTTGTCAAGAGAGTTCATGACCCCTGCTGCCAGGCCAATCCATCTGCTGACTTCCTGGTCTGACAGCAACAGAGTTATGAATTGTACTACCAAGGTATGCAATGCTCTCTGTGACTTCGACGTCCACGCCGCAAGCACGCACCGACTGAACTGCTTCTCCTAGCAAGTCCCTAAAGTCCTGGATCTTGGCCTTGGTCCAGGACCTCTAAACCCAAGGGCTTCACTTCATTTCTAAATGCACTGAGAGCCACCACTAGGGTTTCCAAAGACTCAGATAGAATAGCATCATTGGCAAAGTCAAGGTCAGTAACCTTAATATTGCCTAGTGTTGCTCCACAATGACTTTGAACAGTAGCTCTGCCTAGTATCCAGTCCATGTAAGTATTGAAATGTGTTGGTGCAAGAACACAGCCTTGCCTCACTCCTGAACTGACAGGAAAGAAGCTCGACAGGGCCCCACCACACTTTACAGCACTTTCAATACCAGTATACATGTTTGCTATTAGTTCAATAATCCTTGTTGGAATTCCTCTCAGTCTCAGGATCTCCCAGTGATTCCCAATGCACTGTATCGAACGCCTTCTTGAGGTCGATGTTGGCTGCAAGCAGCCCACGTCCGGACTCACGACAGCACTCTACAATGACTCGAAGCGCAAGGATACAGTCTATTGTGGACTTACCAGGAGTGAATCCGGATTGCTCCGGCCTCTAATGCCTTAGTAGATGGTCTCTAATACGCCTCAGAAGGATGTGGGCAAGCACCTTGCCTGGTACACTGAGCAGTGTGATGCCGCGGTGATTGCTGCAGTCCCCCCCCCTTCCAGAGAGGGATGACCACACTCCTCAACAGGTCAGGGGGAACGGTACCACCAGATGGCAGCCAGAACAGCATGCAATCCCCGTGCCATAGTTCAGCATGCTGCAACCCTGCTGCTTTACCACTCTTTAGCTTGGAGATCACCTCCCCAACTTCAATGAGGGAGGCTGGGTCCTCACTAATGGGTGGGTCTGGCAGCGGAATCACGGCACTACCCGCATTCAACTTAGCTGTTGGAGGGTCAACTTGATACAACTGCCCAAAATACTCAGCCCAACGTTCCCGCACAGCAACAGAATCTGAGACAATCTGGCCACCTACTAAGCGAACTACAGTCACCTGTGAAGAGGGCTTGGAATTCAGTTTTCTCTGGGCTTGGTATGCAGGACGAAGGTCATTTATTAAGAAATGGCCTTCGACCTCCTCAGCAAGACTCCTAATAAACTGTTCCTTATCCCTTCTTCACAGAGACCGAGTTCTGCGCACCTGAGAATGGTGCAAATCCCGATCCCCTGCCAGACAAGCCGCACGGCAAGCATCTGTGGCTTCCAGTGTCTCCTGAGAGATTAAATTCTGTCTTGCCCTCGGGCGTTCTCCAATCGATTCTTGGGCTGCATCAAGCGTTTCGCACATGAAGGTGTCCCACAGAAGTACAGGGTCTGTCAGATTGTCAAGCGCTGTGAAGCGATCAGAGATTGTCTCAGCAAACCCCCGAGCATACTCCCTCTCCTTCAGCCTGTCCAAATGAAACACCCTAGGGTGGTCATTGGGCCGCTGGGGAGTTTTGAAGTGAACCCGGAGGGTAGCCACAACCAATCTATGGTCAGTACCACAGAACTCGGCACTCCTATACACCCTGCAGTTCTGGAGGATCCTCCAACGAGTAATAATGAGAATGTGGTCGATCTCCTTGGCTGCATTACCTGCATCGCTGTACCATGTTCAACGATGTGAGTCTGGCTGGTACCAGGAGCCAGAAATCCTCAATTTCTGGGATCTTTCAAAATCCCAGAAAAGGAGGGAATTCTCACTGCCGGTATCAACTCCCTAACCAAGGGGGCCGACTGATATCTCATAGCCAGCTCGATCACAGCCAGATACCGCATTGAAGTTACCCAGAACATTACGAATATCTCACCGGGGACAATTGTCTGCCACAGATGCAAGTTTGGCATAGAACATCTCTTTCACGTCGAGTTTACAAACATCAGTAGGAGCGTACACAGCAATAAGACATGAAGCCAAAAGACAGCTTCAGTCTCATCAACATTATACGATCATCGACTGGAGTGACCTCTACCACCGAGGGCTGGAGCCTACTGGAGATGGTTGTGGCTACTCCCTGAAGATGGTGACCATCGCTGCGGCCTGACCAGTGATAGGTGTAGCCACCTACACTGATCATGCCACTGCCAGGTCTTCTCACTTCTGACAGAGCAGCCACCTCAACTCTCAGCCTCCCCAGTTCATACCGATCCCTGACGCAAAGAGCGGACGTTCAAGCCCCAACCCTGACTTCCCGCCTGAGGTTAACCCTCGGGCAGTCACTCCAGGTGGACGCCCCCTCTGCCACCCTGCGCCGACACTGCCCCACATAAAAGACTCATCATCCACCTGTGGGGTTCCTGAGGGCTTTGCCCCACAAGCTTCATATCTGCCCCAAGGAGCACAGCCACCCTCCAAGCAGCCGATATCATATATGTATATATGTATATATATACATATATATGTATATATATACATATATATGTATATATATATGTATATATATATATGCATATATATATATATACATACATATGTATGTATATATAAATATGTCTAGTTTATGCATATATGTATATATGTAAGTATGCATATATATATATATATATATATATATATATATATATATATATATATATATATATATATATATATATATATATATATATTATGTCCGTATGTATGTATGTATGTACAAATTTAATGAATATATATATATATATATATATATTTATATATATAAGTAAATACATATATGTATGTATATATATATATATATATATATATATATATATATATATATATATATAATATATATATATATATCTATACAGTGAGAGAGAGATAGAAACACACACACATACATATGTGTGTGTTTGTGTTAGGTACGTATATATATATATATATATATATATATATATATATATATATATATATATATATATATATATATATATATATATATAAGCATATATATATGTATGTATGTATATACATATACTCAAATATATAATTATGTCTTCCAAAACTAATCGATTTTCATTTAGAATGGATTTCCGGGGGGAAATTAAATAAACAGATTAACAGACAGGCCTAATTAATGGGTTCAAAGACATCAATTACAACTTATCAGATGTATCGGTGCATTGCATGAAATTCATTACAAAAAGTTCTTTCATTCGGACACTTCA
This sequence comes from Penaeus vannamei, assembly GCF_003789085.1. Lineage (NCBI taxonomy): Eukaryota > Metazoa > Arthropoda > Malacostraca > Decapoda > Penaeidae > Penaeus > Penaeus vannamei. The sequence continues at coordinate 195,942 of NW_020868562.1, forward strand.
AACATTTATTAGACAAAATATTCAATTTAAATCCTTTGGGTAGTTTAACTCGAGAACAATAAGACAAAATAATTGTGAAAACAATCTAACATTGAACATTGAACAGCAACAAACAAAACAATCCCCCCCAAAAGAACTATGTGACGCCTATACCATCAAAGGGAAAACAAAGGCACCATAGACGAAAAAACGACTTTGCTCCTAAGGTCTAAGGTTCTGTACGATCCAGCCCCTGTAGGAGGCGACGTCGGTGTAGATCGCAGGGACGCCGGGTCTTCCACACGCCCCGCCCTTCGATACAACGCCCAGCTGTTGAGGGGAAGAACGAAGTGTGAATCCTTCTGAGGGAAGGTTGTTCAAGGATACTAATGAAGCGGAGGTTGACGTCGTGATAAATCATTTTTTTCCTATAGGAAGCATTTTTATTATTATTATTATTATTACTATTATTATTATTATTGTGAGTTGGGGTCAAGCAGCGAGGAAGAGGGAAGGGAGGTTATGATTTTATGTGTGTGTGTGTGTTTGATTGCTTGTTTGCTTTCACAGCTGCAAAATCTCAGTACTCACGATGGTGCCAGGGGCAGCGTCCAAGAAGAGAGGGCCGCCGGAGTCACCACTGCATGAGTCTTGTCCGCCGAAACAAACCTGGAAAATTGTGACACCAAATTATCATAACCTGTATTTGTTATGCTATTTTGGTCTTCCAGTTCTAAGTTCAGTCACAAGAAATATTAGTCTGTTTCAGATTCACCTGTTCGTTAACCAGCGTTTCTCCTTCGTTCATTCTTTTGCAGGTGGCGAGATCAACGAAAGGCAGCGCGACCTTCTGCAGCACCTGGGTATCTCTGCCCCTCTCCGTATGCCCCCAGCCGATCACTATAGCGTCTCTACCCGCAAGGAAGGAGCCGACGTCTAAGCCAGCGCGAGGGAGGCAGATGGGCTGCACGCCAACTATGTGGTCAAAAGAACTTGTTTGAATTATGTAAATCAAGTCAGCCACAACGACTATTCATGTGACCATTCCCCAAATCCCCGAAAAGCGGAGGAAGATGACTGACCGTTGGATTGTGCGTTCCTGTTCAGTCTGATGAGCGCAATATCATCACTCTCGGGAGCACGTTTGTTGAAGGAAGGATGAAGGACGACTTGCTCAGGCGTGAAGTCTTGCACAGGAGGCAAGCAGAGGCGTTGGCTACAGTCTCTGGTCTTGGAGAGGTCGTGTTCGCCGAGACGGATTACAGTTCTGAAAATGAAAGTAAAAATTAATCATAACAACGATGATAACTAATAATGCAGGGTTTTATATCAGGTTCTTGTGCCTTCAGTGAAACTGTGAATGTCTGTTTATTGTACTTCTGTTACCTCCTGTATGAAAAGGGTGGCAAGGGTAGATATCCACTGCCAGTGCGGGACTTTGACTGCTAGACAAGACCAGTGAACCA
>NW_020868562.1:212386-227386 GCF_003789085.1 Penaeus vannamei
CACTCCAAGTCTGGGCCCGGATTCACAAAGTTTTGGGTTTGTTTTTACACCTGATATAACTAATATGATGGCAAACAGATATCACAATGCGGACATAGTAAAGAAATGCAAATTTCACATGAAACTAGCAAGAATACAATCCACACAAATTTTCGTAAACTTATAGGCCTACATTATACTAGAATGCATGGAACCGATAAATAAGTGAACTTTAAAAAAATTCACTAACATAATTATTTCAAATGCTATAGAAAAAACTACCTTGCTGATATATAAACTGGCAATGATGAAAAATATATAAATTAAAAGCTGTTTGGACTGTCTGGTTTGAGTTAACAATAATATATTAATATAACAGTGTTTGTATTGGTTCGTATCTATCCAGTAAATATATATCCAACATGATGGATGTAATCAAATAGATTTATTCTTTTTTCTATATGTGTTTCAATAGTGCTTTAGCTCTGACGATTATTTAAACAATCTTGCTGTGTCTAGTTCTGTTTACATGTTACGTGGTTGGCCGAAGGAATCTAAAAGATTATGTATGGCGCTCGCTGATTGGTGGAATTGCTTTACTAGAGCCCTCTGTTGGCTACCATTAGAATGACTCGATTTACGATTGTAACTCAGCATATCCAAATTACCATTTCATCGTGAACTTCCACGACATCCACACCGTCGGGCTCGTGCATGAACGGTCCAACAATCATCAACCCTTGATATTCCTCTTCCAACTCTTTGAAGATATAGGCACCCTCTAAAGAAGTACCAATGTCCTCGTCGGAATAATCCGATGAAACCACTGATTCCACTGCCGCTGTAGTCTTGTAGTGAGTTCGCCATGTTGTACAATGTATTGAATGCAGCGAATGCTGTGATCGTGTTCTAGAATTGACATCACACATCTGGGTTCCAGATATTCGCGGGGAAATATAACGATCGGAAAATCGAAATAAATCAATTTTGGGGAATTATTTTCAGATTTTTTTTTTAAACTCATATTAGAGATGGTATGCGAGCTAATTCTCCCTTTTTAAAATTTTCAGTTACTTCACATAAATCCTTTAAGGGTTCGGTGGCAAATGTCAAAATAAGTAGTAGACTTGTGTTATGGTCAACTACAGTATAGAACACTATAATAGCCATAATCTGATTCTATTCATACACGAACAAACTGTCGTCTATTTAGTTTTTTTTTTTCTTGTCTTTTATTTTTAATTTATCGGCAGTTAACAAAGTCTGTTATGCGTCTTCTATTTACGTGTTGCCACAATGTTTGTATTTTCTTTGTATACCAGGCCACTTTCTGTATCCGAGGCTTGCTAAAAATGGAAAGGCAAGGTGAACAGTATGACAGTAATAAGTATACCGTAAGAGGACTGATTTTGTCAAGTTCTATGGTCTCTTGACATCAAGTTCACTTAAATTAAGCCTGCCTCTTGCTTCAGTGATCTCTCTTTCTGTCTCTTTCTCTTTCTCCCTCTCCCTCCTTCCCTCCCACTCAAAATGATCTCGCGTGGTGTTGATTTTGAACTTTGCCATGGGATCAGTAACATATTCGTAGGATAAGCCTCGTGTTCAAATTTTAGGAAACGGCAGTTCAAGATGGTATGCTACACTGATAAAATACAAGAACATGGGATTAAAACATTATAAAACATATGAAAAAATATAGGAGTTGGGTCCAGCCCTCCTCCATTCTAGAGGGGTGCAATCGCCTCCCTACCCCCCCTTTCGCACGCAAAGATTTATTTCATTGCCGATATTAAATGCAGATGCAATATTCATCACCATTTATCAAGCAAAGCAATGCCGAATATGATACCTCCAACTTTATAACTCCATAGATGGGGAGGGTATAGGAGACGGAGACTGATGCCCAGTGTTGGTGATCGGTCCTGCCTTAGGCCTCAGTCTTCAACTCAAACGTTGGCTGACCAGCGTCCATCCCAACCGACAAGTAAAAGTTGTGTTAATAAGGCTAAGAATCGGGCAGATAAAATTGACTCATGAGCCGATGATGGCTTAAAGTGAAGCACATTGTAAGGGATGACAAGAGCCATTAACATGTAATGGAAATGTGTGCAGCATTCTTAGACCGAAGACACGTGTACTTAATTTAATTATTTATAATATTTATACAATGAATTTGTACTTTAAAAGCATATCTATGCTTTGATTTTTAAGATTATTGCTATTAATTCCATTTATGAGACGTTTATTGATAGATTTGTAAACATTTTAAATATCTTATTTTACTCATACAATGTATTTGTCGCTAATGGCAACTGCTGACGCGGCAGACAATTTTAAATAAGCAATCAACCTTCAGCTTAAATGATTTTCTTTTTCTTTTCTTCCCCTTTCCTTTTCCTTTTCTTCTTTTGTCCACTTCCTAAGGTGTAATAGCCTTGTTGAAAAAATGAAGGGCTCGCTTTGTGTCAGTTCTGAACGGTCTCGGACGGCCATGGGCACGGTATTCCCTTGGTTATTCACCTAGCCCATACCCCTCGTAAAGACCATGTAAACCGTTTCTCCTCCCCACATAATTCAGGCTTACCATGGCCAATGATGAAGACTTTGTACCCTTTGTACTTTTGTACCCTTATTATGAGGCTTACCCCTTTTTTTGTTTACTGACCCCTGCCGTTCGATGCTTGCTCTGAACTTGACTCATTCTGAATCATACATCCAAACCACTACTCAGCTTTCAGAATATATCACCCACTCTTTCAACAGCCTTCACTCCATCTCCTACGCAATCTTCTTCATAATCTGCTCCTTCCTCCTTTATTACTCCTCTTCATCCTTATTGTCTTAGTCGCAGTACTACCCGACTATCCCCCCTGCCCATGTCCTACTATATCCTCTACAGAGCTTTTGAGTACTCTTTCCAACACTGTCTCCAAAATCAAGGCAAAGTTTCCTTCAGCGGCTTTGCAATAGTTACATCGTGTAATATCTACCTCCTTATCAAACCTATTCCTGCCCAGCCTCACTTCTCCCTTAACTATTTTATCGGAATTGTTTCCATCTCCCTGTCTGACTGTCCTGTCTACATCAAGGATTGGTCAGACTGTGAAAACGATCTATTTCCCTGCCTCGTTGACTATACTGCAGTATCAGCACAGTCCTATACTATTCCTCCCAGAGGCCATTGTCAATCCTGGCTAATATTGCCAAGATTAGTTTCCATAGACTTGACCTTCCCCATGACGTTTATACTTACCCTGTCTGACCATATCGACCCCTCCCCCATCAGTGTCAGAAATGGCGTTTGGCCACCCACCCAAGATCTGTCGTACTACAGCCCGCTGCTTTGTATGGGCCCAATTTAGTCATGACTGTGCAAATTGCTTTGCACAATTATGCACGTGGTGGTGACTCACCTAATACATTTTGTAGGAGCTACATTGCCTACAAGTTTGAGTCTGATATAGCAGTTCCCAGATTCACACAAGGCATCACTCTACATGACGCCAAACAGGAAGTACCTATTATCATTCTACCACTACCGCTCTCTCCCAGTCAAATTCTTTTACTGTTCTAAACCTAAGTACACAAATTTCTACCAATTCCCATGTGCCTACACCTTCTCATTTTACCTGCCGAACCAGGTAATCTAAACGTTCCACCCAATCTACGACACTCACCCACCTCTTCTTTTGCTCTTTTCCTCCTCATAAGAAAACCTTCATTACTCAAACCTCTCTCCATCCAGTCTCCCTCCAGAAACTCGAGGACATCCAAAACTTCCTAAATATGAGACAAGGGAACACTCCTATCTCTTATCCACCTCCAGTCCCTCTATTCCCAATCCCTGTACATTTGAAGTGACTGCCTACTTCCACTTTCCAACTTACGTTCCCCTCTCTTCCTTCCACTTTCCCAACGCACCTCAACATCCCCCCCCACCCATCTGCCCCATCGCCCGTTCTATCCTTTCTGCCTCCTGGATGCTCACTTGACTCCCTTCTGTCACAACAGATCTTTCCCCTCCTGACATTCTTCCTGATCCCTCACATTCATGCTCTGTTTCCTTGTCTCATTTCCCGTGTTCTCTTCCTTCTCCAACACCCAGTTCTACCTTTGATTACCGTTGAGTGCTTCATAATGGTTCTTTTGGATTGTTCCTTTTCCTTCCTCAGACCCGTGGATGCTCTACATTTAATTTAACCAACCTTTACCCTTAACTCCCCGCTTTTACTAATCCTTAGCTTACTCTGTTTACTCCGTCTCTTTATCCTTTTTACTACCATACTATCCCATTATGATCTACGACCGTTAACATCAAACACATTTTGTCCTAAAGATACATTCTGTTCGGTGAGATTACAAGTCAACGAGATCGTCAAACAACTGTCTAGAACACTGATTCTTTGTTATTGAATGATTTATTCTAACTGGCATCTGAACTAACGCTCAGTGAAGGGCCTGGGGAAGAAGCACGCATGCATAGAAGCAAAGGGGCCGAGCTTGTTCTCGAGCAGGTGATGGGCTCCGCCTCTATGAACGATGTCATGAGCCTTAACGTCCGGCATCAAACCCCAGACACGACGCGTCCGGGGTATTATCCCAGACGTCCCGGGTTAAATTACATAGGAGATGATGGCCTAACACACCATCTCTTATCGAGCAGCGATGGTCGTTGAATAATCATCGTAGAACAATAATCGTGATAATCGCATCGATCAAAATGTGCCTTAATTATTGACTCATGCCCCCCCTTTTCGCCGCAAAACTTTACCATAGGACTCTATGATGTTAGGTGTCTTACACGTGCATTTGCTTAAACCGTTAACCATTTAAACCATTTTATCAATTGTTTTCTCATGAGAGTTGGCAAGTCAGGCTATTCCAGAATCCGGCCTGAGTTGACATTTTTTTTTGCATGAGATTATATAGAATTTAGCATGTTTGAAAAGGGGAAATGTTGCCTATGCAAAGTGCCAATTCAGCTGACATGGTGATAGACCGGCAAACATAAGGTCCCGGACTCTCTCTTCCGTTCCCTTAATTTCTTCCCAATTTTCCTTTTAATTCCAAAGAGTGTGAATTAAGGCTCTAATCAATAACCCCCCTCCCCCCCAGCACTACCATTCGCCTTGGAACTGAATATCTAGAACCAACACAAGGCGCCCATGCATACCAAATCTTCAGCCCTGAAGCTGCTGTCCTTCACCCGAACTTCGATAAATACCAGCTAGTGTATAACGATATAGCCCTGGTTAGACTAAACAGGGACGTAGTCTTTAACGGTAAGTACTGCATGTGTACATTTGTTGTGCCACTAAGTACCGTGAGAATAAGCAATTCCATTAAAATATATATATATTATAGAGAAAACGCAAAATGATGAGGTAACTTTCATGTAACTTGCATAATTCTGAATACTTTCTGATAGTAGTAGTTCCATTTTCCCCTATTTCAAATTGATCAACTTAATACCAACATTTTGTCTCGTGATTTTATATAAATTTATTAACAGCCGGTGAAAAGAAATTTTCAGGCCACCATCTTGCATTAATGCTGAAGTCTTGATCTGACACACACACACACACACACACACACACACACACACACACACACACACACACACGACGATCTATATCTCTATTTCTATATCATTAAATTCCTTCTCTTCTCTTAACGTACCAGAGCATGTTCGTCCCGTGTGCCTCCCCCCAGCCGGAATAGACCTGGAGGGGCTGCTCACGGAGCAAATGCCAGTGGCGATTGGATGGGGTAGAACGATGTACGCCAGCAGGTCATCTATCCTTCAGGAAATTCGCCTGCCCTTCGTCCCCCTAGCAAGATGTAGGGACACCTATCCGTTGTTCAAGTTGGTGGATCAGCAAGTGAGTGGGGCGCTTGTGTGTGCGCTTTTGTTGCTGGGGATATGATTTGTCGTATACTCGTATGTATTCAAATGTTTACTTACATAGACATACATGCACATACACTCGAACACGAAATCACACACACACACACACACACACACACACACACACACACACACACACACACACACACACACACACACACACACACACACACACACACAAATCACATTTCATTTGATCTCATTCTTAATTTAAAAATTCTTGCAGATCTGCTTCGGTGGACTCCACGGCAGAGGAACATGTAACGGAGATTCTGGGGGCCCGCTATTGATTGGGAATGTTGTCGTAAGTCCACTTCTTTTACTGTAGCTTTGTCCCATTCATATATACGGTTATTATTATCCGGCATTGATACTTTTTATGGCCGGATGCCCTTCCCGATGCCACTCTTCTCTATTTTCCCGGGCTTGGTACTGACACTATCTTGGCATGCCTACCCAGAGGCTAGGTTACTGTCGTACGTGCTCCGTCCCAATCGACAATCTAATAACCAATCGACCCTCTCCCTTATCACTAATCGGCCTTCTTTCTAATCACTAATCGACCCCCTCTCAAATCACCAACTGTGACCCTCCCTTAATCACCAATCGACCCTCTCTAACACCCAATCTTCTCTTTAATCACCAATGGACCCTCTCTCAGCTCCAATCTCTTTAATCACCAATCGACCCTCTCTAACCACCAATCTTTTGAATCACCAATCGACCCTCTCTAACCACCAATCTTCTCTTTAACCACCAATCGACCCTCTCTAACCACCAATCTTTTTAATTACCAATCGACCCTCTCTAACCACCAATCTTCTCTTTAATCACCAATCGACCCTCTCTAACCCCCAATCTTCTCTTTAATCACCAATCGACCCTCTCTAACCCCCAATCGTCTCTTTAATCACCAATCGACCCTCTCTAACCCTCTTCTTTTAATCACCAATCGACCCTCTCTAAGACCAATCTTCTCTTTAATCGACCCTCTCTAACCCCAATCTTCTCTTTAATCACCAATCGACCCTCTTCTAAGCCCCAATCTTCTCTTTAATCGACCAATCGACCCTCTCTAACCACCAATCGTCTCTTTAATCCCCAATCGACCCTCTCTAAGCCCCAATCTTCTCTTTAATCACCAATCGACCCTCTCTAACCCCCAATCTTCTCTTTAACCACCAATCGACCCTCTCTAACCCCAATCTTCTCTTAAATCACCAATCGACCCTCTCTAATTCTTCTCTTTAATCACCAATCGACCCTCTCTAACCACCAATCGTCTCTTAATCCCCAATCGACCCTCTCTAACCCAAATCTTCTCTTTAATCACCAATCGACCCTCTCTAACCACCAATCTTCTCTTTAATCACCAATCGACCCCTCCTAACCCCCAATCTTCTCTTTAATCACAATCGACCCTCTCTAACCCCAATCGTCTCTAACCACCAATCGACCCTCTCTAACCCACAATCTTCTCTTTAATCACCAAATCGACCTCTCTAACCCCCAATCTTCTCTTTAATCACCAATCGACCAAGCCCCAATCTTCTCTTTAATCACCAATGGACCCTAACCCCCAATTTCTCTTTAATCCCAATCGACCCTCTCTAAGCCCCAATCGTCTCTTTAATCACCATCGACCCTCTCTAACCCCCAATCTCTCTTAATCACCAATCGACCCCTCTAAACCACCAATCTTCTTTCACCAATTGACCCTCTCTAAGCCCCAACTTCTCTTTAATCACAATCGACCCTCTCTAACCCCAATCTTCTCTTTAATCACCAATCGACCCTCTCTAACCCCCAATCGTCTCTTTAACCACCAATCGACCCTCTCTAAGCCCCAATCTTCTCTTTAATCACCAATCGACCCTCTCTAACCCCTAATCTTCTCTTTAATCACCAATCGACCCTCTCTAACCCCAATCTTCTCTTTAATCCCCAATCGACCCTCTCTAACCTTTCTCTTTAATCACCAATCGACCTCTCTTAAAATCTTCTCTTTAATCACAATCGACCCTCTCTAAATCTTCTCTTTAAACTCACCAATGACCTCTGTAAGCCCCAATCTTCTCTTTAATCACCAATCGACCCTCTCTAAGCCCCAATCTTCTCTTTAATCACCAATCGACCCTCTCTAACCACCAATCTTCTCTTTAATCACCAATCGACCCTCTCTAAGCCCCAAATCTCTCTTTAATCACCAATCGACCCTCTCTAACCCCAATCTTCTCTTTAATCACCAATCGACCCTCTCTAACCCCAATCTCTCTTTAATCACCAATCGACCCTCTCTAACCCAATCTCTCTCTTAATCACCAATCGACCCTCTCTACCCACAATCTTCTCTTAATCTCGACCCTCTCTAATTCTTCTCTTTTAATCACCAATCGACCCTCTAACACCACTTCTCTTTAATCACAAATCCCTAACCCCAATCTTCTCTTTAATCCCCAATCGACCCTCTCTAACCACCAATCGTCTCTTTAATCACCAATCGACCCTCTCTAAGCCCCAATCTTCTCTTCAATCACCATTCGACCCTGTCTAACCACCAATCGTCTCTTTAATCTCCAATCGACCCTCTCTAAGCCCCAATCTTCTCTTTAATCACCAATCGACCCTCTCTAACCCCAATCTTCTCTTTAATCACCATCGACCCTCTGTAAGCCCCAATCTTCTCTTTAATCACCAATCGACCCTCTCTAACCACCAATCTTCTCTTTAATCACCAATCGATCCTCTGTAAGCCCCAATCTTCTCTTTAATCACCAATCGACCCTCTCTAACCCCCAATCGTCTCTTTAATCCCCAATCGACCCTCTCTAAGCCCCAATCTTCTCTTCAATCACCATGCGACCCTGTCTAACCACCAATCGTCTCTTTAATCTCCAATCGACCCTCTCTAAGCCCCAATCTTCTCTTCAATCACCATGCGACCCTGTCTAACCACCAATCGTCTCTTTAATCTCCAATCGACCCTCTCTAAGCCCCAATCTTCTCTTCAATCACCATTCGACCCTGTCTAACCACCAGTCTTCTTTTTAATCACCAATCGACCCTCTCTAACCACCAATCGTCTCTTTAATCCCCAATCGACCCTCTCTAAGCCCCAATCTTCTCAAGAATCACCAATCGACCCTCTCTAACCCCCAATCTTCTCTTTAATCACCAATCGACCCTCTGTAAGCCCCAATCTTCTCTTTAATCACCAATCGACCCTCTCTAACCCCCAATCTTCTTTTTAATCACCAATCGACCCTCTCTCTCTCTTTAATCACCATCGACCCTCTCTAACCCCAATCTTCTCTTTAATCACCTATCGATCCTCTGTAACCCCAATCTTCTTCTTAATCACCAATCGACCCTCTCTAACCCCCAATCGTCTCTTTAATCCCCAATCGACCCTCTCTAAGCCCCAATCTTCTCTTCAATCACCATTCAACCCTGTCTAACCACCAGTCTTCTCTTTAATCACCAATCGACCCTCTCTAACCCCAATCTTCTCTTTAATCACCAATCGACCCTCTCTAACCCCAAATCTCTTTAATCACCAATCGACCCTCTCTAACTAATCCCCAATCGTCTCTTTAATCCCCATCGACCCTCTGTAAGCCCCAATCTTCTCTTTAACAATCGACCCTCTCTCCCAAAATCTCTTTAATCACCAATCGACCCTCTGTAAGCCCCAATCTTCTCTTTAATCACCAATCGACCCTCTAACCCCAATCTTCTCTTTAATCACCAATTCGACCCTCTCTAACCCCAATCTTCTCTTTAATCACCAATCGACCCTCTCTAAGCCCCAATCTTCTCTTTAATCACCAATCGACCCTCTCTAAGCCCCAATCTTCTCTTTAATCACCAATCGACCCTCTCTAACCCCAAATCTCTTTAATCACCAATCGACCCTCTCTAAGCCCCAATCTTCTCTTTAATCACCAATCGACCTCTCTAACCTAATCTTCTCTTTAATCACCAATCGACCCTCTGTAAGCCCCAATCTTCTCTTTAATCACAATCGACCTCTCTAAACATCGTCTCTTTAAAATCGACCTCTGTAAGCCCAATCTTCTCTTTAACCAATCGACCCTCTCTAACCTCTCTCTTAATCACCATCGACCCTCTGTAAGCCCCAATCTTCTCTTTAATCACCAATCGACCCTCTCTAACCACCAATTCTTTCTTTAAGCCACCAATCGACCCTCTCTAAGCCCCAATCTTCTCTTTAATCACCAATCGACCCTCTCTAACCCCAATCTTCTCTTTAATCACCAATCGACCCTCTCTAAGCCCCAATCTTCTCTTTAATCACCAAACGACCCTCTCTAACCCCAATCTTCTCTTTAATCTCGACCTCTCTAAGCCCCAATCTTCTCTTTAATCACCAATCGATCCTCTCTAAACCCTAATCTTCTCTTTAATCACCAATCGACCCTCTCTAGCCCCAATCTTCTCTTTAATCACCAATCGACCCTCTCTAACCACCAATCTTCTCTTTAATCAACCAATCGACCCCGTCTAACCACAATCTCTCTTTAATCTCCAATCGACCCTCTCTAACCCCAATCTTCTCTTTAATCACCAATCGACCCTCTCTAACCCCAATCTTCTCTTTAATCACCAATCGACCCTCTCTAACCCCCAATCTTCTCTTTAATCACCAATCGACCCTCTCTAACCCAATCTTCTCTTTAATCACCAATCGACCCTCTCTAACCCCCAATCTTCTCTTAATCACAACCCTCTCTAACCAATCTTCTCTTTAATCACCAATGGGACCCTAACCCCAATCTTCTCTTTAATCCCCAATCGACCCTCTCTAACCACCAATCGTCTCTTTAATCACCAATCGACCCTCTCTAACCCCAATCTCTCTCTAATCACCAATTCGACCACTCTAACCACAATCTTCTCTCACCAATTGACCCTCTCTAACCACCAATCTTCTTTTTAATGACCAATCGACCCTCTGTAAGCCCCAATCTTCTCTTTAATCACCAATCGATCCTCTCTAACCACCAATCTTCTCTTTAATCACCAATCGCCCTCTCTAAACCAATCTTCTCTTAATCACCATCGACCTCTCTAACCCAATCTTCTCTTTAATCACCAATCGACCCTCTCTAAGCCCCAATCTTCTCTTTAATCACCAATCGACTCTCTAACCCTAATCTTCTCTTAATCACCATCGACCCTCTCTAGCCCCAATCTCTCTTTTCTCGACCCTATCAATCACCAATCGACCCTCTCTAACCCCCAATCTTCTTCTTTAACACCATCGACCTTCTCTAACCCCTTCTTCTCTTTAATCACCAATCGACCCTCTCTAACCCCAATCTTCTCTTTAATCGATACCCTCTCTAACCCCAATCTTCTCTTTAATCACCAATCGACCCTCTCTAAGCCCCAATCTCTCTTAATCACCATCGACCCTCTCTAACCCCTAATCTTCTCTTTAATCACCAATCGACCCTCTCTAAGCCCCAATCTTCTCTTTAATCACCAATCGACCCTTCTTCTCTTTCACCAATCGACCTCTCTCTAACCCCAATCTTTCTCTTTAATCACCTCGACCCTCTCTAACCAATCTTCTCTTTAATCACCAATCGACCCTCTCTAACCCCAATCTTCTCTTAATCACCAGTCGACCTCTCTAACCCCAATCTTCTCTTTAATCACCATCGACCCTCTAATCGACCCCTAATCTCTCTGACCCTCTCTAACCACCAGTCTTCTCTTTAATCACCAATCGACCTCTCTAAGCCCCAATCTTCTCTTTAATCACAATCGACCCTCTAACCCCAATCTTCTCTTTAATCACCAAACGACCCTCTCTAACCCCAATCTTCTCTTTAATCACCAATCGACCCTCTCTAAGCCCCAAATCTTCTCTTTTAATCACCAATCAATCCTCTCTAAACCCTAATCTTCTCTTAATCACCAATCGACCCTCTCTAAGCCCCAATCTTCTCTTTAATCACCAATCGACCCTCTCTAAGCCCCAATCTTCTCTTTAATCACCAATCGACCCTCTCTACCCCAATCTTCTCTTTAATCACCAATCGACCTCTCTAAACCCTAATCTTCTCTTTAATCACCAATCGACCCTCTCTAACCCCCAATCTTCTCTTTAATCACCAATCGACCCTCTCTAAGCCCCAATCTTCTCTTTAATCACCAATCGACCCTCTCTAACCATCTTCTCTTTAATCACCAATCGACCCTCTCTAACCCCAATCTTCTCTTAATCTCGACCCTCTCCCCCCAATCTTCTCTTTAATCACCAATCGTCGACCCTCTCTAACCCTAATCTTCTCTTTAATCACCAATCGACCCTCTAAACCCTAATCTTCTCTTTAATCACCAATCGACCCTCTCTAACCCCCAATCGACTCTCCCAAAACACCAATCGACCTTCTCTCAAATCACCAATGAACCCTCTCCGTAATCGCCAATCCACCTTCCCTTTAATCACCACTCAACCTCCAACCTAATCACCGATCCGCCTTCGACAGATTGGGTTGTTATCGAAAGGAGGAAAGTGTGCCACAGCTGGACAACCTGACGTCTTCACCAGAGTGGACGCCTACGTGGACTGGATCAAAGAGAACCTCAGGCCGTGAACGAGAGAGGGAGAGGGAGAAAAAGGGGGAAGGGAGAGGAGAAAAAAGGGGGGAGGGGGAGGAGAGGAGAAAAAAGGGGAGGGAGAGGGAGAAAAAGGGAGGAGAGGGAGAAAAAGGGAGGGAGAGGGAGAAAAAGGGGAGGGAGAGGGAGAAAAAGGGGAAGAGAAAGAAAAGAAAAGAAAGAAAGAAAGAAAGAAAGAAAGAAAGAAAGAAAGAAGAAGAAAGAAAGAAAGAAAGAAGAAAGAAAGAAAGAAAAAGAGAGAGAGAGAGAGAGAGAAAGAGATAGACAGACAGACAGACAGACCAAAGCCTAGTTCACACCAAATGACATTACATCGCAACAGCATTCTTTACCGCCTCGATGCAGTTGCTCAACAAAATATCTTGGTCTGGACGATGATCTAAAATTATGTCTCCCAACAGTTGTAAGATATTTCTGGATTTGTTGATCAACTGTCTCAAATAGAGTGTATAACAACAATGTATCTTGGTCTGGACTTGGATCAATAAAATAGATTGCGCAATTTTCTCACACACAAATGCACACACACACACACACACACACACACACACAGTGTGTGTGTGTGTGTGTGTGTGTGTGTGTGTGTGTGTGTGTGTGTGTGTGTGTGTGTGTGTGTGTGTGTGTGTGCCCATATGTATGCCAATCAATCAATCTTTATATTCTAACTCTTCTACTTGATTACAAAAGCACCTTCGAATATATAGAGGCGATGCGTCGTTGAAGGAGCGTTGTTCACAAATACTCCGTCTTGCAACTCCACCTTAGAACCAGTTGGTGTGAAGGTTAACCTCGCTTGTGTGACACCGATGAAAAAAATCAAATAAAAAGGTAATCACACTTTGTTTCCCTTTTCCACGTTAAAATTTCAATACCTCAGAATTTCATTCGACAAGATTGACGAAATTTAAATAAAGGACAAACAAGGATAAAAGAGCCAACCAAAATTAATTACATAAAAGAATTGATAAAGGTTATATCACTGCTGCCACTTCCGTTGTACAATAAGGAACAATAAAAATTATTGTTAGTAATGCTTTATTCAAGTTTGTGGGATATCACTTGAAACTCAAGTTCAAGTTCAACTATATTAAGGCAATCTAAATATTTCCAAGGATTTCATAGGAATGAAGATAAAAACAAGGATGATAATGGTATTGATAAAAGTAACAATAATAAGGATTACGACAAAAGAGCAATCAACAAATTCTCAAAATACTTCATTATGTTAGTGTATCATTACTAACTAATCATAATAAGAAAGCAAAGCAAAAACGACTCCAACTACCATAAAATTCAGAAATTCAGGCAGAAGACTTCCCTTTTACATCTAATAACAGGTTCTCCATAATCCACGGTCTGTATTTTGCTATGTTGGTGTATGCAGCCAGTTCACACACATTACCGAATGCGTGTATGCCAATCTGTTCATGAAAGGTTGAACAATTAAATGAACGAGAAAAATGATAACAATTAATCATATACATTATCTAATAGTTAATATAATAGTCATAAATCTGATAATAATGTTAAATGTAATCAAAACTATCTCTTTCAAAAATATAGATCATCATCAGACTTCCAGCGTATCCCAAGTCGGCTGTATGAATCATAATTAGGTTGATGATGATGCTAATTAGCTGACGATAATGAGGGGCCGATTTGGAACTTTTTTCTTTTGTTTAGATTGGGGAAAATTTACAATACAAACGCCGATTTTGAATGGAGATGAATGTTCAAAAACGTTCAGAACATGTCCAGCTGCACTTCGGCTTTATATATCATATTGCAACATGCAGAATTCAAGCCAATCCTAGATATTCAAAGGACTAATTTATTTTTAAGATATATTCATAGTAGTGTATGTAGTATGCATAAATATCTGCATACTACACACACACACACACACACACACACACACACACACACACACACACACACACACACACACACACACACACACATATATATATATATATATATATATATATATATATAATATATATATATATATATACATACATACATGCATATATGTATATATATATTTATATATACATATATGTACATATATGTATATATATATATATATATATATATATATATATATATATATATATATATATATAATATATATATATGGTGTGTGTGTGTATGTGTGTGTATGTGTTGTATGTGTATGTGTATGTGTGTGTATGTGTGTGTGTGTGTGTGTGTGTGTGTGTGTGTGTGTGTGTGTGTGTGTGTGTGTGTGTGTGTGTGGTGTGTGTGTGTGTGTGTGTCATATATACAGTAGTAGATAGATAGACACACACACACATGTATATATACATACATATGACTAATGACAAAACACTCATCTGTGTTAAACCCATATAGATGACAGAAAAAGAAAATAAATAAAAGTTAAAAATATACAATAAGGTACGTTACGTTATTTCTGACTGATGGTGATAAACGGACGA
>NW_020868562.1:232386-234886 GCF_003789085.1 Penaeus vannamei
TTGAGAACCGCGTCCTCGGAAGCGGAGACCGGAAGCGATGCCGTGAGATTGGACAGGTCGGCGTCACAACATACCTGTGGATGTAAATGTAATATATGTTCGCTTACATTTTCTAGATATAGTGAACCTTTTGCGGCTTTGTTCTTGTCTTTCTCTCTCTTTTTCTTTCTTCCTGTATTTCCCTTTCTTTCTGCGTGTCTGTTTAGATGTCTGTCGGTTTCTGTCTCTGTCTGTCTGTCTATCTGTTTTTCTCTCTTTTCCCGTTTGTTTCTCCCTCTCCATCCCTCCCTCCCTCCCTCTTTCCCTTCCTCCCCCTCTCCCCCCTCCTCTCTCTCTCTCTCTCTCTCTCTCTCTCTCTCTCTCTCTCTCTCTCTCTCTCTCTCTCTCTCTCTCTCTCTCTCTCTCTCTCTCTCCTCTCTCTCTCTCTCTCCTCTCTATCTCTCCTCTCTCTTCTCCTTCTCATCTCTCTCTCTCTCTCTCTCTATATATATTATATATATATATTATATATATATATATATATATACTATATATATTATTATATATATATTTCTTTCTCTCTTTTCCCGTCTGTTCCTCCTCTCCATCTCTCCTCTTTCCCTTCCTCCCCTCCCCCCTCTTCTCCCTCTCTCTCTTCTCTTCTCTTCTCTCCTTCTACTTCTCCTCGTTCTCTTCTCTCTCTCTCTCTTCTCTTCTTATCTCTCTGTCTCTGCTCTCTTCTCCCTCCCTCTCTTTCTCTCTCTCTCTCTCTCTCTCCTCTCTTCCTCTCATACCGCTTCCCTCGCTACAATACTTACAATACCCGTATATACCATTACAATACCTGTATATAGTATTACATTATGCACTTACACCTGTATATACCATTAACATCCCATCAACCCACACTAAAAACACCGCACTAACCTCTCCTACCTACTTTCAACCCCCACCCCCAACCCCGCATCTATCCACCTCCCCCACACATATAACTTACTTTAAATAAACAGCACACTCAACCCGCATAACCTCTTTACCGCTGTGGTGCGTTCTCCCCCGGGACCTTTCCGCATTGTAGTCGTCCGGTGAGGCGATAGGTGTCGGTTCGGGGCAGGAGTCGGCGGCCACGCACCTGGTCCTGAACTCGCAACTTTCTGAAAGGGAGGGGAAAAAAGGATGGGTTAAAACAGTACGTGTGGTTAGACAGATAGAAAGAGTGATAGATGGGCAGATGGATAGATTGATAGACAGATAAATAGAGAGGGGGAGAGAGAGAAAAAAATGAGATAGAAAGAGTGAGAGTGAGAAATGGAACGAGAGAGAATGAGAGAAAGATAGGTAAAGATAGTTAGATAGATAGATAGAGAGAAGAGTGGGAAAGAAAGAGAGAGAGAGAGAGAGAGAGAGAGAGAGAAGAGAGAGAGAGAGAGAGAGAGAGAGAGAGAGAGAGAGAGAGAGAGAGAGAGAGAGAGAGAGAGAGAGAGAGAGAGAGAGAGAGAGAGAGAGAGAGAGAGAGAGAGAGAGAGAGAGAGATACGACTGTTGTTTTCCTGTAAGTAGTGCTAATTTTTTTTTGTATCCTTATATGCACAAAATAAGCGAAAATAGAAGACGGGAGAGAAAAAATGATACAAAAAAGAGAAGAAAAAAAGCTGTCCCAACTGACCTTGCCTCGCACCATCTGAGGTGACGGCCAGAAATACAAGTGAAGCCGCAACAAATAACATTCTCAGCGAATTGTTGTTCATCCTGCAATAAAACCGGTAACTCATGAAAAAACAGTTTGAACAGGTCCACTATGATAATTCTACTGAGCTCTCTTAATGGTTGCTTTATTGTTGATAATTCTCTCTACTTTTGTTCTTCTCGTTCTTGTTGTGTCGTTGTTATTGGTATTATTATCATCATTAATATGATATTGTTAGAATTATCACTATCATAATCATTAGTATCGTTAATGACATAACTATCAGCATCACTGCTATTACTCTTATTATTCTCATTATTAGCATCATTATTGGTATTATTATTATTATTATTATTATTATTATTATTATTATTACTATTATTATTATTATTATTATTATTATTATTATTATTATATCATTATTATTGTTATTATTATTCAATATATCAATATTATCTTTATCATTACTATTATCATCATTATCATGATCATTATGATAAAAGTAATAATAATAGTAATTATTAAAATTGTCATTAATATTATAACCATTAATAATAATAACATATTGTAGTCAGCTACGTATTCAATGGTTCCTACGTTCTCCTTTTCTCCCTCTCTCCCTTTCGTTCTCGTTCTCGCTCTCTCTCTCTTTTTCTCTTTTACTCTGTTTCTCTCTCTCTATCTCTCGTTTCTCAGCTGAACAGTAAAACAGAACAGGATCTGTTTTTTTCTGATCCTTCAAATTCTTCTTATTTTTCATGCTTACACAAAGAAACACAAAAATACAACTCAAGCGCGCTTTACCTTGGCGTTCCATAAGAAAGCAACGAAGTGG
>NW_020868562.1:243512-246012 GCF_003789085.1 Penaeus vannamei
GCACAAACACACACATAAGTATGTATATCAGTGACCCACCATCATTATTATCACACGGCGTCCCTCACTCCACAACCAGTTCTCATTGGATCAAACAGGTTCCAAACACGTCCTATCTCCCACTTACCAACGGAATCCTCCCAGAGAAGCCGCAGAAGTTATTTCTCAGGATCTG
The DNA here is from genome assembly GCF_003789085.1 of Penaeus vannamei. NCBI lineage: Eukaryota > Metazoa > Arthropoda > Malacostraca > Decapoda > Penaeidae > Penaeus > Penaeus vannamei. The sequence goes on from NW_020868562.1 coordinate 243,688, forward strand.
GATGTTCTGCGGCGTCGGGAAGTTGAGGAAGGAGAGGAGCCGAGGGCAATTGGTCAGCTGAATGCAGGTCGTTCCAGCTCTGCATGTCACCGCTGAAGGGCAAAGGTATTAAGCAGGTCAGTGAGAGCACGCAGGTTTCCAAGAGAAAACCTGACATGGTAGAAATAGTGTTACAGTACTTTAGAGATGTATTCCGTTAACGTTGGTTAAATCCATAAGTAGGTCGCATTGTTGTTATGGAAAAAAATGTGTACGAGTGATTTTGACTAACAAAAGTTCGAAGATATGTAATTGCAATCAAAAGAAATGTCATTAGCGTTATGGAAAACATTATCACACAACTGAATTTAAAAATCCATCAGTAATTGTCAATCAGTATACAGTATCATATTATTAATACCGTAGTAGACAAGAGAGTACGATAACAATCCGAATATTGTAAGCACATCATGAACAGAAAAGGAGAGTTACGCCCCCCCCCACTCACCACCAACCCCCACCACCACATTTTCCAGACAGACCAGTCTAAAGTGCGACGTGCATTTTGCCTCACACAAAGAAAGAAAAAAATATATATTTATTTTTTCATTATCTTATGAATGCACACAAAAAGAGCTGTGGCGTATAAGATGGATTTGGAGTGGGCTAACCGGTCAGGTGAAGCTAGACTTGAGCATTAAGGGAATCCCGTCTTGTTGCTTACCTGGATGTATGACGTCAGCACTTAGAGAGTATAGAGGGAAATAGGAAATTCTGTTTCTTTAGCTTTTTAGTTGAAAGGTTGTTTTACGTAATGCGGTACTTCCCGGTTAGCAATTCTCTTTTTGTGACGTGAATGACACAGACGAATTTAAAGATAAAGAAAGATTCACTTGCAAATAACAGAGAATGGTGTACGTGCCGACGCAAGGGTAAACCAATTATCACTTACAAAAACTTACACCCACCCACCCACACTCATACTCATTTACGCTCATACTCACTCATTCACTCGCTGACTCGCTTCATTCACGCTTTCACTCATTCACTCCCTCCTTTCTTTCAACTTTGTCTCTGTCTCCTTCCTTCTCTCTTTCCTCTTATCTCTCTCTCTCTCTCCTATTCTCTCTTTCTCTCTCTTTCCTCCTCTCTCCCTCTCCCTCTCTTCTTTTTCCTCTCACCCATTCACGCTTTCCTTCCTCTAATCTCTCCTTCCTCTCTCCTTCCCTCCCTCGGCTGCACGTCATGGTCATAACAAAACAAAAGGTAAGACCCTTGCACTAACCTTGTCTGGAAATCCGCTCTTCTGCTTGCGCCTGTCCTGCCAACATCACCACTGCCACCACAAGTGACAACATCGCTTTTCCTTTTATTTTACCAAAAGTCCGCATGATGAAACCTGGAATTTGATGCAATAAATCTTCATATATCGTTCAAAAGAGGAAGTAAATACTGTCATCCGATATGTGCTGAAAATGCAACAAAAAACGGTCTTCAGTTAACCTTCGATCCACGCGGTCAGAAACCCCGATGCTTCTTGCAGTCTCTCAAACAGAATATTTACGATTCAGAAAAGAAACAATAGTTTTCTGTCGCTTGTTTTTTTTCAGTATCGTCTTAAAAATATTTTTTATATTTCATTAGCTCAAGAAAAGCCTTTATTTCAGATAGCGCGAACGAATTTCTACATTGTTACATATTACGAATGCCAGGTGATGTGTAATGATTGCGGTCACTTCTTACACAGACATCTTCTAAATATTCCTATAACCAGTTATTTAACATCACTGCAATGATTTAGTGAAATGCCGAATGTCCTTACATTGAAATTATATTTTAGATGCACTGATCTTAATGCAAAAATGGTCTCATCCATTTTTTTAACGCAATGTAAAACTTTATTCTGTTTTTACTTCATTTGTAATGGAAGTCACTTATCAAGGCACAACAGTAATCCACATGGCGCTGTTTATTTACCTGCTGTCTAGAAATCAGATGAGTAAGTGCATCTCATCCTACAAGGAGCTTCTTATATATTCCGGGTTGACGAGGTTTCCAGATGTCGCAAGCCACACTGTTTCCAAGGAGAGGATTCCGTGACAGTATGTTGACAATATGTACCATTTCCGGTCTTTGTGAAGGCTACGAGTTACTTACATCGAATTTGGAGCTTGTAAACGCACACTTCCGTACTTGTGAGAAGGCAAAAAGGAAAGCTTACGAAGTAGAGTCTCCAGGCGGTCACAGCATCGCGGGTTTTCCAATTCTGCGAGGGTCACTCACTGGCAAGGCGCAAAGTCCCATGACGCTTGTGCGAGTTTCTTATCCATTCGTTCAGAGTCCCTT
>NW_020868562.1:256012-258512 GCF_003789085.1 Penaeus vannamei
CGGAATCGAGTCCACGTATAAAGAATCAGCAGAAGAAGTATAATCATTTTCATTTGATCTTCAATTTTCCAAAAAATATAGTTCTAAGCTTGCTCTCGTCATCGATCGTCTACGCAAATATCATCCCTTTTTCTTTAATATCTTCTTCGTCAGTTCTTAATATAAGCGGTTCCTCGGACACAGGCAGCCCAACGATATATTTCCACGATTTGCGAGTAACTCTTCTCGTCTACCCCTTTGCCTCTCCAATAAATCTCCCTTTACTCTACCCTCATCTATTCCAGAATCTTCACAGCATTTCATTTACTCCGACCATGCTTTCTTCACCACATATCTACTCCAAATCACCTCCAAAATCTAGTCAACTATTCGAAACTCCATTTAGGAAACTAACATTTTTATCACAAGTGATCAATGATATTTCGCAAAATTCTGATGATAACGATCTGAATGTAAAGTAATTAACCAAAAATAAAATGATTTATTAGAACTTTCGATACATAAGTAGATGTATATATTTATTTATTTATTTATTACAATACACACCTCGAATTCGTTATCTACATTCCATCATTTTATTTGCCAAACTGTTTTTTAACTTGTTGAGGTGTCTTTTCCCCCGATAATAAATGTTAATCTGAACTGCTTCCCTGAATAAAACGTGATCATCTGCCCCACTGTTATTACATTTCCAGACTGAAAACAACTGATAGACTAAATTTCATACAACTTAGATCTTTGTTGCGTCTCTTTTCGTACACGGCGCTTTACGTAAAATCTGCTCAACGCTAGATTAACGTTTAAAAGCTGATGGGCAAGAAAGTTATATCAAAACATAGCTGCCGATAATTCGATAGAAATTATAGTCTAATAATAGCAGTGCTGAGAATGGTAATGGTGATAATAAGACCGGAAATGTGGTTACTGTAAAATCATTCCCGAAAAGATAATGGCGGCCGTCGACTTTGTAGTTCTGCTAATTAAACCATGGATATTTGTCAAATTATCAACGACTTATCAACAAGCAAGCAATTCTATCTCTTCGAAAAGAGAGAAGAAAATAATTGCGTGATTGAGACACTAAGACGTGCTTGCTTTTATCATCATTAGTAATATGATTGTTATGTTTACTATTATTACTATCAACAGCATGGCTATTACAGTTACTGCCATTATTATCATTCTCTCTCTCTCTCTCTCTCTCTCTCTCTCTCTCTCTCTCTCTCCCTCTCTCTCTCTCTCTCTGCTCGCTCGCTCGCTCTACCCCCTCCCCCTCCTCCTTCCATCCTCTCTCTCTCCCTCACCCTTATGTACGTGAATGATATTTTCCTTGGTAAGTAATTGAAGCAGAACCTTGTGAGGTGTGCTGCTCTCACCATGGCCCATGATTTATATGTTCAATATATTAGAAACATGTGTACAAAACAATATTAAAAGTACAAAAGAAACTATTGAATAAGACGAAAGTTCAGTAAACAATATGGAGCAAACATTTTGATATGCAATGGCTATAGTAACACTGTTAACAAGACTGTCAACAGCGTAACAACATATGCAATAAGTATGTTTTCTTTAAGCTAGGAAGGGAAGGGTTGTTGCGGATTGCTCTGGGAGTACTATTTTACTTAATCAGCCGGGTACTGTGCACAGGTCTGGGTCTGAGATGACTTGGTTTGGGGTGTGATGTGAATCAGTGGTTTCAAAGGTTGTCGTAGAAGCGGTTCATATACTGGGGCATCTGTGCACCGCCTGGCCAATTGGGAGGTTTTTGCTTCACCTCTGTAGAGCTGCAGGAAACCAGATTGTTCACTTTTCATCTTGGTTGTATGACCATATTATTCCAGGGATAACAACGTGGATAATATATAAATTGTCCCCTACACTTTGGGCAGCGGGTGTCAGCTACCACATGAAGTCTGTCATACTACCCGAAGGAGTGATAGATCCTCTTACTGCTGCCCCTAAAGTAGAAGATACTGACTCTTTTTGTTCAGTCTATTCATATCTCTTGGTACTGAAAGGACTCTACCATTCCAAATCCAGTCCCAGGATATGAAGCCTTGAATCTAGGACATCCAATTTTAGACTTTACTCTTTACCTTCCTCCTTCTCATTCTGTACCTTTAGTACAGATCTGCTTATGAGATTATCCTACATCTCTTAGGAATTTATGGTCAATGATGATCGTTAGGATTTACGTTGGACGGAGGACTTCAGTTCAAAGGCCTTTTTCAAGTCAAGGATGTGAACCACAGAGGTAGTAGGATCAACTGCATACAGTAAAAGAGAGAGTCTATACCATAAGCTGTGTTTGTTGAAACCATGTAAGTGATTTGATTTCAGTTGAAGCCAGTTTAGCACAATTTTCTTCACTGCTTTATCCAGACAGCTACGGAAAGTGATGAGTGATATATACCCAGTTCCCCGAGTGTCACGAAGTGGCAATGGATTAGCAAATTCATACGATTCTAGTGCGCCGAGAGCTATTGGGTGAAACCTC
>NW_020868563.1:30000-37500 GCF_003789085.1 Penaeus vannamei
ATCAATGCAAATGGCATCATATAATCACACCTATCATAATATCAATGAATAACAACAACAGAAATAGATATTCCTGCTAACAAAAAGATCGAACAAGATTATCAAGAACATGAAGAGAGAGAGAGAGAGAATGAGAGAGAGAGAGAGACGAAAAGGAAGCCGCTTTTGAAATCTCACTTTATTTGAAATTCCACTTTATATACAGTAAAAAAAAGAGAGAGCCCAGAAGTCCATATACTCCAGATACCACCGTTGCAACATTGTTTCCTGCAAGGGCGAAGCATCAAATTTGACGTAATGTAGTGCGTGTAATAGAACCCGAAAGACCTTGAAATAAGACGAGTAGGAGTGGGTAGCACGGGGAGGGAGAGGGGAATGGGTGGGGGAGGAGGGAGGGGAAGGGGGAGAGGGGAGTGGGTGGGGAGGGAAGGGAGTGGGTGGGGGAGGAAGGGACTGGGTGGGGGAGGGGAAGGGGAGTGGGTGGGGGAGGGGAAAGGGGGAGGGTGGAGGTCGAAGTTGGGTTATGAGGCTAAGAGGTAGGTGAAGGGGGAGAGTAAGAGGTAGGTGGAGGGGAAGGGGTAGGGGTAGAGGGAGGGGGGTATGGTCCAGTTACGAGTCATCCATTGTCAACTGGAGAGCGAGAAGGGGCAGGGGGAGAGGGGATGGGGGAGGAGGGCATAGGGGAGGGGAGAGGAGGTAGAGGAGAGAAGATCGAGGGAAGAGGGAAGGGCAAGGAGGGCAAAGGAGAGGAAAAGGACGGTAGAGAGAGGGACGGAGGAGGGGAGAAGAGGGAAGAAGGTGGGCAAAGGAAAGGAGGCAGCGAGAAGAAAGGAAGGAAAGGAGGAGGGCAGAGGAGAGGGGAAGGAAGAGAGCAAAGAAGAGGGGGAGGAGAACAGAGAGGTAGGTAAGGAGGTGGCAAAGGAGAGGGGGAGGAGAGAGAAAGGAAGGGAAGGAGAGGGCAGGGAGAGGGGAAGGGAGAGAGCAGAGAGAGGGGAAGAAGGTGGGCAAAGGAGAGGAGGCGAGAACAAAGGAAGGGAAGGAGGAGGGCAGAGGAGAGGGGAAGGAAGAGAGCAAAGAAGAGGGGGAGGAGAACAGAGAGGTAGGTAAGGAGGAGGGCAAAGGAGAGGGGGAGGAGAGAAGAAAGGAAGGGAAGGAGGAGGGCAGGGAAGAGGGAAAGGAGGAGAGCAGAGGAGAGGGAGGAAGAGAGCAAAGAAGAGGGGGAGGAGAACAGAGAGGTAGGTAAGGAGGAGGGCAAAGGAGAGGGGGAGGAGAGAAGAAAGGAAGGGAAGGAGGAGGGCAGAGGAGAGGGAAAGGAGGAGAGCAGAGGAGAGGGGAAGGAAGAGAGCAAAGAAGAGGGGGAGGAGAACAGAGAGGTAGGTAAGAGGAGGCAAAGGAGAGGGGGGAGGAGAGAGAAAGGAAGGGAAGGAGGAGGGCAGGGAGAGGGAAAGAGGAGAGCAGAGGAGAGGGGAAGGAGAGAGCAAAGAAGAGGGGAGGAGAACAGAGAGTAGGTAAGGAGGAGGGCAAAGGAGAGGGAGGAGAGAAGAAAGGAAGGGAAGGAGGAGGGCAGGAAGGGAAAGGAGGAGAGCAGAGGAGAGGGGAAGGAAGAGAGCAAAGAAGAGGGGGAGGAGAACAGAGAGGTAGGTATGGAGGAGGGCAAAGGAGGGGGAGGAGAGAAGGAAGGAGGGCAGGAGGAGAGAGGAGAGGGGAGGAAGAGAGCAGGAGGAGGGCAAAGGAGAGGGGGAGGAGAGAAGAAAGGAAGGGAAGGAGGAGGGCAGAGGAGAGCGGGAAGGAAGAGAGCAAAGAAGAGAGAACGGAGGAGGGCAGAGGAGAGGACAGAGAGCAAAGAAGAGGGGGAGGAGAACAGAGAGGAGGAGGAGGGCAAAGGACGAAGTGTGATCAGTTACGTAACCCGACCGTCGCGAGGGTCAGTCTCCCGCGAGGCAGCGCTGGCAGTGACGGAGGCGGGAGGATGCGGTTGCGTCCGGTCTCTGAGGTGGCCGCTGTAGAGGGGGCGTTGTTGCTTGGGTCTCGTTCAGGCTCTGTGTCTGTCTCTTTCTTTCGTTTGTTTGTTTCTTTCTCTGTCTCCGTCTCTGTCTTCTCCGTCTCTGCCTGTATGTCTGTCTTTGTCTCTCTGTCTGTTTGTCTGTCTCTGTCTGTCTATTTCTCTCTCTCTCTCTCTCTCTGCCTGTCCCTGTCTGTCTCTGTCTGTCTGTTTCTGTCTGTCTGTCTGTCTGTTTCTGTCAGTTTCTATCTGTCTCTGTCTGCCTCTGTCTGTCTCTATCTGTCTCTGTCTGTCTCTATCTGTCTGTCTGTCTGTCTGTTTGTCTGTCTGCCTCTCTCTCTCCCCCTCCTTATCTATCCATTTATTTACAACTACATATATCAGTGTTATAACAAACCTTAAAGTTTCAGTGTTATACAGACGTCATCCAGCTGTCTTCTTACCTCGTCAAAAAAGCGGTTGAAGAATATACACAAATTTCAAAATCACTTCCACTTTCACAATAAAATGATTGATAGCATATTTAAAAAACACTTTCGCGATATTAATGTGATTTTTATCTCCCAGATGATTAATGACGGTAGTTTAGGTTCTTTAATCTTGGAGTTCGAAGGAGGATGGAGGATCCTCGGCCGGGCGGAACTGCTTTTGCAACCGGCGAAAAATCGACACTAGAAATGTGCAGTTAAAGGTATGGATGAAAATGGTTCTTTTCGGAAAGCATGGACACGATTTCAACACTTAGAAATCCAATTAGATAAAGATTATCTTCATTTACGAGAATTTATTTTTTCCCGTATTGATATGTTTTTTTTTCAGCAGTTGCAACTAAAGGTTAGTGCCGACAGATTGCATCATATATATATATATATATATAATATATATATATATATATATATATATATATATATAATATATATATATATATATATATATATATATATATATATACATATATATATATATATATATACATAGTACATACCATACATATCTATATATATATATATATATATATATATATGTATATGTGTGTGTGTGTTGTGTTGTGTGTGTGTTGTGTGTGTGTGTGTGTGTGTGTGTGTGTGTGTGTGTGTGTGTGTGGTGTGTGTGTGTGTGTGTGTGTGTGTGTGTGTGAATCGTGACTAAATCCCGAAATCTGCATTGGACCGTTTTGTATCTATGCATAAATTTACGTATATGCATGTCAAAATTTAAAAATCATATTCACATGATTTCTATATGTTTGTGATAAAATCATGTCGCCATGTCTTTAGATATATTACTCTAGACAAAAATATTAGAATAGTTTACTTAGTACGTTAAGATTTATGTAAATACTTGTAACTGGTGCATTCACTGTATGACAGGATCAGTATAGTTTATATCAATAACTTTAGCAATGTATCACATTTAACTTAAACATTTTATTCATTATTTTTACGTTTTGTTTATACATTTGGTTGCTTGGTGAATACTTTGTAAATGCATGCTATTAGGAATACATCATACACGCTCTTTCACTCGTTCAAGCACAGGCACAAAGCCCCTGCGACCGAGATGATTGACAGGCCTAGAGTTGAGCTTCAGTGCGTGATTCGTGAAACAGAAGCAAACCTGGGTATCTTACTAAAAGATAGATGGAGAGACAGATAGATAGAGAGAGAGAGAAGTGGAGTGAGGGAGGGAGGGAGGGAGTGAGTGAGTGAGTGAGGGAGGGAGGGGGAGAGAGAGAAGGAGGGAGGGGAGGGAGGGAGGGAGACGAGAGAGAGAGGAGAGAGAGAGGGAGAGAGAGAGAGAGAGAGAGAGAGAGAGAGAGAGAGAGAGAGAGAGAGAGAGAGAGAGAGAGAGAGAGAGAGAGAGAGAGACAGAGAAGACAGAAAGAGAAACAAATCTGAATATCCACACATACAGTCGGGCAAAGAAGCAAACCAACTACGCACGTATTTCAAAAAGCGACAAAAAAGACGCTGGGAGATACTGCGTGCGAATCCCAATCAGCTGATTCCCGCGTCTTCCTTTACACAAGCAAATGTCAGTGAACGATAATTCGCGTCTTTGTTTCAGAAATGTTAATAACCTAATTACACTCATTACGGCAAAGTGGAAGAGATATTAGTTAGAACGTCATTATTCATTTTTACAAGTGATCCTCCACCCCTCTTAAAATAGAAAATTAGATAAAAAAGAAAGAAAACAAAGAAGAAATAAATAGAATCAAACAAAATATAAAACATCATTAGGACAATTAAGTTAACGTGAATATCAATCGATTTTGTACTTGTAAGAAAGTCGATTAGAAGAAGAAAACAGGTAGGAGGTTGTGTATACGTGGTCGGTACTGCAGTGTGTACTTGCCGACCGCGAGAAACTATTTCGAAAATGAGGTATATGTAAATATTCAAGGAGAGAACCATAAATCTGGATTTTATGTTTCAAAATGCATTTGCTGTGGACGTGCGGCCTCGGTCAACTTACCCTGTTTCTCTCTCTCTCTCTCTCTTCTGTTTGTTTTTTGTTGGTCTTTAATGGTCTTTCTCTCTCTTTATGTTTATTTTTCTTTTGGCTATTTTTTAAATTTCTCATTCTCGTCCTCTTTCTCTTTTTATTTCCCTCTGTTTTAATCTCTCATTCTCTTTCTGATTATTTTCGTTTTTCTCTCTTCCCATTCCTTATGCCTTTCTCTCTCTTTGTTTTTCTTTTCCCTCTCTGTAAAATTTTCATTCTTCTTTCTCTTTCTTCTGTATGTTTTTCTCTTTTCCCTCTTTCTGTTTCTGTTTCTCATTCTCTTTCTCTCTATCTCGTATTCTTTCTTTCCTTTTCCATTTTTCTCTCCATCTCTACTAATGTAGCATTTTTGTTTTTTCTTTCTGTTTATATACCAATTCATATTCAGTTTTGTTCGTTTCTTTTCGTCTATTCATCGGTCGGTCGATCTATTTATAAATATCTGTTTAGCAGGATCTATGTGCGTGACTGTTAGCCTGTCTGCCTCTCTCTCTCCTCTTCCTTTCCTCTGTCCTCTCTCTCTCTTCCTCCCTTCCTTTCTCTGTCCCTCTCTCTCTCTTCCTCCCTTCCTTTCTCTGTCCCTCTCTCTCTCTTCCTCCCTTCCTTTCTCTGTCCCTCTCTCTCTCTTCCTCCTTCTTCTCCTGCTCTCTCTCTCTCTCTTCCTCCCTTCCTTTCTCTGTCTCTCTCTCTCCCTTCCTTTCTCTGTCCCTCTCTCTCTCTTCCTCCCTCCTCCACTCGTCTACTGCCATCAAATAACTTATTTGATATTTGCACAGCACCTTTTGGAAACCAAAATACAGTTGGAAATATGAAATGTGAATTTTTCCGATTGTATTCCACTGAGCTCGGACATTTTCCCGGCTGTATTGTATCCATATTTGCATGCTGGTTTAGTTGTATGTGTATCTGAGTGGGGTTTCTATTCCCCATTGTATTGGTGAGTGTGCTTTTATGTGGGATGTACATTATCGAGCTTTATTATACAAATATACATACATACACATGTGTACATGCAAACACAGGATGTACCTTATTGGGACATATGCTTGGCATCACACACACGCACACACACACAACAGACACACGTGCACACATACACGCACACACACACACGCACACACACACACGACGCACATACACGCACACACAACACACAACAAAGGAACAAAAGCAACAAAAAAAATCAGTTTGACAGCAATGTTCATCAGCAAATGAACTTCCCTTGTCAAAAAAATCATCAGGAAATCCGAATTCATTTTCTTTCGCAAGACACCTAATCATATTCCATCGACATTGGAGTCCTTGCTGTCACTCAAATCTCAGAGCATTCCTTACGAAAGACTTCTCGGATTTGATGAATGTTTGCATGTCGTTCGTCGGGCTTTTGGCGAATCACGGAGAGAGACGAAGGGAGATTGGAGGATGAGGTACTGCAGCGGAAGGGGAAGGCGAGAGCGGAAGGGAGAAGCTATCCAACTTCTTTGGCGGTTAGTATATACATACATACATACATATATATATATATATATATATATATATATATATATATTTATATATATATATATATATATATATATATATATATATATATATATATATGTGTGTGTGTGTGTGTGTGTGTGTGTGTGTGTGTATGCATATATATATATATATATACACACATATATATACACAAACAGACACACACACACACACACACACACACACACACACACACACACACACACACACACACACATATATATATATATATATATATATATATATATATATATATTATAGTATATATATATATATATATGTATATATATATATGCACACACAGACACAGACACACACACACATACATACATATAGATATATAGATAGACAGATATAGTGCGCACGTGTGCATGTATGTGTGTGCGTGTGTCTATACGCAAACCCATACACAGACCCCCACGCACACGAGCGCCGCGCCCGCCCCTTCAAAGGGCGCCGTGGCACCTCGGGCGCCGCCGGGAGCCTCGAGTGGCACTCGTCAGATCTCTCGATAGCGCCACCTTTGACCCGCCTTTATCACCGCTTCCCTTTCTTTCCTCGTTCGTTATTCCTCGCTGTTTGTCTTCTCTTCTTCGTCGCTTCTCTATCGCCTTTCGGATTAATTGAATCCAAACTTTTTCTCTCTCCTTTGTTTTCAACGTTTATTACGTTTTTTTCTCTCTCTCCTTTTCCTTTGGCCTTTGTTTTGCCTTCTAAACTCTTATGTAGTCTTTTTTTCTTCTTTTTCTTTTGGTCTCTTTTTTGTAAGCTTTCTAAAGCAAAAATCACAAAACAGAGCAGAGAGAGAGAGAGAGAGAGAGAGAGAGAGAGAGAGAGAGAGAGAGAGAGAGAGAGAGAGAGAGAAAAGAGAGAAAGAGAAAGAGAGAGAGAGAGATAGAGAGAGAAAAGAGAGAGAGAAGAGAGAGAGAAGAGAAGAAAGCGGAGAGAGAGAGAAGAGCAGAGAAAGTCAGAGAAAGAGAGAAGAGACAGAGAGAGAGAGAGAGAGAGAAGAGAAGAAGAGAGAGAGAGAAGAGAGAAGAGAGAGAGAGACATGAAAGAGTCAGAGAGAAAAGAGAAGAAGAGAGAGATAAGAGAAGAGAGAAAGACAGACCTAACCAAACCAAACAAAATTATTAATAAAAAGACTAATAACATAAAGACTAATCATAAAGACAAACAAAACAAAGAACAAAAAAACAAGCCAAGGAATTGGACAAAGACATTATGGGAAAACCTCCGTCGAAAAGAAACGAACAAATAAATACATAAAAAAAATAAAATAACTGAAAAAATAAATGCAATAAACAGTTACAATAAACGGATAACGAGATAGATAATACAACGAATAGAGACATTAACTAGATTACCAGGTAAAGAATGCAATAAACTGATATACTAAATACATTACGATTAAAAAAAACAACGAAAAAGACAAATTTAAAAAAAGAAATAACGAATACAGAACTTCA
>NW_020868563.1:47500-49504 GCF_003789085.1 Penaeus vannamei
CAATATTATTGCCATTATCATGATTATCATTGATGTCATTATTATCATTATTGATATCATGATATCATTGATGTCATTATTATCATTATTGATATCATTATTATCATATTGATATTATCATCGTTTTTACCATTGTTGTTGTTGTTGTTGTTGTTATCATTATCATTATTATCATTATTATCATTAGTAATAGTAGTAGTAGCATTATGATTATCATTATTATTATCATTAGCATCATTATCATTATCATCATCATTATCATCATGATTACCATTATAATTAGTTACTATCATTATTCTTATTACAATAATTGATATTATTTTTATTACCATTATTATTAGCATCATTGTTGTTGAATAACAGTGATGATATTAATGATAATGATAATGATAATAGCAATAATGGTAACAATAGTAACAACAATGATAATAATAATAAAAATAATAATAATAATAATAACAATAATAATGACAATAACGATCATGATGACGATGATCATGATGAGGATGATGATAATAGTAATAATAATAATGATGATAATAATAATAATTATCATTATTATAATAAAAGTAATCATAACACTGTTGATAATATTGATAATAATGATAATCATTAGCATCATAAGAACTATAAATATCTATATAGTTATCATTATTTTTATCACTATTATTGCCATTACTTTTATCATTTCTAGCTATCTGGTGAAAAAAATAAAAATGTTGATGATGCGAATGTTAGAGAGAGAGACGAGAGAGGAGGAGAGAGAGAGAGAGAGAGAGAGAGAGAGAGAGAGAGAGAGAGAGAGAGAGAGAGAGAGAGAGAGAGAGAGAGAGAGAGAGAGAGAGAGAGAGAGAGAGAGAGAGAGAGAGAGAGAAAGACAAAAGCTAACGTCAAATTCAGACTCGAAATAATTATATTATATTCATAGACAGAGTACTACCCCCCCCCCCCCGCCTCAAAAAAGGCGAATTTTAGGCCATGGAATTAAACTCACATTTAACATTTTCATTAAGAAAAATGTTTATTGTACATGCATTTGATGTTTCGAAACGATTCGTAATACATAAAAATGTAAATGTGTAAAAAGAAAATGTGACAATTACATGATAGATTTATAATGGATGATGAAGTTGATGATAGTGATATTAATAAGTTTGATTATAAGATAATGATGATATAGCTAAACAAAACTATTAAAAACGATAAATGAAATGATGATAAAAAGACAATCAAAATAATAGTAAAAGAAAAAAATATGATGATAGTAAATATAAATGAACGTAAATTATAAATGAGTTGATGTTGAGGGTAATGATAGTGAAAATTATGTTGACGATAATAATAAATCTTGTGATGATGATAATGCTGACATGTTTATAGCATCGCCATAAACAATTATGTTTATGGTGATACTAAAATATGATCTTAATGATTATAACAGAATTATTAATAGTAATATACCTAATGATTGCAGCAGTACCAGTGTTGATAATGCTGATAATAGCAATACTGACGATTAGAATAATGGTGATAATAACAAAATTATGAAGGATATTTTTTATGATAATGATAAAGATAATAAAGATTATGTTAATAATAATAAAAATGATAACAATAATGATAATGATAGTGATAAAGATAATGATAATAGTGATAATAGAAATAATCATGATAATAATAAGGAAATTAATAAAGACCATAAAAATAATAATGATCGTAATAATGATAATGATAATAATAACACTACTACTACTACCAATGATAATGATAAAAACAAAAAGGATAATGACAATAATAACAACAACAAGAATAACAGAAAAGGAAATCAAAGATGCAGCACGAAGACAAAGATGAAAAGAAAAGATCGCAGAGTTGCTAAACGAACTGCATGTGTGTGTGAATATTTCAACATGGCGGAGGATGGAAGAGATCTTTTCCCACTTAAGTGTTGGCCACTTCGAGTTAATGCCACAGATCGAGAGGAGAGAGAGAGAGAGAGAGAGA
>NW_020868563.1:76758-80758 GCF_003789085.1 Penaeus vannamei
ATCCGCGAACGTAAAATCTGGTCTCATATTGCCACGGCTTCACTTTCGCTTCTTATTTCTTAGGGTCATTATTCTTTCCTATTTTCGTCTTCGTTACACTGGTATTGCTGCGTCGCTCTTTTTATACTCCCTTTCTGTGTCGCTATGTAATCTTCTGTTTCCCTTTCTTTTTCTTTTTTTTACATTGTTCCTCGCCCTTTCTCTCTCACACTCTCTCTCTCTCGCCGCCGCCTGGGCGTCCCTCCTGCGGCCTCTTTCGCTCTCCTCATATCAGTCCTAATGAGCTTCCATTCTCTTGCCATTGTGTGGCGCGCGCATCGACATAATGCAGCACACAATGGCGGCTTGTTAATTAATCATGAGGCTATCGGGAGCGGCAGGTGTCCTTCACCGTCGGTCGCCGTGGCACTCGCGGGCTCCGAGTGCCACGTGATGCCGGGGTCAGATGTCACTTTAGAGGGAAGATTAACATAATTAGAGATGGAGATCAATTTTACAATTTTTCCTTTTTCTGTACGTTATCCTCTTCTTTTTTCCTTATCCTGCTTTCTTTATTTTGTCTTGTCTTGTCTGTTTCTGTTCTCCACTAGACACGCATTATAGTTTATGCATTATGCAGAGGCGTAAATAAGTGCTCGGGTTCAAGGCCGACTTGCCGTATAATTCTTGTTTTCCTTGCACATTATTCGTATCTTTCTCGAGACAGATGAGGTATGTTGCAGGAAATGATATTCCTTATTTTCGATTTTGTGGCATTTTCGTCCTATTGTAAACTTTTTGTTCAGACGACCACTATACAGTGTCGGTCTTGGGAAATATTCCATTCAGTCATCACTAACCTTTCTATGTATCTCCGCCTCGGCTAAAGCAATTTTTATCTCTGTCAAAGAAAATATATGTACCCTGGGTAATATGGTATTTATTATGATGCTAATAACAATTATATGCTTGATTTCGTTGTACAAAAACTAACGAACTGACGGCATAACGACAAAGACCCATAATATCGAGATCTGATTTTAGATTTTAATTCATGTTCAAATTACCCCCTCTCGGGACTGTTTTGATCTGGGAAACGTAATGCATGGGCATGGAAATTTGTGATTAAACTTATGTTGCGTGGAAAAAGGGCATGTTGTTATTATTTTTTATATAAACATGCTTTATATTTTATATTTTCAAAGTAAATGTAGATGGTTGATTTGTTATTATGATCATTACCATTGTTGTTGTTGTTGTTATCATTATTATTGTTGTTGTTTGTTACTGTTAGTAATAGGAATGGTAGTATTTTATTGTTATTGCTTTATTATTATTATTACTATCATCATAATTACTACTGCAACAACAACAACAACTAATGTAGTGTTTATTATTATAAATATTATTGTTGTTGCTGTTGTTATTATCAGTGTTAGTCTTAGTATTAATATTAGTATATATATTATAATTCTGTTAACGTCCGTCTTTCGTTAACACACCAGGTACATTAAACGCCTGAAAACATATTCCATTTGACTGCGGACTTGAAGTGTCTTCATTTTAATTTAAGGTGGATATCTTATGTTTGAAATCATAGTCCATGTGACTGTGGACTAAAGTAATTTTGATTTGATATAAAATGTGGTTATAATTGACAAAATTAATATTAAAGTCTGACACGCGCGGATCCTATTACGAATCTAATGAGAGCCCTTAACTAACTGTTACTATCATTATTTTTTATTATTATGATAGTTACTATCATCATTTTTTATTATTAAGATTCCTGTTATTATCGTCATTACTATTATCATCATCATCATCATCATCACCACCATCATTAGACCGTGAGTTTGATCGCATCATTCTTTACACGAGTACCCGAGAAGGTTATAAAGGAAGGTACGAGGGGAAGGGGGAAGGGAGAGGGGGCAAGTGTTGGGGTGGGAGAGGAAGGGAGCGAAGGAAGTAGGGGAGTTCAGGGAGGAAGAGGAGGGAAGTGGAAGTGAAGGAGGGTGTTTGAGGAAGATTTGGGATTGAGAAGGGATGGCAAAGCGGGAAGGGAAAGGAAAAGGGAGTGGAGAGACTAAAAGTAGAAGGTGGGTGAAAGAGGGAGACAGGAGTACCTTATAATTCCCACGGGTCCCGCTAAGTATTGTTCTTATCATTATTGTTATTATTAGTATTGTTGTTGCTGGTGCTGCTGTTGTTAATATTTTCATAATCATTATAATTTTCATTATCATCGTTAAGATTATTTCTATTTTCATAATAAATGTCCATAATGAAAATGATAATTGAAATGATATTGATGATGATAGTAATAGTAATAAATATGATAATGGTAATGATAACAATGGTAATAATTACAAAATAATACTGATGATGATGATGATGACGATAATAATAACGATGATAAAATGGTGTTATAGTTTTGATTATTGCAATAACAATGATAATCATGATAATGAAAATATGAATGATGATGATATTAAAGATGATTATTCTTATGTTGATAATGTTGATGATTGTATGGATGAGTGTGGTTGCTGAGCGTGGTGTAGATAACTCTACGGTATTATAAACCCGCATTTCATTTACTTCTCAGACCATGTATTATAAAAGAATATCACATTTAGTGTCAGATCGACTAGAGCACGCCAAAGACAACTACAGCATAGAGTAATGGGGTTAACTTTGAATGACAGCATCGATTCATGCTCAAATCAATGGCTACAAGTAACATGTAAACATAAATATCAGCTGAACGTACCAGTATACCAGTGCGCACTAGTAATTATCAATGAGCATCTTGAAACTCTGCCCAATGCATATGAATGATACACTGACAGGTCCACGTAGCTTGGAGCAGAGCAGGATGCGCGTTCGTCGTATATAGAAAATTATTTGCAGTACCAGAAGTATAGGAGGGTCCACGACTGGGCTAGCACTACGCAAACTGCGTTGGCAGGAATCCTCAGGGTCACCAAAGCAATCTAGACAAAGGTACAGGCAATGTTGAAAATGACAGAAAAAAGTGTATGGTGCAAAAGAATAAGGCCATGATCTACGTTTTGTGTGGATACCATCATATTTTGGAATCCCTACGCATGATCACGCTGACTGCCTAGCAAAATCAGCTTGTGACAAGCACAATGTGGATATAGATCTTGCAGTACCGTTTGATAGGATTTCACACATCATTAAAACTTCCTTCAAAGAGCACTTGGCTGAGATAATTAATTTTCAGCGGCCTATGACCGGGTTACGCAAGATGTATTCATCTATGGTTTATATAAAACAAGAGTAAGACTGATATTGTGGACGCAAGAATCAGGCTGGGATATAGCTTGTACTGGCAGTTTGTAATTCTAAGAGACTAAGTGTAAACTATGGAATGGAGAATGTAAGCGAACACTTTTATATTGTATCTCAGTGTCATGTGTTCCAGTCATTCAGCCACCTAACACGAGGTACGGAGAAATGTCACTATGGATGTCTTACTAGATATACTGATGTTGTATCCTAAATTTAACAATGTGATAATGCATTTCCCCGCCCAAGCTGTATGTCGGCGTGATAGATGAGAAGATAAGAAGACTATGTGATTATTCTTTCCTTTTAACAGATGTAGTACAAATCATAATAATGTTGTAGCCTACATTTCCAATGTGCTATCATGTAATGCTATGGCCGTGCATCAAATGTACCACAGCTTGCCCACAGTTAGTTAGTCAGTACATTTAGCCTGAGTGGCAAATAAAGGTTAAACAAAAAAAATTCTCCAAACACAATTCTAAGCTTCGTAACGCCAAGGTAGGGCGTCGTCAGAATTCCTCCAGTGCTTTGTACGATTTTACGGGGATAAACCCCTCGACCTGGGTAGTCCTGAGACCAAGAGTCTGTGTTGTGTGTAGGTGTGCCATCATCAAATTGTGTCTGATATTAAGGTCAAGGCATGTCGAAAAAAAACATGGGTTAATGAGAAAATTACTGAGATGTAGTGCTCAAGAACAAA
>NW_020868563.1:94351-99351 GCF_003789085.1 Penaeus vannamei
GTAGACCGCCCACATCTGCTTCTTTCACGGTGAGTCGAAAGGAGTGGTCAGGGAAGAAGCTGAAGAAGGGGAGGGAAAATGGCTGCTATTAATTTGATTTTCTCAATATCTCTTTCTGTTTCTCTCTCTTTCTCTCTCTCTGTTTCTGTTTCTTCTCTCTCTCTCTCCTTCTCTTCTCTTCTCTCTCTCTCTCTCTCTCTCTCTCTCTCTCTCTCTCTCTCTCTCTCTCTCTCTCTCTCTCTCTCTCTCTCTCAACCTGTATCGAATTCAAAATTCAAAAAGTTTATTCAAATCCAAAACTTTTTTTCAGCCTCAAGACTAAACCAAACGATAATCAGATATCATAACCGTATCAAGTGAAAAATATCGCTCAATCCATACAATCATTAAGTGACCAGTCGTATCGTTACCAAAATCACCTTAAGACAATTAAATCATCGAAAATAATGGAATCCGTCGTTGATCTATTAAGGATACACGAGTCTCACTTAAAATAATCATAAAATAATAATAAATAATAAATAATCAAAAACATTAATTTTCATACACTCGCAAAAAAAAAAAAAAAAAAACATAACTCGGTCATCACCGTAACAATCGTTCAGGTAATTGCCTATCACTTTAATGATAACGATTTATACCGTAACTGACACAGGATTTCCAGTCACAAACTAGACTCGCATTTGAAGCACCCTTTCACCTCTTTAAAATGTTTAGAATTGAAAAAATACTTCAAGCAATATTTCAAAATACTTAGATAAATGATGAAATAACCCCCCCCCCCCATGCCGTAGTACGACTTGAGTTGCCAGTTATCATTTTAGCCACGTATTAATATAACTGATCATAGTTATGCTTGATTTCTACGCTACGCTTTCTCGTTTTTCGTTATTATTACTATTATTTTTCTGCAATCCGTGTCTGGGGTTTTGCGCGGCAGACGCCATTGCCATAAGCTACGAAATAATTATCAAAATATATTTTAGCTTTGGCAGCAAAATTTGTAAATCTGATATCTAAAAAAATCATTCATACCTGCGCCCTAATTAATAATCGTAGACTATTGTAGGCAAAGAATAAATCGTCTTTTATTATTATTATCATTATTAGTCATTTATAATATCAATATCATAAAATTATACCTATTATTATTGTCATTATTGTTATTGCTATTATAATTATTATTACTATTATTATTATGATGATGATATTAATGATAATGATAAATAATAATAATAAAATAATAGCAATAATTATTATCATCATTATTATCATTGCTGTTGTTATTATTATTATCATTATTATTATTATTATTATTATTATCATCAATATTATGATCATTATCATTATCGCTGTTTTAATCATCAGATTTAACATAATCAGTAACTCAAGACTGTCATCTCCCTTAACTTAATTACAGCTTTATCGCGCATGTCAGCCTAAAATACTTTAAACCTCATTATACCACACTGAAGTCATGGATCTGGGCCTGACTTAACATTTTTAGGTGTTTAGCATGAAACTTAATTTTTGAGTTAGTCTTTCGTAAATATCTTTATTTTATGGTGATTGTTGTTAATAAATTCATTATTGCTAGGCCTGTCACCATCATCTTTACTGCTACTACTACTATCACTATTTATTATCATTATTATTGTAGTTACCATTCTTATCATTATTTCTATCATTCTTATCATCATAATTATTTGCTTTTATTATCATAATTACTATCATTATTATTATGATCATCACCATTATTGGTATTACCATAATTTTTATTACTATCATCATTACTGTTTCTTGTATCATTATCATCTCTTTTATCTTTGTTGTTGTCATTTCAATTGTCTTTATTATCATTTTTAGCTTTATTGACATTATCATTATCATTGTTATTGTTTTTCATCATCATTATTATTGTTATTCCCACTACTATTGTCATTATTATCATTATCATTATCAATACAATTATTAACAATATTACTACTATTACTACCTTTTCAATCATCATTACCATCATCACTATTACCATCACCAACATCATCATTATCAACACTATGGTAATGAATGCAATGATAATAACAATAGTAATGACAAGTGATAAAACCACTCTCATTATCATCACCATCATCACTATCACTATCACGAAGGTACTTCACTGTCAACCTGAATCGCCGTTGCTTCTCTCGTGTCTTGCATAAGTAAATGGATTCGATGAATATCATTTTGATGAATCAATGCAGCTTAATGAGTGCAATTTGCGCGGCGAATTAATTACTGCGCTTGTTGAGGTTGCATTCCCTTTCGGTGATCGATTAAACGCCTTGCATTTGTTCATCTCTCTCTCTTCTCCGCTTTCTCTCTTTCGTCGCTTTCTGCTTTTCTCTACATGTTTTGTCTCTCTTTCCATTTCCATGTGTATGTGTGTGTAAGTGTAAGTGTATGTGTAGTGTAGTGTAAGTGTAAGTGTAAGTGTAAGTGTGTGTGTGTGTGTGTTTGTGTGTGTGTGTGTGTGTGTGTGTGTGTGTGTGTGTGTGTGTGTGTGTGTGTGTGTGTGGTGTGTGTGTGTGTGTGTGTGTGTGTTGTGTGTGTGTGTGTGTGATAGTGAAAATTGTTGCTGTATTGTATATTCATCTATCTACAAATAAATGAATAAATAAATACATAAATGTATATCTCTTAGTGGCTTGTATCTGTCTGTCTATCTGTTCTTTCTCTCCCGTGATAGCCCTATCCTCCATCTCCATGCATGATTTATTAATTTCCCCCAAACCTCCCTCCCTTCCTCTTCCCTCCCTTTTTCCCTTCCCTTTCCTCTTCCCTTCTCCATACCCCATTCCTCTCCCTGCTTCCCTTTCCTTCTTCCTTTCTACTCCTTTCCTTCCCTCTCTACCTCCCTTCTACTCTCTCCCTCCCTTCCCTCCTATTCCCACTCTACTCCTTCCCTGAGTCCTCTCCCCCTCCCCTCTCTCCCTCCCTAACCACTTCCCCCATTCTCTCCCTCCTTTCCCCTTCTCCACCTCCCTCTTCCTTCACTCTTTTTTTCCCTATCTCTGTCTCCCTCCTCCTTTCCCCACTTCCTTCACTCCGTTCATCCCTCATCTCTGTCTCCCTCCTCCTTCACCCCTCTTCCTCCCTCTCTCCACTCTCCCTTCACTCTTTTATCCCCATCTCTGTGTCTCCCTCCCCTCCTCCCCCCTCCCCCTCCCCCTTCCCCCCACTCCTTTATTCCCCTGTGTCTTCCCTCTCCTCCTCCCCTCCCCCTCATTTCCCCCTCTCCCCACATCCCCCTCTTCCTTCACTCCTTTTATTCCCACTGTGTCTTCCTCACCTCCTCCCCCCTCCTCCCTCATTTCCCCCTCTCCCCACATCCTTTTTCCTTCCTCCTTTTATTCCCCTGTGTCTCCTCCTCCCTCCCTCCCTCCTCCTCCCTCCTCCTCCCACCTCCCCCTCCCCTCCCCTCCTCCTTTCCCCCACCTGTCCCCTCCCTCCTTCCTCCTCTTCCCTCCCACCTCCCCTCCCTCCTCCCTTTTCCCTCCCCCTTCCCTTCCTCCCTCCTCACCCTCCTTCCCTCCCCTCCCCTCCCTCCTCCCTCCTTCCCTCCCTCTACCTACCTACCTATACCTACGAAATGTCTGCCAACAATTCAGTGGTGATGCTGGTCATATTCGGCCAGAGGAATGCGTCCCTCGGCTTCTCCATTTGCTTTATTATCTTCTTTTCTCTTCTCTTCTCTTTCTTCTCCTTCTCTCTGCCTCCTTCCCTGCTTGTATCTCACCCTTTCTTTATATATGTCTCTGTCTTTCTTACTTTTCTGTCTGTCTGTCTCATGCGCTCGACAAGAACACAGTACAGAAGAATATGACGAGAGAGAGAGAGAGAGAGAGAGAGAGAGAGAGAGAGAGAGAGAGAGAGAGAGAAGAGAGAGATGAGACAGAGAGAGAGAGAGAGAGAGAGAGAGAGAGAGAGAGAGAGAGATGAGAGAGAGAGAGAGAGAGAGAGAAAGAGAAGAGAAAGAGAAAGAAAGAGAAAGAGAAAGAAGAAAGAAAGAAAGAAAGAAAGAAAGAAAGAAAGAAAAAGAAAGAAAGAAAGAGAAAGAAAGAAAGAACAGAAACAGAAAGGAAGAAAGAAAAGGAGAGCAACAAAAAAAAAAAAAAAAAAAAAAAAAGAAAGAAAGAGAGAGAGGGCGATTAAGCGAGAGAGAGAGAGAGGGCCAACCACCGACCCGACCTCACTCCTCTCCCCCCCCCCTCTCCCCTCCGCCCCACAGTAAACATTATCGCGCAGAAGTTAGCACGGGAAGTTAGTAGCATATGAGGACTTCGGTCAGCCATTATCAAGACCTTGATTACCCTCTGCGGCCCGGGGAAGTGTAGTGGGGGGTGGGGGGGAGGGGATGAGGTGAGGGGAGGAAAAGGCACGAAAGGAGTGAGGGAGAGAAGGGCGTGAGGTGAGGGAAGGAAAAGGTATACGAAAGGAGTGAGGAGGGCAAGAAGGGATGAGGTGAGGGAATAAATGTACGAAATAAGTGAGGGGAAGAAAAGGTATACGAAGGGTGTGAGGGAAAAGGGGTGTGAGGGGAAGAGAGGGTATGCGAAAGGAGTGAGGGGAAGGAGATGAGGTGAGAGGAGGAAAATGTACGAAATAAGTGAGGGGAAGAAATATACGAAAGGAGTGAAGGGAAGATGAGGCGGGAGAGGATAAAGTATACGAATGGGTGAGGGAAGAAGGGAAGAGGTAAGTTGAGTAAAATGTACGAAATAAGTGAGGGAAAGAAAGGCATACGAATAAAGTGAAGGAAAAAGAGGACAAAGTGAGAGGAAGAAAAGGTATATGAAAAGAGTGAGGGGAAAAAAAGAGGTGAGGGAAGGAAAAGATATACGAATAAAGTGAGGGGAAGGAAATGAGATAAGGGGAGCAAATACAACGAACGAAGTGAGGGGAAGAAGAAATTAGGGATAATCATTCGAAGGGCTGGAGGAAGCTGACTTTGATGCTTA
>NW_020868563.1:104351-106851 GCF_003789085.1 Penaeus vannamei
TATTAATATAATAATATAGTTTATACCCGGCCCATCCTTGCACACAGGGGGAGATTTAGGCAAAATAAAAAACAGTATGTCACAGCAAGAAAATATCCATTGATAACAAAATGGAATTAAAACTAAATCTTAAAATCTTAAAATCTATCCATCTCTCTCTCCCACTTCCCTCCTCTATTCTTCCCTCTACCTCTCTCTCCACATCCCTCGCCTCCTTCTCCCTCTCTCTCTCTCTCCAACCCCACTCTCTCCTTCTCTCCTTCCCTCTCCCTCCTCCCCTCTCCACATATCCTCTCTCCCACCTCCTTCCTCTCACCCCCACCCCCACTCTCTCTCCCATCCCACCTTCTCTCTCTCCCTCTCTCCCTTCCCTATTCCCTTCCTCCCTCCCTCTTCTCCACATATCTTCTCTCCCACCTCCCCTCTCTCTCCCACCTCCTCAACTCTCTCTCTCCTCTCTCCCTCCTATCACCTTCCTCCCTCCTATCCCTTCCTGCCTCCCTCTCTCCACATATCTTCCTCTCCCACCTCCTTCTCACCCCCTCTCCTCCTCTCTTCCCACCCCAACCCACTCTCTTCTCTCCCCTCTCTCTCGCTTCCCTCTCCTCCCTCTCTCCCTCCCTATCCCTTCCTCCCGCCCTCTCTCCACATACTCTCTCCTCCCGTCCCTCCACCATCTCTCTCCCCCCTCCCCACTCTCCCTCGCGTACTGTGCACCGGGGGAAATGGATAGTCAGCCGGCCATACCGACCCTCGCGACCGTCGTGGTGTGAGGAATCTAAACACAATTCCCCTCTTCTCCCCTCGCTTGATCTCCTCGGTTTGGTTCGTCTCTTTTCAGGGGGAGTCTATGATGGACTTCATTGCCGTTAATTATATATATATTAATAAGGTGTGTGTGTACGGGGGGGGGTGTGTTGTTTGTGTTTGTTCGATTGTGTGTGGTGTGTGTGTGTGTTGTGTGTGTGTGTGTGTGTGTGTGTGTGTGTGCCGTGTGTGTGTGTGTGTGTGTGTGTGTGTGTGTGTGTTGTGTGTGTGTGTGTGTGTTTGTGTTTTGTGTTTTTGTGATGTTGTGTGTTGTGTGTGTTGTGTTGTTTGCTTGTGTGTGTTTGTGTGTGGTGTGTGTGTGTTGTGTGGTGTGTGTGGTTGTGGTGTGTGTGTGTTTGTGTGTGCACGTTTGTAGTGGTGTGTTGCGTGACTTGATGTGCGGTGTGTGTGTGCGTGATGTGTGTGTTACCTTAAAAGCTAAAGTATCTGTGCACAGTGTGTCTTTATAACAAAAAACGAACAGCAAATACACACTAATGACTCTAGTGTTTAGCCTAAAAAGCAACTAAAGTCTGACAGTTTTTTCTTTTATAGACATGAGCAATAACATTTAATTTGTCTGCCCTAATATAACCACCCAGTTGTTTAGATCTTATATATCATTCCGTACTTCGACTCACATGATAATGGTTGTCGCCAATCAAGTATAAGTTTTTACTAACCGTCTATATATTTCTCTGCTATCTATCTTTCTTTCTCCTTCATCTGTTCTATCTATCTCTCTTATCTATCAAAACCTATCTATTTCCTATGCTATCGTCCCGTATCTATGTCCATGCCTGTTCGTTAGTTGGAAATATAGTTCAGTTGCGTTCGCCTCTCCGTTCTTCTCTCCATTATTATAGCTATTTTCCATTTATCAGATTCTTTAACTAATCTGTCCTATCTGTTCTATCTTCCTATCTATGTTGGCGCGTGCGTGTACGTGCATCTGCGTTTGTTCATTATGTCATTCATTCAACGCACATGCGCGTAAGATCTTCTTGTGCACTCAATTATCTATCATCCCATTATTTCTATCTATCTTTCAAC
This sequence comes from Penaeus vannamei, assembly GCF_003789085.1. Taxonomy (NCBI): domain Eukaryota; kingdom Metazoa; phylum Arthropoda; class Malacostraca; order Decapoda; family Penaeidae; genus Penaeus; species Penaeus vannamei. The sequence goes on from NW_020868563.1 coordinate 106,212, forward strand.
CTATCTATTCTGTCTACCTTTCAATACTACCTATCTATCAATTTGCGAGCGTTCGCCCGTGTATGACGGTGCATGTGCGTAATTGTGCATATACCATTCATTCACATATCCATGTCCGTACAGTTGTCCTCACACACACACACACACACACACACACAACACACACACACACACACACCACACACACACACACACACACACACACACACACACACACACACACACACTCCACACAGACCCCAACCACACACGCCCCATTCCTCACTCCTCGGAGACCGCCACGCCGTTCTACTCACAATAACTCCCTATTTACTCGCCACGCCCCCTCGCCATCCACCCGCTCACCTGAGGACAAAAGAAAATTCATTAGCGACAAAGCGAGGCAGTCGATGTGTTGAGCCGCGAGACGTCAAGAAGGCTGATAAACACTCGGGTCTGCCCGTGTTATTGCTCTGTGTTGCCCCGGGCGTGCCAGCTGGGGGCGTTTGGCTCAGACAGACACACACACGTAAGAAAAGAAACCCACATGGGATCATGTATGAATACACGCATTCGTGAGTGCACATATACGCACACTGGCACATCGTGTCGTATTACATTCACCGACGTACATACACAGAACATACGTACAGTGGATGAA
>NW_020868563.1:109351-111851 GCF_003789085.1 Penaeus vannamei
AACAACAACAACCACCCACCACCCCCACACCACAACAACGACCACAAAACGCAGAAACCTCCGCCCGCCCCCCCCCAGGTCACCCAGCTGATCGCCTCCCCGCCGTCACACGCTGACCTCGGAGCCCGGATGAAGTTCTGAAGTTTGCGGAGGAAAGCGAAGACGAGACTCTAATTGGCTCGAGATGAGATGCCAACTGATGTGCGGCGGGGAAGGAGGAGGTGAGTGAGGAGGAGAGGAAGGAGGAGGAGGAGGAGGAGGAGGAAAAAGGGGAGGGGGAGGGGGAGGAGGACGGGGAAAAGGGGAGGGTAAGGGGGAGGAGGTGGGAATGGAAGAGTGGAGGAGGAGAAGAAGCAGGAGAGGAGGAGGAAAAAAGGGAGGTGAATGAGGAGAAGAAGGCAGGAGGAGGAGGAGGAGGAGGAGGAGGAGGAGTAGGAGGGGGAGGAGGTGGGGAGGAGGAGGAGGAGGAGGAGGAAAAAACGGAGGTGAATGAGGAGAAGAGGCAGGAGGAGGAAAAGGGGAGGGGGAAAAGATTAGGAGGAAGAGGAGGAAATGGAGGAGATAAGAAGGAGAAGGAGGAGGAGGAGGAGGAAGGAAAGAAAGTTTAGGAGGAAGGGAGTTGGAAGAGAAGAGGCAGGGGGGAGAAGGGGGAGAAATTGGAGGAGAAGAAGGAGAAGGAGGGAGAAAAGGGAGGAGGAAGAGGAGAAGAAAGTTCAGGAGAAGGAGGAGGAGGAGGAGAAAGTTCAGGAGGAAGAAGAGGAGGAGAAAAAGACGACGATGATGATGAAGCCACGAGTGCAAACAAACTAGGTGGGTGTTGCGTCACAACTCGCGTGTAGGAGGGAAGTGAGGGGAAAGGGGGGGAGGGAGGTATATATGTCTGGCTGGCAGAAGGAATGGGAAGCAGGGAGAAGGGAGGGGATAATCACGATGTCAACTCAGAAAGGATGTGTAGGATAAATAGGATGAATAGGATGAAAGGAGGAAGGCGATAAAAAGGAAGAGGATGAATAGAGGGATAAGTTCAAAAAGGTTCAAGAGGAAAGGAAGAAAAGAGAGAAAAAAAAACACAGGCGAGGAAAGAGAAGGGAAGGAGAACAAGGAAGGGACAAATGAGGAAGAAATAAATACGAAAGAAGAGAAGGAAGAGAAGAAACTCAAAGGAGAGCAAGGAAGAAAAAGAAAAAAAACAAAAAAACTCGGAGAAAGGGAGAAAGCAGAGAGGGGAAGAAAGAGAGGGAATAAACACGGCCCACGAAAAGGGTGGGGGGTGGGGGGGGGGGAGAGCAGGAAGCCCGAAGGAAGAAAAAAAAAAAAGCTCGTGGGCGTAGAAAGAAAAGCCGAAGGAAAAACGGACGAGGCACGGATATTCTTGTCGATGGCACGTCACGTCTCGCTCGGGGATGGCGGGCTTCTGGGGAAGGATTTGCGAGGGCGCCGCAGGGCCTGCTCGGGGCGGGGCGGGGCGGGCGGGCGGGCGGGCCAGGAGCAACAGGGCGCTCGTGACGGGCGGGAAAATGACCACACGCACAGCCGCCACATACACACTACACACATGCATACGCACAGCACAAGCACACACGCACACTCACACACACACGCACGCACACACACGTGCACAAGCACAGGCACAAGACACACTCACTCACACACATACACACCACACACACACACATGCGCACGCACAGGCACACACTCACACACACACACACTCAATTCGTATATATATATATATAGTATAGCACATTGAATTATTCTGCTACGTATATTATATATATCGCATATCGCATATCGCTATAAAATCGCTCCCTCTCTATCTAACAGCAATCATAATCCAAATCACGTTTCTTTCCCTCCCTCCATCTATCTTCTCCCTCCCTCCCGTTGATCCCATCCTCCCTCCCCCCCTTCCTCCTCCTCCCTGTCCTCCCTCCCTCCTCCTCCTCCCTCCCCCCTCCCTTCCTCTCCTCTCCCTACCCCCCCTCCCTCCTCCCTCCCTCCTCCCTCCCTCCCCTCCTCCCCTCCTCTCCCTCATCCTCCTCTCCCTCCTTCCTTTCCTCCCTCTCTCTCCAACACTTCCCCCCACAGATCCCACCCTTCCGGTATCTCCTGGAGTGAGTATCCGCCACTCCGGCCGGCCAGACGACTTAATTTAGCCGTATCACACGAGTAAAACAAAAGACTATCATAACGAGAGGCTTTGGGCGTCCAATTACATAGCTTTCGCGTGCGCCACAAAGCTACGTGCAAATGCCGGACAGAGATAACAAGGAGAGAGAAGGAGAAAGAGACAGACAGAGACAGAAAGAGACACACAAATAAAAATACAGAAATAAACAAATATCATACGTATATACTCGCTCTAAAAAAAATTAAAAATGAGATTAAATAATGGTGTATCAGAGGAATAGATAGATCAGTAACAATTACGATAACAATTATGATGATGATGATAATAATAATAATAATTACAATAGTGATGATAATAATAACGATAATT
>NW_020868563.1:116851-129351 GCF_003789085.1 Penaeus vannamei
CCCCCTCCCACTCTCCACTCGTATTTCTTTTCCCTCCTCTCTTTCCCTCTCCTTTGGAACTTAATGAGTGCAATCAGGGGCCCCGTTGCAAGTTGCTTTATTACCCTTTCCGCCATTGCTAGGTGGCTCTCGATTGCAAGTGTTCCGTTCCTCATATTCCGTCGATGTAATAGAGTTTTCTTCATCTTCGGCGCCATTTTTATCGTTATTATTGTTGGCGCCTTTTCGTTTATGCTGTCATAATAGTTTTTCATTTTCTTCGTCGTTTCTATCGTTATTCTTGACGTTATCTAGTTGCTGCTGTTGTTGTTATCATTTATTATTAGCATTATTATTGTTATTATTATTCAAATCATTATGTTCGTCAATTTATTACCATTTTCATCATCTTTATATTATCATACCATATTGATATTGTCATTATCATCATCTTCATTACCATATTATTATTACTTATTATTATTATTATTATTATTATTTATTATTATTATCATCATCATCATTGTTATCAGCCGTTATTGTTGTTAATATCTTACTATCATTATCATAATAACTATCATCACTATCATTACTATTACTATTACCAACATCTTTATCATTATCATCATCATTAATATTACTACTTTTTATTATCTGCTCTTTTATAATATTTGTTATTATTACTAACATCATAATCATTAGCATATGAACTTAATATTTATTACTCTTACTATTACTATAATTATTAGCATTACTACCATTATTATTGTTTTTATCATTTATACTGATATTAACATCAACATCACTGTCATCATTATTACTGTTCCAATTACTATTACTATTATCATTACAATTACCATAATCTTTATCACCATAATAATCATCACTATTTCGATGAGTATTACTATCATCATTTTGATTTTTTCGCATCATTACAATGAAAGTCTTACAAATATTATCATGACCATCATCATTAATTCCATGATCATTTTCATCATAATTATTGTCCTCATTATTATTTGTGGGAGTAGTACTATCAATATCATTATCATCATTTTAATTACCTTTATTATTACTAACATATAACGATCCTTATCTACCTCCTCCCCCCTAAAAAAATCAGTGTGCGTGTGTGTGTGTGTGTGTGTGTGTGTGTGTGTGTGTGTGTGTGTGTGTGTGTGTGTGTGTGTGTGTGTGTGTGTGTGTGTGTGTGTGTGTGTGTGTGTGTGAGTGTGTATGAGTATGTGTGTCTGTGTTATTGTGTGTGTGTGTGTGTGTGTGTGTGTGTGGTGTGTGTGTGTGTGTGTGTGTGTGTGTGGTGTGGTGTGGTGTGTGTGGTGTGTGTGTGTGCGTGTGTGCGTGTGCGTGTGCGTGTGCGTGTGCGTGCGTGCTGCGTGTGCGTGTGCGTGCGTGCGTGCGTGCGTGCGTGCGTGCGATACAAACAAACAAACAGACAACGCAGTCTTAAATCCCGAATCCCGAATACGTCACAACAACAACAAACACAAACACGAAAAAAAAAAAAAAAAAAAAAACGCACCGTAAAAAGTGACATAAAGGGAAGACATATCTTGCAATAAAATTCGCAAAATTTGAAGTCTCGCACAACTGAGGTTAGTTAGGAAAGAAAAATAAATAAAAAATAATAATAATAAGGGGTACGGGGAGAGGGAGTGAAAGAGTAAGAAGGGAGTAAATGTGTGAGGGGTGGATAGATAGAGGGAAGGAAGGAGGGGGAAGGGGATGGTGAGGGGGAGGGGGGTAGGAGGGGAGGGGGGTAGGAAGGGGGAGGGGATAGGAGGGGAGGGGGTAAGGAGGAGGGGGAGGGGGGTAGGAAGGGGGAGGGGAGGGAGGGAGGAGGGAGGAGGGAGAGGGAGAGGGGAGAGGAGGAGAGGGAGAGGGAGAGGGAGAGGGAGAGAGAGGGAGAGAGAAGAGAGAGAGAGAGAGAGAGAGAGAGAGAGAGAAGAGAGAAGAGAGAGACAGAGAGAGACATAGAGACAAGAGAGACGACAGAGAGAATGAAGAAAGATTAAAAATATCACTCGAGAAAGTTCTTTGTGAAAAAAAACAAAACCAAAAAAGATCCTTCCTGCTAAAAATATCTTATACATTTTAGTGCTTCGTTTTGGGGGGTCTGGCACGTTCATCTCCTTGCAAGAAATGCAGTAGTTGCAAGAATGAGTTTCTGAAGAATAAGTTCTTTTTTTTCGTCAAGAATGGATCTCGCGGAAACATTATAATCATAATCGTTAAGATTGCAGAAGAAGAAGAAAAGGAACGAAAATTCTAAATTTAAATTTTGTTTACACTTTTTCTGAAGTGGTCTTTTAGTTTGTTTGTTTTTTTTATTCACTCAGGGAAGAAAAAGATACATGAAAGTTCTTATAAACTCGATGTCTTAGGTATTAATCGCATCAATCTCTATATGACCAAACCAATCATCCTTAAAAAATAGATAAAAAAAAGAAAAAGAAAAAGAAAAACAAGAAAAGAAAAGAAAACAAAAATATATATATGTATAAATATATAAATCAATAAATGCATAAAAAAGCTGTATCACCACGATTCCATATTTCATCACAAAATAACACCCTTGCAGCTAAAGAAAAAAATATCTGGATCATTTGCATATATCTGACAAACTATATGCCCTTCATAATTCTCTATACTCTTCAATGGGAAGTCTATGGAATCTTTACTCTTTTATATCGCACATTCCCTGAAGCATGTAAAGTTTGTAACAACTTCACAGAAAAGTTAAAAATAAACTTTTGGTAATTCTGGCTTAACATTTTCAGAAAGTTACTAATTATGGAATATCACTCGTGGATATCGTATACATATATAAATACGTACTTCGTAATCATTCATACACACGTGCACGCATCTCTCTGTCTCTTACGACTTCCTGTCTGACTGTGTGTGTGTGTGTGTGTGTGTGTGGTGTGTGTGTTGTGTGTGTGTGTGTGTGTGTGTGTGTGTGTGTGTGTGTGTGTGTGTGTGTGTGTGTGTGTGTGTGTGTGTGTGTGTGTGTGTGTGTGTGTGTGTGTGTGTGTGTGCGTGTGTGTGTGTGTGCGTGTTGTTATAGATAGATAGAATAGATATAGATATATGTATATGCATATAGATAGATAGATAGAGATATATAAGATAGATAAATACATACATACATACATACATACATACATAAATACACACACGAATATCACACACACAATATCACACAACACACACAAACACACACACACACAAACACACAACACACACACACACACACACACACACACACGGGCATATTCTAGTATGTCCGTCGGTGTACATATCCTGAAATGCACAGAGGACAACTCTCTCCCCGCCCCACCCCCTTACAAGGAGCTGAAGACCCCCCCTTGGCCCCTAGGCCATCCCACCCCCTTCCCCCATGCCACCCCCCTCCCCAAACGCCTCGTATAAAGGATACTTTGAGAGCGAGAGAACAATGGGTGACCTAACTTGACCTACATTCATCTCTCTTCTCTCTCTCTCTCTCCCGTTTACCCCCCTCTCTCTCTCTCTCTCTCTCTCTCTCTCTCTCTCTCTCTCTCTCTCTCTCTCTTCTCTCTCTCTTTCTCTCTCCTCTCTCTCTCTCTCAATCCTCTTTCCTCTCCTCTCTCTTTCCTCCTCTTCTCCTCTTCTCCTCTCTCTCTCTCTTTCTCCTTTCTCTCCTCTCTCTCTTCTTCCCTTTCTCTCTCTCTCTCTCTTCTCTCCTTCTCTCCTCTCTCTTTCTCTCCTTTCTCTCCTCTCCTCTTTCTCCTTTCTCTCTCTCCTCTCTCTTTCTCTTTTCTCTCTCTCTCTCCTTCTCTCCTCTCTCTTCTCCTTTCTCTCCTTCTTCCTCTCCTTTCTCTCCTCTCTCTTTCTCCTTTCTCTCCTCTCTCTTTCTCTCTTCTCTCCTCTCTCATCTCCCCTCTCTCTTCTCTCCTCTCTCTTCTCTCCTTCTCTCTCTCCTTCCCTCTCTTCTTCTCTCTCTCCCTTCCCTCTCCCTTCCCACTCTCCTTCTCTCTCTCCCTCCCTCTCTCCTTCTCTCTCCTTCTCTCTCTCTCTCTCTCCCTCCCTCTCTCCTTCTCTCTCTCCTCCTCTCTCCTTCTATCTCTCCCTCTCTCATCCTTCCTCTCTCTCTCTCCCTCTCTCCTTCTCTCTCTCTCTCCCCTCTCTCCTTCTCTTCTCTCCTCCCTCTCTCCTCTCTCTCCTCTCCTCTCTCTCTCTCCCTCTCTCTCCCTCCTCTCTCTCTCCTCCTCCTCTCTCCCCTTCCCCCTCCCTCTCTCCCTTCCCCCCTCTCTCTCCTCCCTCCCAATTTCTCAATTCACATCTATTTTCCAGTCTCTCTACTGCTTCCATCTATTTTCCTGGTGGATACGGCCATATAAGGGTAGAAGCGTAAAATATCTGGAACGATAATGAATGATCTGATAAAGATAGTTGATGTAAAAAAAATAATGATGTCAGTACTATAACCATCAGAAACGAACATCACTATGCTAAGAATAGGATATCAGCATACTAATTTGCAGCCATAATAGCATCTAGAAAATAGAAAGAACAGATTAAATATAACATGGAACATTGAGTCTGAACGCGAACCAGACATATATGTTTTATATATACTACATACACACCACACACACACACACACACACACACACACACACACCACATAATATATATATATATATATATATATATATATATATATATATATAATATATATATTATATTTATATATATATATATATATAGAGAGAGAGAGAGAGAGAGAGAGAGAGAGAGAGAGAGAAGAGAGAGAGAAGAGAGAGAGAGAGAAGAAAGAGAGAAAGAGAGAGGGGGAGGGGAGAGGAAAAGAGGGAAAGAGGAAAGAGGGATAGACAGATAGAAAGATAGAACGAGAGAAAGAGAAAAAAGAAATAGAGAAGAAAGGGGGTGAGAGAGCGAATAAGAAAAATACAATGAAAGTTCAGTTAAGCGAATCTCAAGCACACTTAATTGCAGATTCCTCTCTCAAAGAGCCGGGCAGCGGATTAACAAAGTCTTATTCCCTCGCGAAGAAGTCCCGGGTCGATAATAGGCCTTAAAAGCTTTTGAAAGAGAGAAAGAGAGAGAGAAAAAAAATGACAAAAAAAGACGAAAAAACAATAAACTAAACCTCCCTGCCCCCGCTCCTCCCTTGCCCTCCCCTCCCCCTCTGCTCTCCCCTGCTCCTCCTTCCCCCCCTCTCCTCCTCCTCTTCCCTCCGCACGCTCTAGTTCTCATAATCATTTCTTCCTCATTACTCATAAGAAAAGAAAGAAAAATAATATATCTACAATATATATATATATATTTTTTTGAGATGTAACTGGACCATAGGAATGTCCTCGAGACGCTAAAACATTTGAGGTTAAGAAGGTGTGGAGAGCAAATTTGCAACAGAGAGGATGGAAAGAGGAGGAGGAGGAGGAGGAGGAGGAGGAGAGAGGAGAGGAGAGGAGAGGAGAGGAGAGGAGAGGAGAGGGAGAGGAGAGGAAGGAGAGGAGAGGAGAGCACAAGACGACGAAGAAGAAAAAGAGGAGGAGGAAGAGGATAAAAAGAGGAGGCCGAGGATAGAGGAGAGTAAGGGAAAAGGAAGAAGAAAAGAAGAACAGACAGAGAAGAAAAGAAAAGCGGAGAAGACGAGAAGAAAAGAGAGAAAGAGACGCAGGAGAAGAACCGAAGCAACACCGCACTGCAAGGGTATCCATAAAGAAATGACTTTCCTATTTTCCTTTCCTATTCCCTCTTCTCTGTCCCTCCTCCCTCTTCTCTTTAACATTACCACTGCAATGAGAAGGAAACGCGCATTCATTCATCACAACAAAGTGGAGTCGAGTTTAATTCAGACCTTTATTTACCATCCTGGCTAACCGCACGCCCGTGGGAAGCTTTGATATATATTTAATATGCGCTCGTGATATTATACTGCAATATTACGTTTACAAATCTAGGTTGTGACATACTCGCATCTTGGAATATATCGTGTGAGTTTAAACATTCTCATATTTCTTTTTACCTGTCGAGGTTGTGAAATATGGCGGGGAGTCGCCGTAGATTTTTTTCCCAAACTTTTAGTGCCTAAAAGAGTTGGCTTTTGAGAGCGCTTTTTTTTTTTTTTTTTTTTTTTTTCTTTTTTTCTCCACTTTTTCTTTTTTTTGTCATTGTCATTATCGGACAAGTATAACAGCGAAGCCACGGCGTTCAAACCAACACGGAATATTGCATGACCTCGAGCGATCAACCATCTCTACTCGCGTGCAGGTGTCCATGTGTGATATTTGTCAGTGCGTGCGACCAGGCACTGTCCACGCACGCCTTAGAAACTCTATCTACTGCCGTGACATTGGTGCATAACAGACCGCAGTAGCCATGTTATCTAAATGAATTTGAAAATAAAATATATAGACATAAATGTGAGTATGTATATGTATATATAAATAAATCTACCTACCTACCTATCTACCTCTACCTATCTATCTCTATCTATCTATCTATCTATCTATCTATCTATCTATCTATCTATTATCTATTACACACACACAACACACACACACACACACACTGACACACAGGACCATATTCACATCAGATGTCAATATATACCCTTGTACGTGTATGCATATCCCTAATACTCATCCATCCACATTTTTCATGATCCACCTGTGTGTTCATGCATATCCAAAGGCATGACATGTATCCACCTGTCCAGCGCCGAGCCACACCATCTGCCAGGCGGAACTCAATACATATTCCAGGCAATGAATGGAATTTCAGAGGCAGCGGTCGTCGCCGGAGTGACCCGCGTCCTGTACTGTGGGAGGAGGAGAGGAAGGGAGGAGGAGAGAGAAGGAGAGAGAAGGAAGGAGGAGGAGGAGAGGAGGGAGGAAGAGAGAGGAAGAGGAGGGAGGAATTGGAGGCGAAGGAGGAGGGAAGGCGAATTGGAGGAGGAGGAGTAGAGAAGGACATTAGAGGGGAAGAGCCAGAGGGAGGCATTGGAGCGGAGGAGGAGGACGAGGAGGATTAGAGCGCGGCAGGAGGAGGAGCGAGGAATTGGTAGGCGTAAGAGAGGAGGAGGAATTGGAAGGAAGAGGCAGGAGAGGAGGACGAGGAAGGAAAGAGGAAAGCAGAGAGGAGAGCGGAGGGGCCAGCAGGATGCATTGGAGAATGACCCCCCAACCCGCGACGACACACCAGGAAGGAGAGAGGAATTGGAGGCGAAGGAAGAGGAGGAGGATGGAGGGAATTGGCAGGCCAGTGAGGAGGAGGAGGCGGAGGAGGAGGAGGAGGAATTGGAGGCGAGGGGAGGATGGAAGAGCCACCACCACATCACAACAAATTGGCAGGAGGTAGGGCCGAAGGAGGGAACCGGAAGAGGCACACGACACACACAACACTTCACGGACACCCAACAAGCCGCAGAGAAGGAGGCAATCGGCAAGCGCCCAACACAAAGCCGTCCGCGTGAGGAGAGAGCGACACGGAGGAACTGTGCGACCACCGAACCAGCAGGCGGGAGGAGGAGGAGCGATGGGATTGGAGCGGCAAGGGAGCGAGGAGGCACGGAGGAGGAAGGAACTGGATGGCGGAGGACGGGAGGCAGAAGGTTGGACGGGGAGGAGAAGACCGATGGCGAGAGGAAGGAGGAGGAGGGAATGCTGAGGCGAGGACGGTTAATAAGGAAGTGAGGAGAGCGAGGAGGAGGAATTGGAAGACGACGAGGAGGACGATGGATAGGCGAGGAGCGAGGAGAATGAGAGCGGAAAACTGGGGGGAGAAGGTTGGAGAAGGTTTGAGGTCGTTGGTGAGGAGAAAGAGGAATAGGGAAAAAAGAAAGGAAGAACGAGAATGAGAGCCGGAGGCAGAGGAGTAGCAAGAAAAAGAGGGAAAGAGCCAAGAGGAGGAAAAAAATGATGATGAAAATAATGATGATGATGACAAGGCGAGGACGAGGAACAGAAATAAGGAGGAGGAACAGGTGATGAAAGAGAACCAAAGAAGAAGAGGAAAGAAGAGGAGATAGTTTAAAAGACAAAAGAGGGATGTAGAAAGTAGGAATGAGGAAGGGCGGGGGGGAAGAACGCAAAACAGGTGCGAACTAGCAACAAGAAGGAGGAAGAAGAGGAGGAAAAAAGAGGAGGAAGGAGGGCAGGACTGGGTTGGGTCCGGAACCAACTGCGCTGACCTTTGACCTTACTAGAAATCGATTGCACACGAACCCTCGGCTGGACGTGACTTTACTGGCGTATACTGGACGACTTTCTCCGGGGCTCAGTTACCTGTGGACGATGCTTGGGGCTGGGGGCAGGGGCTCGCGCACTAGGGGCGTGGGCGATGGCAGCAACGTCGGCAAAGATAAGGAGTAAAAGCGTACATCTTAACTGTCTTTCCATGGGTATGGTATGTGTATGGAGGCCGTCAGTGCGGAGCGATTGTGTATTTTTCCCTCTCTTTTTCTTTCTCTTTTCTCTTACCTTTATTCTCCCTACCTAACTCGCTCTTCTCTCTTTCACACACATCACACACACACACACAAACACACACAACACACTACACACACACACACACACACACACACAATACACGCACACACGCACACACACCACCACACACACACACACACACACACACACACAACACACACACACACACACACACACACCACACACACACACAACACACACACACAAACACACACACACACACACACACACACAAACACACACACCCACACAACACACACAGTATCAGATTAAGAGAAGGGAAAAATCACGATCAATGGACATAAACAACACCACTCGTTCACGCATAAGAATTAAGTGCCCGACGCCACCCGTCCCGCCCATACATCAATTACACGCCAAGTCACCCATAATATATTACGCATTTCAACTTAATTTACGGTCTTTAAGTGCGCTATTTTTCCCTGTTTTCCCACAAACCACAACGACTTGCCTCACCGCCACTCCATCGTTTAATGAAAAAAATCCAATATAATGTATGACATTAAATGTGCTAACTCAACTATGTAAATTAGGCAATGACACGTTAAAGGAATAAATGCAATTGAACACAATAATAAAATCGTTCTCTGATGCCACAAAACACGGCTAAAGATTTAACTGATTTCACAAAATTAAAGACAAAAACCTCGCGATTACCCGACCCCCCCATGGCGAGGACAGATGAATGACTTGATGTCACACTATTTACCGTGAGTATAATACATGATAACCGATGATAACAGATGCCTCGTACCGGGGAACGATATAAAATATATAATAATAATAATAATAATAATAATAATAATAATCATATAATAATAATAATAATAATAACAACCCACATAAATAATAATAACAAACAAATTAAAGAGAAACAAACAGCCGAACCCAAGCAACGAATATACATACATTTAACAAATCTAATAAACATAAATACCAAGAATACACAATAATCAATCAATAATATAATAATAATAATCAATGAACTAAAAAATCATTTATATCAATCAAAGAGAAACACAACACAAAAAAGATTAATACTATAAATTGGGAACCCAACCAATTACATTCCTCGGATAATTCACGGAGAATTACAATTCTCATTTTTTGAGCGAAGTAGCGACATCGGGAAATTCGGTTTCGGCTGTTAATGGTTAAAAAAGTAATTTGTGTGTTCTCCACTCAGCGACAAAAATGGCCAGTGATCCTCTTATTATCATTCGATTCCTGTTTTTCTGCGGCCGGTCTCTTGAATTTCTCTTCGAGCCAAGCAGGGACAGCGGGGGTGGACGGGGCGGAATCTTTGAATTATATACCTGTTTTGGGTTAATGAAGTATAATCTTTTTGTTTTACTTTTCTTTTTCCGCTTCCTTTGATTTAATTGTTTTATTTTTTTTCAACCGCCGGGATATGAAAACATACGACGTACGATACATTCAAGGAACGGCACCGATGAAACAAAAACATTCACACACAACACACAACAACACCACACACAGGATTCAAGCAGACGAGGAGAGAGATTCCGAGATCCCGACGAGAGAGAGAGGATGCTATACGGGACACTCACATCCTGACGAGGGGAGGCCGCAGGCCGAGAGCCACACATGCCTTACCGGCAAGATCACCGCACAGAGACTGGAAACGGAAGATGGAGACAGAGAGATGAGACTCCGAGACGACATGAGAGAGAAGAGGGAGCGATAGTAGATAGATAGAGACGAGAGAGAAGAGAGGAAGACGAGAGAGAGAGAGGGAGGAGCGCGAAGAGTGAGAGACATGAGATGAGAGGGAGAGATGACGAGAGACGAGCCGTCCAGAAAGAGGGAGAAACACACCCCGAGAGAGAGACCCACACACACACCCAACCCACACTCACCCCACACCACACCCACACACACACACACACACACACACACACACACACACACACACGACACACACACACACACACACACACACACACACACACACACACACACACACACCACACATCACCACACGACACACACACCAACACACAACACCTGTAAGACCCCCTCCTTCCACCCCCCACCCCCAACCATCCCCCTCCCCCCCTTTCACCCACGCGATTCCGAAGAGCGATCTCGGCTCCTAAACCCACCTTGGGGGTTGGAAAATCAGGGAGAGAAAAAAAAGAAAAAATTGAAAATAAAATGAAGAGGAAATTTTTAAAAAAGGGAGCAACGGGAGACTCGTCCGGATTCTGAAATCCCACTCAAGGGAATTAATTAAGTCGTATCTAAAATTGGTTGTGAAGGACTCAATTAGAGAGAATGGAGAGGCGGCGGTGGAGGTACGGGAAAATGGGGAGGGGGGGGAGGGGAGCGACGGATGACGAGGGGAGGGGAAGGAGGGGGAGGAGGGAGGAAGGTGGAGGAGGAAGGGAGGGAAGGAGGAAGGAGGAGGGAGAGGGAGGAGGGGGGAGGAGGGAGAAGGAGGAATTTGGAGGGAAGAGAGAGGGAGGAGGAAGGGAGAAGGGAGGATTGAGGGAGGAGGGAGGGGGGGAGAAAAAGGAAGATGGAATTTGGAAGGAGAGGGAGAAGGGAGAAGGGAGGAAGGAGGACAGATGCTAGGGATAGAGAAAGGGACAGGAGAAGAGAAGGAGGATGCCGCATACACTTCTCCTTATCCCCCACCCCACCTCTTGTACCACCCCCGCCCCTACCTCCCCCCCACCGCCAAACCCCTAACCCCACCAGAGATCCTTTGAAGGTATTAACGTCGGTTTGTTATTGATGTGACCGGGTCATTAAATTAATCAGCCCGAGATCTGAAAGGGCAAATTACGCTAATTTCCGTAAACGACCGAGAATCATACCAAACAGACGCTCTGACGCCCACACAACTGTCATCATAAATACATGGAAACACACACATGTAAGCGCACTCTTAAATGAACTTAACACGCTTGAACAAACACATACGACTACACAAACACGTATCAAATAAACGCATGTGCAAATGAACACACGAATCAAATAAGAACATGTGGAAATGAACACACGTATTAAATAAACATTTGTGCAAATGAACACACGTATCAAATAAACATGTGTGCAAATAAACACACGTATTAAATAAACATAAGTGCAAATGCACGTGAACACGTATCAAATAAACCAAATCCAAACGAAGTATCAAATAAATAAACACACGTGGAATAACACACAAAAACGATCACACACATAAACAAATCGAGACAAATAAACAATTAGATAAACACAGTCCCAACATAACCTTAGCGGCAACAGGAAGACACGAATACATCTTCCACTCACAAAAACCCTCTAAAACATCAAAGAACATGAACACAAACACACGCGAAGAAAAAAGAAGAAAAAAAAACTCCATAAATCAACCCCCTCGTCTCTTTAACGATTAAGAATAATAAATCACAAATCAAGACAATCTAAACAAGAACTTCAGATCCGCATCCAAATGAAGCCTGTAGCACCTTCATCTGCCTTTCTTAAAACCCTTTCTTCATTTTTTTTTTTTTTTCTAGCGGTTGTGTGTCAACAGCTTAAACGTGGGTTTAATATGGCGACGAAACCCCATCTGTCGGGATCATGGAATTAGTCTCCTTTCTCTTAAATATTATCGTTGCTCTTGTATATTCATCCGCTTTCTGATAATGTTGGCGCGAGGTATATTTTCCTTCCTTCTTTTAAGTGACACTTCTGTTTATTTGATTTGTCAATCACAGGTTTGTATCTATATATAAGAGAGAAAAGAGGAGAGAGAGAGAGAGAGAGAGAGAGAGAGAGAGAGAGAGAGAGAGAGAGAGAGAGAGAGAGAGAGAGAGAGAGAGAGAGAGAGAGAGAGAGAGAGAGAGAGAGAGAGAGAGAGAGAGAGAGAGAAGAGAGAGAAGAGAGAGAGAGAGAGAAAGAAAGAAAGAGAGAGAAGAAAAAGATGACGATGAGAAGTAACGATGGTGATTATGGTAATGCAAA
>NW_020868563.1:134351-139351 GCF_003789085.1 Penaeus vannamei
ACACTTTTGTAAATTAATAAATGAAGTAGAAGCACTTGGAGAGCGCATACCTCAGCCAAGGCAATAGGGTCAATGATGCAATAAAAATATTCACATATGAAGAATCACATTAAAATCACTTCTTTCTCAAGTACACGTGACGTCCGTCTTTCATTATCTCGCAAGCTAATGAATCCTAAAAAAAAAAAAAAAAAAAAATCTTGGATCCGGATAAACACCAATATTTAATGACATCTAGGTTGGGGTAAGACAAGTCAATAATAACAATAATAATGATGGTGATGATGATAACAATAATGATAATAATAACAATAATAATAACAATAACAATAATGATAATAACTATTGCTGACAATAACAATAATAAAAACAACAATAATAAAAATAATGATGATAACAACAACAAAAATAATGATAACAGTACTAACAATAATAATAATAATAATATGATAGTACTAATAAAAACAATAACGATAAAGAATGTCCAACCAGCTGCAAATCACCCAAACGAAACTCACTGCAATTTTATTTTGCAAAATCCACAAAGAGAAAAATAAATAAGGTTGCAGTGCGATGGAACATTTTTGTTCACTTCCCCCCCTCCCCCTTTTTTTTAAAGTGGAATTTTTCTCTTAAAAGATTAAACGAATGGTTCTTTTAAGGTCCATTTGCAAGCGGTGGATTGGAAACGCAAAACACAGAAGAAAATGCGTGTTTTTTTTTCGTTTCTCTCTCTTTCTCTCAATCTCTCTCTCTCTTTATGTATCTAAAAATATTTTTAAAAAAATCTATCTCTTTCTCTCAACTCTCTCTCTCATTTAATGTATCTAAAAATAATTTGAAAATCTACAGGAATTGAAAGACCTGGTACAAATATTTTTTTCACCATTCTTTTGTTTATTCTTACTTTTTTTTTCTTATCTGGACTTCCTGATACAAATATATTTTTTGAAGAGGAGACTGGCATTGAATTCTTCAGTAAAAAATATATATATATTTTTCGGTTCGAGACTTACTGTTATATTGCTCTCTCCCTCCTTATCTTTGTATCNTGGTGGGGGGAGAACAGAAGTGGGTATTGGTGGGGGGACGGGAGTGGTGGGGAGAAGGGAAGAACCGGAGTGGGTGGGTTGTGGGGAGGGGGGGGGGAGTGGGAACGGAAGCAGTAAAGTAGTTAAGTAAGGGGGGTGGGAAAAGGGAGGGTTGAGTGGGGGGGGGTATGAATATGAGGAAGAGAGGAAGGAGGATGGAGGGGACAGGCAAGGCAAAATCGGGGCTAGGGAAAAGAGGAGCAAGATGGAGGGTGGGAGGGGGGAGGGCAGAGAGCGGGGGGGGGGGGGAAGCGGATGGGGAGGGTCGTCTTTCGTTGGCCTAAGATTAACTTTTTCTATGTTATCAAAAATGTGTGTGTGCCGGTGAAATGTGTGTGTGTGTGTGTGTGTGTGTGTGTGTGTGTGTGTGTGTGTGTGTGTGTGTGTGTGTGGTGTGTGTGTGTGTGTGTGTGTGTTGTGTGTGCGTGCGTGCGTGCGTGCGTGCGTGCTTGGTGCGTGCGTGCGTGCGTGCGTGCGTGTGTGTGTGTATATGTGTGTGTATATGTGTGTATATTGGTGTAGGTGTGAGTGTGTATTTGCGTGTGCACGTGCGCCAGCATTAATGTAAGTACGCACAAAACAAAAGCAAACGATTCTCCCAAACAAACTCCCAGTTACATCACCGCCGATCCGTTCCCCCTTTTGAACAATTTTTAAAAATCAACATTACCACTCGTCTCTTCCCCTCCGCAAATAAAATGACAAAAAAACAAAAACATCAATCAAAAAATAAACAAACCACATCAACAGTGCGCGATTTACATTCACGGCGATACACGAGCCCGCCACTGAATTTGAATTTGAATTCCCAACGGATCGCGAGAGAGAATCGAGAGTTAACGGCTATTAACCGGATTTGTTGACTTGACTTGACTGGATTCTTTTTCTTTATAAAATGAAGCTTTGATCTTGCTTTCCTTAAGCCCGGGGTAAAAAAAAAATCGACTATTCAATATTTACATCGCTTTTACATCTTTTTTGAACCCTGTGAGAGGAGGAAGAGGAAGGAGTGGAGGGAGGGAGGGATGGAAGGAGGAAAAGAGGGAGGAAGGAAGGAAGGAGGACAGGAAAGGGCAGAGGGGAAGGGAGGGAAAGAAAGGGGAAGGGACAGGGAAGGAGGAAAAGTATGGTACGAAGTGGTAGTACAAGGCGCGCTGGGAGAGAGGAAGGGAGGAGAGAAGGATGTCCGGCGGGCATTGCCGCTGATAAAGAGCCGGCATGATATGGAAAGGTGAGAGTAGGAACGGAGGAGGAAAAGACGGGAGGAAGGGAGGAAGGAAAGGAGAGAGGGAAGGGAGGAGGAAAAGAGGGACGAAGGAAAGGAGAGAGGGAAGGGAGGAGGAAAAGAAGGACGAAGGAAAGGAGAGAGTAGGGAGGAAGGAAAGGACGAGAGGGAATGAGGAAGGACACAGGAGAGAGGAAGGGAGGAGGAAGGGAGGAAAGGAAAGGATGAGAGGGAAGGGAGTGAGGAAAAAGAGGGAGGAAAGCAAGGAGTGGGAGGGAGGGATGGCATGGAAGGAGAAAAGGAGGGAGGAAGGAAGGGAAGGGAGGAAGGGAAAGGGAGGAGGGAAGGGAGGGGAAGGAAAGGAGAGAGGGTAAGAGGAGCGAAAAGGGACGAAGCGAAGGGGAGAGGTGAAGGGAGGATGGAAAGGGAGAGGGAAGGAGGAGGAAAAGAGGGAGGAAAGAAAGGTAGATGGGAAAGGGAGGAGAAAAGAGGCGTACGGAAGGAAAAGGGAGAGGGAAGGCGAGGAGGAAAGGAGAAGGAAGGGAGGAGGAAAAAGAGTGAGGGAAGGAAAGGAGAGAGGGAAGGGGGAGGAAAAAGAGAGAGGGAAGGGAGGGAAAAGAGAGGCGAAGGGAGGATGAAAAGAGAGGGAGAGGAAAAGAGGGAGGAAGGAAAGGAGAGAGGAAGGGGAGGAAAGGAGAGAGGAAGTGAGGAGGATGGAAAAGAGGGAGGAAGGAAAGAGAGAGGAAGGAGGAGGAAAAAGAGGGAGGAAAGGAGAGAGGGAAGGGATGGGAGTTTGAGATGGATGGATGGATGGAAAGAGTAAGAGAGGGAGGTAGGAAGTGGAAGGAAAAAGGAAAGGAGGGAAGGAGGGAGGGAAGGATTGAGGAGAGGAGAGGGAGAGAGAGAGAGAGAGAGAGAATATTAAACTATTATCATTCTGATAATCATAATATAATAATAATAATATGATAATAATAATGGTAATAATGATGATGATAACAATAATAACGATACATATAACAGCAACAACAGCAAAACAAACAAACAAACACCAAAACACAAACGAAGCCACCAAGGGACACGGCCAATTCCCTCACTGTGTAAATGTAACGAGTTCAATCCATCAATAAATTTTATCCCGTTTACACGAACGGATAAACTTTACTTCCATAAACATTTATGTATTTTGACTCCCGGCGTCCGAGCTCCTCTCAAATATTTACCTCGGCGCCATTTTGAAATTTCCCAAACTATTTCGTCACTGTTTTGAGAGACGACTTGAGAGAATATAAATGTTTATTTTTTTATTTTTTTTCCTTCTTCATATTTTTCAAAAATTCTTCGGTTGAACTTTCTTACGAGTGGTATGTGTGACAATATTTACGTTTTTTTTTCTTATATTCAACATTCATACGAACGCTAGTGGATTCACGCGGATTCTCAAAAAAAAAAAAAAAAAAAAAAAATCAAAAAATAAATAAATAAATAATAATAAATAATAATAAACGCTGATTCATAAAAGAAAAACAATCTGATAAAAAAAAAAAAAAGGTTAAAAAAAAATGGTCAGTTACACAGCGGTGAGTGTGCATTTTGTTTATGCAACGTTTGTAGGGGACTGTGTGTTCATTTATTTGAATAAATATATACATAAAACCATTGTTTATTACTACATGAGACTGTGACTGCGTTTATGTGTGTGTGTGTGTGTGTGTGTGTGTGTGTGTGTGTGTGTGTGTGTGTGTGTGTGTGTGTGTGTGTGCGTGCGTGCGTGCGTGCGTGCGTGCGTGCGTGCGTGCGTGCGTGCGTGCGTGCGTGCGTGCGTGCGTGCGTGTGCGTGAGTGCGTGCGTGCGCGAGTGCCTGTGTGTATGTGTGCGTGGGTGATTGTTTCTTAAAATACTTATTATACTCAACATTACATTCACTTGAATGAGAAAATAACATTCACTGCCATTATCACCTCCAATATAAGAACTTAATTGTTTAACAACAACAAAAGCAACATAACAACAGAAATAACAGAAACAACAGTAACAACAAAAGCAACAACAACAATAACAAACAACAATAGAAGCAACAACAAAACATCAATAACAACAACAACAACAACAAAAAACAACAGCATCAAAACAGAACAACAAAAAACAACAAAAACAACAACATGACAGTACCAAAGACATTCCAAGAAGGGGAACGCGAATGAGGGGGGGGGTGGGGGCGTCGGGGGAGGGAGGGTGGCACTACAATCTTTCTTTCCGCATAACATAAAGAGCCACCACGTGCCACGGCCGGTCTTAGGCACTGCTCGATCGCGCCAGCTGGCTCCCTCGTGCGCCATAGAGCAGGGGGAGTGGGGAAGGGTGGGTGGGGTGGGTGTGATTTGATGATAATCATTAAGATAATGGTGATGGCATCGTGATAATAATCAGGATGATCATGTCTATATCATGTCTCATTGTTTGTGCATCACACATATATATATACACATACATATACACAAACAAACACAAACACACATATATATAACACATACACTATACAAACAAACCATAAACCATGGTATGCGGGCATAAGTGTGAGTAAGTGTACAATGGTGGAGGGAGGGAGGGAGTTGTGTGGGAGTTGAGTGTGTGAAGTGTGTGAGTGAGTGAGTGTGTGTGTGTGTGTGTGTGTGTGCGCGTGC
>NW_020868563.1:144351-156851 GCF_003789085.1 Penaeus vannamei
AAGCACATTAATGACCACAGTATCTCGGAGAGTTAATAGCGGCCAGTTTGTGTCTGTCTGATTGTGTGGTGTGTGTGGTGGGTAAGTTTGTGTGTGTGTGTCCGCTGCTGTGTGTGTGGTGTCGTGTGTGTGTGGTGTGTGTTGTTGTGTGTGTGTGTGGTTGTGGGCATGATGTGTGTGTGGTGTGTGATCTGTCTGTTTGTCTGATTGTATCTTCTGTGTCTGTCTCATGTCCGTTGGTCGTCTGTTGTTGTTTGTCTTGTTTCGTTGTTGTCTGTCTGTTCCGTTTAGTTATGTCTGTCGTCTGTCTCTCTTTATCTATCCATAATCTATCTGTCTGTCTGTTTGGCCTACAAACACAGGATACAGACACGACACACACAGACATAAACATTCTTCCCTCTACAGCCACACAACATCCAAAAAGCCGGCATATGTACAGCATTCCTACATACAGTGGTAAAAATAAACAAACAACCAAACAAAAACAACAAACAACACCAAACAAAAAACAATCAACCCAAATAGAATAATAGAATAAATAAAAAAAAAAATTAAATAGAATAAATAAATAATAAACTGAATAAAATTAAATAAAATAATAAAATGAATAAAATGAATTAAAATGATAAAATGAATAAAATGAATACAAATGAAAAAAATAAATAAAAAATAAAAAATTAAGTAAATAAGTAAAATAAGTAAAATGGAATAATAATCCCAAATAAAAATATTAAATAAGCAAAATAAATAAAAAAACCAAATAAATAAATAAAACAAATAAAATTAAAAATAAATAAAAAATGATAAAATAACATGTAAAAACGTTACCCAGACCTACCCCCACCGCCCCCCTCTGCAACGGCACCGTACAAAAGTCTGTGCAAAAGAAAACTATTTTAAATCGATCCTATTTTCGGCCACATTTTTTTTTTCTTTTCTTTTCTTTTTTTTTTTTTTTTTTTTTTTTTTGCCTCTAACCCACCTGTCGCCTTCAAAGGGGTCAAGGTCATATGCAGGATTAGGGCGGAGGATGGGGGGGGGTAAGAGGAGGGGGAGTCATAGGGATAGATGGGAAGTATTGCGGGATAGGGGGATGGGGGAGGGGGAGGGGAGGGAGGAGGAGGGAGGAGTCATATGCGGGATAGGGAAAGGGGAGGGGGAGAGGATCATATGCGGGGATAGAGGGGGGTAGGGGAAAGGGAGGGGGGAGGGGCAGAGGGGCATTTCCGATTTTTTACCCTTCTATTATTAACCGACAATTTTTCCCGGGTAAATACACTCGTTGAAAATCTCTGCTGTGTGTGAAGTGAATATATTATTTTTCTTTGTTTTTTTAATGTATTTATCTGTTTGTCTGTCTATTTACTTTTGGTGGTGTGTTTTTTGGGTGTTTTCGTTAATTCTTTTTTTCTCTCCTCCTTTGATAGGTCTTTTATTGTTTTTTTTTCTCTTTCGTCTGTCTCTCTGTATTGTCAAACTCCCTGACCCTCTCTCCTTTCCGGTCACACAACAGCAACTCACTCACACTCTCCCTCTTCTTTCTCTTCCTCTTCTCCTCTTCTCTTTTCCTTTTTTCTTTCCTTCTTTCTTCTTTCTTTCTTTCTCTTTTCTCTTTCTCTTTTCTCTTTCTCTTTTTCTCTTTTCTCTTTCTCTTTCTCTCTCTCTCTCCCTCTCCTTCTCTTTCTCTTTCTTCTCTTTCCTCTTCTTCTCTTTCTCTACTATCCATCTCTCTCTCTCTCTTCTCTCCATATATATAATTATAATATATATATATTATATATATTATATATATATAATATATATATATATATATACATGTACACACCCTCCTAATCCTCTCCTTTCCCATCTCTCTTCTTCTTCATTCTTTCCCTCCTCCTCCCCTCTCTTCTCCACACCCTGTCTCTCTCTCTCTCCGTTATCATATTCCTCCCTCCCACACTCACACTCTTCCCTTTATCATCCTTCTAAAACCACTATTATTTTCCCATCCTTGTATATCTTCCCAACATCTTCTTCTCCTCTTATGCTTATTTCTTCCGCCAAATTGTATTACAAAGATTTATGATAAAGCGAAGAACAATCTAAGAAACAGATTAAGGAGGTCGAAGGTCGGAGAGGTCATGTGAGGTCAACAAGAGTCGACTTTCCTTTCTTTATCTCTGACATAAAATTACTTCGAGAACATTCGAGTGACGTCACACAAATGAGGAAAAAATATATGTATGCATTGTAAATGTGCGTCGATATATATATATATATATATAGTGTGGTGAATAAATATAAATATAGATATGAATATGAAAATGAAAATGAATATATAAATATGAATGAATATTAATATAGATATAAATATAAACACAAATATGAATATAAATATAGCTATATGAATAAATTTAAATATAAATATGAATATAAAAATAAAAATATATACACATATAGATATAAATATAAATAAAATAAAGATAAATGTAAATATAATGTGTGTGTGTGTGTGTGTAAATACAGCCACATACGTATACATATATATGTATGTATGTAATGTATACATACATACATACGTGTGTACGTTGGGTGGATGATGAACGAACCGAAGTGAGGGAGAAAGTAACAAACAGAGGAGAACAAAACAAAAAACAACAAGCACATGGACCAACCAGAAAATAAACACAAAATAAAAAAGTAAAGTAAAAAACAACAAAAATTAAAGAAAAAACTAATAAAAGACAGTCAGGGTAACAGAAAGAAACCCCGAGAAAACTTGAAAAAAAAAAAAGAGAAAAAAGAAGAAAAGAAAAGGAAAGAAAGAAAAAGAAAAAGAAAAAAGAAAGAAAGAAAAAAAAAAAAAGAAATAGAAAAAACAGGAAAAAGAAAAAGAAAGAAAAAGAAAAAAAAAAGAAAAGAAAAAAGAAAAAATAAAAAAAAGGAAAAAAAAAAAAAAAGAAAGAAAAAAAAAAAAAAAAAAAAAAAAAAAAAAAAAAAAAAAAAAAGAAAAAGAAAAAAAGAAAAAAACTAAGAAAATGAAAATAACAAAATAAAAACACAAAGAAAAGCAAAAACCAAACCAAAAACAAAAACAAAAAGCAAAAAACCAAAAGCAAAAAGCAAAAAAAGAAAAAAAAGCAAAAAGCAAAAATTTCTTGGGCTCGACTCCTGCAGCGACCGCGGCCAGAGGGACACTTTACGGCGCGCGCAGAACAAGCCCAGGTTGTCCCGGACTGACAGGCCACGATAATCAGGTGTGAGATGCTTATTAACTTTTTATTATGCATTTTACGAGCCATTGTATAAAGAGTGACGTGGAGCCAATCCTGGGAGGACGAAGCATGGGAGGAGGCGTGGACTGCGGGTGGGTGGGTGGGGGTGGGTGGGGGTGCTCTCCGATCTCGGGTTCTCTCGGGTTTTCCTCGGTTTTCCTCGGATTTTCGGTCTCTCTCGTTGGTTCTCTGGTCTCTCTCTCTCTATTCTCTCTATCTTCTGGATCTCTCTATCTCTCTATTTTTCTCTCTCTCTCTCTCTCTCCTCTCTCTCTCTCTCTCTCTCTCTCTCTCTCTCCTCTCTCTCTCCTTCTTTTCCCTCTATCCCCACTCCCTTCCTCCAATACCCCTTCCTGCCTTTCTTTACAGTTCCCTCACTTCATCGTGCGTTTCCCCCTTTCTCATTCTCTCAAATCCCCTCCCTCCCCTCACCCCCTCTCTCTCTTTCTCGCACTCTCACTCCTCACCGCTCTCGCTCTCCCTCTCTCCTCTCCTTCCTCTCCTCCCTCTTTCCCTCTTTCTCCTCCCTCTTTCCCTCTTCCTCTCCTCCCTCTTTCCCCCTTCCTCTCCTCTCCCTCTTCCCCCTTCCTCTCCTCTCTTCCTATTCTCTCCTCCTCTCCCTTCCCCTCTTTCCCTCTTCTCTCCTCCTCTCCTCCTCCTCCTCTCCTCCCTCCCCTCCTCTTCCTCTACTTCTCCACACCCCCTTCCCCACCCCCAAAACCCCACCCCCCCCTCCCCCCGCCCCGACCCACCCGGAACCTATAAGCATAACCTCACAGAGCGAGAGACAGGGGCTTCGCAGGTAAAAATTAAAGGACTGACAACACAGCCAGGCTAAAAGTGATCGCTGGACAAACAACGGGGGGAATGATATTACACTGAGACCTTCCCCCTCTCCCTTCTCCTCTCTTTCCTCTTTCCTTCTTTCTCCCTTCTTTCTCTCTTCCTTCTTTCTTCCCTTCCCCTCTCTCTCCCTTTCTCTCTCTTCCTCTTTCTCCCTTTTTCTCCCTTCCCCTCCTTCTTTCTCTCTTCCTCCTCTCTTCCTTTCCCTTCCTCTCCCTTTCTTCCCTCCTTCCTGTCTTCATTCTTTTCCCTTCTTTCCCTTCCCTTCTTTCCTGAGTACCCTTCTTTTGGCCTCTTTCTCTCCCGTCTCTCATCACCCTCTTCATCTATTCCTTCCCTTCCATCCTTCTTCCTTTTCCTACTTCCTTCCTATCTTCCTTCCCTCCCCTCTTCCCTCCCTCCCTCCTCCCTCCCTCGTGTTTGTGTAAAAAGAAAGATTGAGAGAGAGAGAGAGAGTGAGAGAGAGAGAGAGAGAGAGAAGAGAGAGAAGAGAGAGAGAGAGAGAGAGAAGAGAGAGAGACGAAGAGAGAGAGAGAAGAAGAGAAAGAGAGAGAAGACGAGAAAGAGAAGAAGAAAGAGAAAAAGAAAGAAAAAGAAAGAAAGAAAGAGAAAGAAAAGAAAAAGAAAGAAAGAAGAGAAGAAAGAAAGAGAAAGAAAGAAAGAAAAAGAAGAAAGAAAAGAAAGAAAGAAAGAAAGAAAGAAGAAAGAGAAGAGAAGAAGAAGAGAGAGCGAGGAGAAAGAAAAGTGGACAGTTCTCAAAGATTTTCCCCGAAGAAAGGACCAAGAAACCAGAAGGTCTTGTGTGTGCTGAACGGCTTTGAACTTTTTCCTTCGATTTTCTCTTTTTTTCTTTTTTTTTTCCTTTTTTTTTCCCCTTCTTTCTCCTTTTTTTCTTTTTCCTTTTTTTGAGTGTCTGTTTACTCGTGTATTGCGTCTATTGGACTTTTCTTACGGTTTCTTTAAGCAGAGATTGGGAGGGAGTGAAGAAAAAAGGTGGGGGGGGAAGGAGGAGGAGGAGGAGGAGGAGGAGGAGGAGGAGGAGGAGGAGGACGAAAAGGAAAGGAGACTAAGAGGAGGAGGAGGAGGAGGAGGAGGAGGAGGAGGAGGGGAGGAAGGAGGAGGAAGAGGAGAAGGAGGAGGAGGAGGAGGACTAAGAGGAGGAGGAGGAGGATATGGAGGAAGGGGAGGAGGAAGAGGGGAGGGGGAGAAAAGGAGGGGAGGGAGGAGAGAAGAAGGAGGAGGAGGAAGGAAGAGGTGGAGGAAAGGAGGAGGAGGAGGGGAGGAGGAAAAAGAGGAGGAGGAGGAGATGGAAAAGAAGGAAAAGGGGAAGGAGAAAGAGAAGGGGAAAGAGAAGAAGAGAAAGAAGTAGAGAGGGATGGAAAAGGGAGCAACAGAAGGAGATAAAAAAGAAGGGAGAGGAGAAATAATACAGAAGGAAAAGGAAGAAGAGGAAAGGAAAAAGAAGAAGAAGAAGGATGGGGAGAATTGGGAGGAGGAGAAGAAGGAGTGTGGGAAAAGAGGGGAAGGATGAAGAAGAAGAGGAGGAGGAAGAACTGCAACAGGCCGAGAGGGAAGATGTGGAAATAGATGATAAGTAGAGTGAGCAAAAGCCACCTCCCTTTCCCCTCTCCCTCCTAAATCTCCCTTAAATTCACTCCTCCCTCCCCCTTTCAGCCCTCCATCTACCCCTCCCACTTCCCTCCTCTTCCTCCTCCACATCACCTCCCTTTCGCCCTCTATCCTTCCCTCCTCTCCATACCCTTCTTCTGACCCCTCACCCTCCACCCTTCCTTTCTCCTTACCTTCCTCTTCTTCTTTAAGCTCCCTTCCGTTTCCCCTTCTCTTTACTCTCTTTCTCTTTCCCCTTTCTATCCACCATCCCCTACCTTCCTTCTTACCCCCTCCCCTTGGATAATTATGAAAATAATTAATGTGCATTAACTAACGATCTAACTACTTCAGTGAAGAATAATGATAATTATAATGCGTAGAATGGGATTCTCGTAGATTCGTAATATTGCTTGTATCAATCTTTAATATCTATATTGTCAATCATCACTCCCATTTATACCCAAATTAATTAACAGTAAGTCCGCAGTCGCAAGGAATATAGTTTCCGGCGTATTTTGAAAATTATGATATTGCTGGGCAGACTAAACAAAAACAACAAAATTATGAAACCAATACAAGAATATAAACAAAGACATGATTAAACATAAACTATAGAAAGAGAGTACTTACCTGTCGATGAAACAGTTATTGCAAGAGCCACCTGGGTCAAAATAAAGCAAAAACAACCTGTACTCACCACCTTTCCGCTGTCTTTACCGGCGCACACACATCGTCACTGAATAAGGGGAAAAAAATAAGGGATTTATTAATTTATTCGAAAAGAAATAACATATCTGTAATCACGGCACACGTACATAGGTAATACATTGACAGATAAACATGTACGTGTAAACGCGACAGAGCTAAGTAGACACATAAATACACAGATACATGTATGAAAACAGAAATTGATCACAAATGCACTGGCACACATACACACGCGCGATAAGTGTGCAAACATGGACGTACATATTCAAGCACAACAGATATTTAATCAATGCTATCCACGTGTCAAGTCTTGCATATCAACGCACACACACGCACACACGCACACGCACACGCACACGCACACAAACAACACAACACACACACACACACATACACACACACACACATATGACCAAAAAAACAAAAAAACAACATATAATCAAAGTGAGCACAAATCTAAACAAACGAAAAAATATAAACAAGAATCGAAACTGTGAACCAACATTTTTTTTTCTTCTTCTTTTAACAATATTTTCAGTGCTCTAAAACCCTGTCGGCATGAGAGCAGCATGGTATGATGCAACACAAAATATGGGGCTTTAACTCCACCAGCATGCGCAAAAAAGTGAGCTCGGGTTACAGAACCTCGTGGCGCTGCAATTGCACAGTTATTTTGCTTTACACAGCTTTTTGCAATTCTCTTGTCAAGCTGCAAGATATCTCAGACCCTTTTTTTTCTCTCTTTTGTCTCTTTTCTTTCTTATTTCTTCTCTCTTTCTTCTCTCTCTCTCTCTCTCTCTCTCTCTCTTTCTCTCTCTCTCTCTCTCTCTCTCTCTCTCTCTCTTCTCTCTCGCTCTTTTCTTTCTTTTCTTTCCCTCCCTCTCTCTTCCCACCCTCTCTCACTCTCACTTATTTTTCTCTCTCTCTCTCACTCCCTCTTCCATCTCTTCTCTCAATCTCTATCACCTCATATTCTCGTTTCCTCTTCCTTCCCTCCCCCTCCCCTCACTCTCTCTTTCTTTACTCTTTCTCTCTCCTCTCCTCTGTCTTTAGCTCTTTTTTCTTCCCTTCCCCTTCCCATTTTCCTTTCCCTCTCCTCTCCCTCTCTCTTTTACTCTTTCTCTCTCCTTTGCTCTCATTCTCCTCTTCACTCCTTAACTCTTTCTTTCTCCTCTCCCTCTGTCCGTAGCTCTTTTTCTCCCCTTTCCCTCTCCCTCTCTCTTTCACTCTTTCTTTCTCCCCCTCTCCCTCTGTCCTTAGCTCTTTTTCTCCCCTTTCCCTTCCCTCTCCCTCTCTCTTTCACTCTTTCTCTCTCCTTCTATTCTCCTCTCTCCCTCTCCTTAGCTCTTTCTCTCCCCCTCTC
Organism: Penaeus vannamei; assembly: GCF_003789085.1. Classification (NCBI taxonomy): domain Eukaryota; kingdom Metazoa; phylum Arthropoda; class Malacostraca; order Decapoda; family Penaeidae; genus Penaeus; species Penaeus vannamei. The sequence goes on from NW_020868563.1 coordinate 152,137, forward strand.
CCTCTGTCCTTAGCTCTTTTTTCTTCCCTTTCCTTCACTTCCCCTCTCTCATTCTCCTCTCTCCTCTCCTTAGCTCTTTCTCTCCCCCTCTCCCTCTGTCCTTGACTCTCTTTCTCCCCTTTCCCTCTCCCTCTCCCTCTCCTCATTCCCTCTTTCTCTTCTCCTTTTATTCTCCTCTCCCCCTGTCCTTAGCTCTCTTTCTCCCCCTTCCCTCTCCTCTCTCCCTCTCTCATTCCCTCTTTCTCTCTCCTTCTATTCTCCTCTCCCCCTCTCCTTACCTCTTTCTCTTCCCCCTCTCCTCCCCCTTCTTTGAATACACTTAAGTGATAGATTCCCCGTGCCTTGCCATCGATCAGTACCCGCGGCAGGAGAACGCAAACTTCCCTTGACACTTTACCACTAATATTTTGCCACGACCAATATTTGGCTTCCACGCCCCCTTCCCGAAGCCCCACTTCTGACGGGCGCGAAATTCACTCGCTGGGACTGAACTGGTCTTTTGTTCCTTCTCTTCTCTTCTTCAACTACTCTCCTCTCCTCTCCTTTCTTTTCCCCTTTCACCCCCCTTTCTTCAGTATTCTCGTGCTTCCTCTTCTTTTCTGTCCTTTCGCATTCTTCTTCCCAAACTACTCTCCTTCCTCTCCTTTCTTTCCCCTTTCACTACTCCCGTGTCTCCTCCTCTTTTCTGTTCTTTCGTATTCTCTCTCTATCTACTCCCTCTCCTCTCCTTCTTTCCCTTTCAACCCCCCTTTCTTCTTAATATTTCTCGTGCTTCCTCTCTTTTCCGTTCTTTCCTATTCTCTCCCCACCTACTTCCTCCTCTCCCTTCCCTTCCTTTCACTACTCCCGTGCTTCCTCCTCTTTTCTGTCCTTTCCTATTCTCTCCCTATCTACTCTCCTCCTCTCCTTCCTTTTCCCCCTTTCACCCCTTTCCTTTCACTACTCCTCTTCCTCTTTTTTTCCCCTTTCCCTTTCACTTCTCCCGTTCCATTTCCCCTTCTCCCCTTCCTTTCCCTCGATAACTTCCCCTTATCTCATGACCCCTTGCCCTCATGACTTCCTCTTCTCCTAAATTCACCTTCGCCCTGAACTAACCCCCCCCCTACCCCTTGCTATCCCTCCCACCTCACTATGCCTTTAAAAAAACACTTCACTCTTTCTTCTTCTTCCTCTTCCTCCTCATTTTTCCTCTTCTCCTCCTCCCGTTTTCTCTTTCTCCTCCTCCTCCAACTTCCCCTCTTTCTCATTTTTCTTCTATTTCCTCAGTCATTTCTTCTTTCTAATTATTATTATTATTTTTTCTTATTCATTTATCTGTCTATTTATTTATTGCTTCTGTGAATGATGTTATGAATGGTGGAAGGATACGAGAGAAGTAAAAGGAGGGGGAGAGGGTGAGGAAAAGGATAAAAAGGCGAGAGAGAGAAGAAGAGAGAGAGAGAGAGAGAGAGAGAGAGAGAGAGAGAGAGAGAGAGAGAGAGATAAATAGATAAATAGATAAATAGATAAATAGATAAATAGATAAATAGATAAATAGATAGATAGATAGATAGATAGATAGATAGATAGATAGATAGATAGATAGAAGAGGAGAGAGAGAGAGAGAGAGAGAGAGAGAGAGAGAGAGAGAGAGAGAGAGAGAGAGAGAGAGAGAGAGAAAGAGAGAGAGAGAGAGAGATCTGGAGAGTAGGCAGGAGAGAGAGAGAGAGAGAGAGAGAGAGAGAGAGAGAGAGAGAGAGAGAGAGAGAGGAGAGAGAGAGAGAGAGAGAGAGAGAGAGGAGAGAGAGAGAGAGAGAGAGAGAGAGAGGAGAGAAGGAGGGAGAGAGAGAGAGAGAGAGAAAGAGGAAAGGCAGAGGAAGAGAGAGAGAGAGAAAGAATGAGAGAGAAGATGAGAGATACTATCACAATACCACCAACCCCATATCTCGCTCCTTTTCTATACACACATCACCCATATCCACATGTCCCTTTTTTTACTCTTTTTCCCCCCTTGTCTTTTCCTAAACCTCCTTCTCCCCTTTATCGTGCGTCTTATCATCTACAAGTCCTGCTACTTTACGCTATCTTATCCCCTCCCCCCCCCCCCCCCCCGGAGCCAATTACCCTCTATCTCTACAGTTTTACAATCTCTAAGTCTATCTCCTCCTCTCCCTCCCTCCTTTCCCTCCCCCCCCCCTTCTCTTCTCAGTCTGCCTCTTCGTGTGAATGGCTGGATCTCTTTGTTTGTTTGTTTTTTTGTTTTTCTTTCTCTCTTACTCCTTGTCTATTATTTTTATACTTTGTTTGTTGTCTGTCTGTCTGTCTATGTATGTCTGTGCTGCCTATATCCTCTCTCTCTCTTTCTCTCTTTCTCTCGTCTTTCTCTCTCTCTCTCTCTCTCTCTCTCTCTCTCTCTCTCTCTCTCTCTCCCTCTCTCCTTCACTTTCTATTTTCTTTCACGTCCCTTTATCTCTCTCTCTTTCCCTCCCCCCCCCCTCTCTCTCTCTCTCTCTCTCTCTCTCTCTCTCGTCTCTCTTTCTCGTCTCCCTCTCTCTTCTTTGCGTCGCTTCTTCTCGTCCTCTTTCCTACTCCCCTCATCTCCTTGTCCTTTGACCTTTCTTTCTTGAATCGTCTTCCTTCATCTTAATTGACCTTCCCTATCTCCTTTTCATCAATTCTTCTTCCTCGATCTTTTTTCTCTCTGTCATTATTCCCGCTCTCCCCTTGCTGCTAAGATTCCTCTTCATTATTTCTCCCTCTCTCTCTCTCTCTCCTCTCTCCCTCCTTCTCCCTCTCTCTCTCCTCTCTCTCTCTCTATCTCTCTCTCTCTCTCTTCTCTCTCTCTCTCTCTCTCTCTCTCTCTCTCTCTCTCTCTCCTCTCTCTCTCCTCTTCCTTCTTCTTTCTTTCTTCCCTTTATCTCTCAGCTTTCTCTCCTTTGTTCTCCTGTTCTCTTTCGTTGCTCATTGTTCTCCACCCATCCCTCCCTACACAACTTCCCCCTCTTATTCTCCCTCCTTTCCCCCTCCCCTCCTCCTATCCCTCATCCACCCCTTCCATCGCCCCTCCTCCTCCTATAAACCCATCCCTCCCTTCCATCGCCCCTCCCTCCACCATCTCCCCCCCCCCATTACCCCATCACCCCCTCCTTCCCCCATCCTCCTCCATTACCCTATCACACTCTTAATCAATGCTATCTCTCCTACCCTCCCTCCCTCCCTCCTTCCCCCTCCCTATCACCCCATCCTCCCTCTCTCCCTCCCTCTCTCCTCCCTCCCTCCCTCCCCCTCACCCATCCCCCCCATCACCCTCCCTCCCTCCCTCCCTCCCTCCCCTTCTCCACTCCCCAACAAGTCTATGCCTTCATAATACACGCCGATATTACCTTGTTTTGCCTTCCTCTCCGACGGAACGACACCCTCCGATTGTTGGCGGGGGCATTAGCGAGCAGGAGGAGGGAGGAGGGAAGGAGGGGAGGGAGGGAGGGAGGGAGGGAGGGAGGAGGGAGGAGGGAAGGAGGGAGGAGGGAGGAAGGAAGGAGGGAGGGAGGGAGGAAGGGGTAGAGAAAGAAATGAGGAGAGGGAGGATAAAAAAGGGAGAATGAGGGAGAGGGAGGGAGGAAGGGAGGAGGGAGGGGAGGAGATAAAAAAGGGAGATAGAGGAGGGAGGGGGGATTTAGAGAAAGAAATGAGAAGAAGGGGAAGAGAAATACCACACAAAGGGGGAGGATAAAAAGAGGGTGGGTAAAGAAAGAGGAGGGTAAAGAGAGAAATAAGAAGAAAGGAAGGATAAAAAAAGGGAAATGAAGGAGAGGGGGAATTAAAGAAAAGAAATAGAGGAAGAGAATACCACAAAAACTGGAAGGATAAGAAAAAAAGGAGAATGGGGGGGGGGGGGGTACGGGAGATTAAAGAAAGAATAAGAAGAAGGGAAGAGAAATACACAAAAAAGTCGGAACATTATCAACGCGAGAGAAAGGAGAAAGGGAGCATAAAGAAGGGAGAATGATGAGGGAATTGGAGAAAGAAATAATAACAAAGGAGAAGAGAAACACCACAAAAAGTGGGACATTATCGACGCGGGGAGAAAGGAAGAAAGGAGGAATGAAAGAGAGAAAAAAAGGAGGAATAAAAAGAAAAAATCAGAATAATAGAAAATAGAAATCACAAATAATGGAAAAAAATAAAAGGAGTATAAAATGGAGGAAAAAGAGGGAGAATCAGAGAAAGAAACGAAAAGAATAGGTAGATGAATGAGTAAAGAGTAAAAAAAGAAAAAAGAAAATGGAGAATAAAGAAAGAAATAATAATAAGAGGAAGAGGAATAACACAAATAATAATAAAAAAGATGAGGCGGCATAACCAACACGGGAGAAAAAGAGAAAATAAGGATAAATGGAGGAAAATGNATATATACATTTATATATATATATATTATATATATTATATATATACATATATATATATATATATATATATATATATATATATATATATATATACATATGTCTATCTGTCTTTCACCACTGTCCTTTTTCTTTTTCTCTTTTTTCCTCTGCCTCTTCCTTCCCTCCCGTCCTCTCTTCCCTCACCACCCCCACCTCTCACATACACATACACACTTTTTGTGTGTATGTGTATGCACTCACACACACCTCTGTGAGCGTGTCTGTGTACGCATACGCATACAAATTTAGAATGTTATATATAAATGGATAATGTAAATGTCTGCCATGGAA
>NW_020868563.1:161851-180592 GCF_003789085.1 Penaeus vannamei
TACGCGATAACCGGCGGGAGGGTATATAAGTCCGAGAGGCTCGCCACATCTCAGTACTTCTCTCACCCTCTCACTAGTCATAACGTTATTACTCTCCCCGAGTAATGTCTTTGCCCTTGAGGGTAGGGCTATAGCAACAACTACCGTCCAGTGAAATGGTTGTTAATAGTTGGCCGTTTTGTTTAGTGCAACTAGTGAAGTAGCCAGTAGAGCTTTCTGGTGACTCAGGAAAAGTGTTACTATATATTTTTTCATCTTTACCTGGTGTCAGTGTTGTATACCAAAGAACGCATGTTTTATTTAAATTAAGTAGACAGCTTTGTTTGTCGCCGCAGTGTTTTGGTACAAGCTTTAATTACTGTACTAGTGTGTAGACGTGAAGAGTGGTAGACATGGTAGTGTCAACAGAAGAGTACCGACACAAAATCTTCGGCGTGATTCCATCTCCAGATCATCAACCAGTATTCTGTAAGTGACCGGTCCTCTCTCCTCTTCTCTTTTCTTCTCACTTCTCTCATCTCTTCTCTTCTCTTCTTTCATCTCTTTTCCTCTTCTCTCTTCTCCTCTCCTCTCTTATCATCTCTTCTTTCATCTCTTTTCTCATCTCTTCTCTTCTCATCTCATCTTTCATCTCCTCTCTCCTCTCCTCTCTTCTCTTTTCCTCTCCTCTCCTCTCTCTCTTTTCCTCTTCCTTCCTCTCCTCTCTCTCCTCTCCTCTCCCCTCTCGTAAACATTACTTTCGGCTAAATTTCATTAACATAGTTCTTATTATGATTATAAATAAGGGTGAACTCCGTGACTTCATATTTTTGAATTTCTTGTTTACGGGAAAAGAAATTTAAGGTGCGATTTGATAGATTTTCATCTGCTTAATTATGTCTGTAGAAAATAGTGCGGTTTGTAAGATTATGTTGTGATAGTCGCGTAATTAAATAAAGTGCATGTGAACTTGCTATTAGTTTGTAAATAAATGCGATGTAGATTAAACATAAATAAATTTTGTGCTTACAAACACGATGGAGAAATTTTCAAAATTCGATATTCACTTGTGTGTTTATTTGTTTATTTAGGTGTTTATTGTATATAACATACAGGTTGCATGCGTGTATATAGAACCTAATTATCGCTTTAATATGAGTATTAAGCGTGTAGAATCAAAGTAAATGAACTCAATAGATGCTTAGTGTTAAATCCGTGGTTTGTTAGAGCAAGGGCGTAAATTAGAGTAGGTATTCAAACAGTAAATTAAGATAAGAAAAACGCGTGTTCTCGTGGCGTGCATTGGAAAGCAACTTTTTCCTTTTTTCATTGTGCTTGTGAGTTTCTGGTTTCATTTAATTAAGAAGGATTTTCATGAGGTTTTAGCGTAAGGTGGCAATAGGTTAGAATTAGCTCTTATGATCGGTATTATATAAATACAGGAATTACGTGGACTTTTTATTTCTTGCTAGTAATTTTAGTTTCTTAGCTGGACGAGCGGGAAATTAAAATGCACATCATATCAAAGGTGTTAATGTACGAGTGGTGGAAATATATTTCCCTGTGTATACAAGGGCGTGCTCGGGTCCTCTGCATAAAATTACCATCAGACGCGGAGACGCAACTACGAAATCGATCTGTATCGGTTATTGATCAAAGGTCATAGCAGATGCGCGCTTCGCTGGGTGTGCGAATCCAGCCCTATTAGCGTTATGTAATTCATGATTGTGAAGCATTGTGCGTACTGACCATATGGCGCACTCATCTAAGAACTGTTCTCTCCCGCAGGTGAAACAGACATGGCTGCGGCAACAGCGTCTCCAGAGCCTAAGGGCACGTTGACCCCCCCAGGCTCCTCCCCCTGAGGGCGGAGTGTGACCCCACCCGTGACTCCTCCCACAACTCCACCCCCCTCTCGCCAGAGGCGCCCCCGACCCCAGACTCCGCCCACATGGCCAATGAGCCCACCAATCACAGCGCAGCTCGCCTCCAGCCCACCAGTGAAAGAGAAGAGAGTAACATCTTGACCAATCAAGAGCCTCTCTCAGGAGCCAAGAAGCGGAAGCAGCGAAGGTTCACAAAGTCGAGGTAAGGGCACTGTTCTTCCTCCTCCTCCCCCCCCCTATTTCCGCCCCTCCCCCACCAGTGCCGGCTCCTGGTCACTGCCGATGGACACTGGCGCAGTCTTCGGCGCGTAACGTCACGGCGCAGCGTTGAAGTTGCCGCCACGCCCCGCGCTGTGTCGGAGGCGAGTCCGAGCGTGCGTGATCAGTGTGCTGTGACTGTGGTGGCGCGACCACGTGTAGTAGTAGCAGCAGTAGCATGAGGCTCTGCTTGTGTTTGTGTACTCAGATGGACTATTGTACTCATGGATGCTTCAACAATACTCGGATCTACTTCACCCTAGCTTCTCGCGAGTGATATCCATGTGTGTTAACATGGTAAGAGTCATTCATACACTTAGTCGTTTTTATTGGTGTGCATTTATACTCGATAGTGTGTGTGTGTGTTTGCGTGTGGACTTAGTGCACATTCCCGAGTTGGCGCCAGCGGCTTCCGAGTCAGTGCAAGACGGCGGCGGCGCGCGAAGGGCCCGGGGCGAGTGGAGTGCGCCTTGGCCTCGCACCTCGGGCCACGCGCACTGTGATGTTCCACTTTGCGCGATCCACTTTCCTCGTGTGTGATAGTGACTCCGCCGTCAGCACTTCCTTCCCGACTCCTGGTCCCCTTCCTTCGCCTTCCTCATGCCTCTGCTGGGGAATCCTGCGGACATCCCGTCTTGGCGCGGCCGTAATGTCCGGTCTTTATAAATAAATAGGAGGGCGTCATCACACGAGACTCTGGCTCACGCGACGCCTCTCCTGGCGAAGGAAGACTTGCCTTGAAAGACCACGGAAGGATGGTGGAAGCGAGGCAGGTCCTCTTGGAAGGGAATGGCGTGCGAGGACTTTGCGGCAGGCGGTGGGGGATGTGAAGGAGGCCAAGAAGTGAAGCACTGCTCTTGATTTTAATTAGTTGTCACTTTTATTATTATATATATAGTGGTTTTGTGCATTTATTATTTAATACTTCTACTTCAACTATTAATTACTGCTGTTACTGCTACTCAAGTGTTACTAAATTCTGTTATTGCTGTTGTAGTTGTAATCGTTATATTGATAGCAGTAATCATAAGACTATTATTGTTTTTATTAGAAATAGAATTTTGCAGTTTTTTTCATGAGCTTATTTCAAGTTAAGAATATTCGAAATATGACTTGGCTGCGCGACAGGCGAGGCCGCAGTGCGAGTTTACTTAGAAACCGCGGTGATGCACCGAGGCCGAGCTATGGCGTGAGGCGGGCATCAGCCACGCAGATCCTTGCACTCGCAACCACATCCTCCGCACCCTTTTCTCGGCGGGATGGGCTTGGTCTTCTGTGCAGTGTGGATGTATGTGTAGAGTGTAATCGCTGAGTGTTGCGAGTGCTAACAAGGCTTTTAGTGACGTGTGTGATCAGAGGACTGCCTAGTGGATACGGCGAGCACGGCCGCTGAGCCGTCGCTCGCTGCAGTCGCTCCATTATAGCGAGGAAAGCCGCTGCGCGGGAGGGGGGAGGCAGAGGAGGGAGGGAGGGAGGGGCAGCGGCGGCGAGGGTGACAGGTAGCGGCGGCGGGTCGCACCTGCCGTCTGGCGGCGTGCGGTGCGGCGGGGTCGGGGTCACTTCGCCGGCCATTCCGTTAATCAAGTGTTGTTTCTCGTTGCAGACGGCGTGCGGGAGTGAGGGCGAGGGCGAGGCGGGCCTCACCGGAAACTTCTCGTGTCCCGTGTGCGAGGAGGTGCTCCCGGCCCAGCACGAATTCACACAGCACATCCGCAAGCACAACCACGTCATCGAGACCGACAACGGCACCAAAGTGTACTGCTGCGGCATCTGCAAGAAGCAGCTGAGCAGCAACAGCTCGCTGGACAGGCACATGCTGGTACACTCCGGCGAGCGGCCGTTCCGCTTGCCACATCTGCGGCACGCACTTCACCACCAATGGGAACATGCACCGCCACATCCGGGGGCACTACCGCAACGCGGTGGCGGCGGCGGTGGCGGCGCGCGGCTCGGACACGGGCGACAGTGACTTGGCCTCGGAGGAGGACACGTCGTCGCCCCGCAAGCGCCACCTGGAGGACGAGGAGAGCGTGTGTCCGCCAAGGCCGTGCGCCTCAACGCCAGCGAAGTGGAGGAGGAGGAGCTGACGTGCCCCGCCTGCGGAGTGGAGCAGCCTAGTCAACACGCCCTCGAGCAGCATGTGGAGAACATCCACCCAGAGTACCAGGTGGCGTGCACCACCTGCCAGTGGGCTTCAAAAAACTACCGGGCGCTGCACCTCCACAACTCCATGGTCCACCACACGTCCACAGCGTCGCCACCCCAGGTGGACCTCACCCTGACGGACTTCTCGAGCCCCAAGTTCCCGCTGATCGCCAAGGAGATCTGCGAGCGGACCGCGTGCACCAGCAGCCCGGGGAGGGGGTGGGGTGCACAGGTGCCAGTTGTGCCATATCACATTCCCCTGCGCCGAGTCGTGGCTCATGCACATGCGCGAGCACGCCGCCGCCTCCACGGGGTCCGCCTCCTCCCTCAGGTGCCTCCGGTGCGACCTCAGCTTCTCCAACGTGGTCGAGCTGTCGCACCACCACCAGCGCCACCTGTGCGAGGAGCCGCAGCCGGGCAAGGAGGGCTTCCTCAGGGTGCTGGACCTCCTCAAGCAGCAGGAGGCCGAGTCCGCCTCCGCCACCTCCATGGCAGCCTCCATCTTCGCCAGCGGACTGGGGCCGCACCTGAGCATGCAGCCCCCAGGCCAGCACTCGCCCGCGCCGGCAGACTCCGCGAAGGCGTCCCCGAGCACCCGTCCGCCGGCCGCATCGCCGCCACAACCACGACCACCGCCAGCAGCGTGGCGCCTCTGCTGTCCACGGCGCCGGGGCTCTCGCACGACGAGCAGTTCGCGCGAGGCTACCGCGAGATGAAGCTGAACGGCCAGTACCCGTGCAAGCTGTGCAAGGAGGTGTTCGCCAATGCGCAAGCTGAAGTCCACAACCTGGTCCACATGGTGGCTCCCCCGTACCGGTGCAACCTGTGCTCCTTCTTCAGCAACGACAAGAACACTCTGAAAGAACACATGAAGAGCCACAAGGGCGACACGCCCTACGAGTGCAACCTGTGCAACCTTGCGTTCACACACCAAGGCCAACTGCGAGCGCCACATCAAGAACATCCACGGGCGCCAGTCGCGGACGAGGTCAAGGGCTGCATGACGTACGTGCCGCAGGAGGAGGGCGCCAGCACCGACCGCTCCCTGGACACCGTGTGCCACATCTGCCACATCGACTGCAAGGCGCGGTCCGTGCTGCGCGACCACATCCGCTCCTCGCACCCCGAGGGCATGACCAAGCCCTTCTCGTGCAAGCTGTGCGGCGGCGCCTTCTCCTCCGAGAACGACGTCATGCGCCACGTGATCCAGCAGCACTCGGAGGCCGCCACGGGGCCCACCCTCGACAGCCTCGTTGTGAGCCAGGCCGCCCGCGACGACCACCAGGACCACCACGACCTCACGCCCGTCGAGTCGCTCCTCAGCTTCTCCAAGTTGCCTCTCACCGCGATGCCCCTCACTACCTCCCACCAGCCGCCGCCGCCGGCGCTCCCTCTGCCCTTCTCGCACAACGCAGGAATTCCCACGCCCTTGGTTCCTGGTCGCACGCTCACGCCGTCCGTCACGCCCACACTCACGCCGTGCCCAGCGTGCTCTCCGCTAGCGACGAGGACGCGCCTCTGGATCTCAGCATGAACTCCAAGAGAGAGCATGAGGATGACAGGAAGGAGGAGGACGACGACGACGACGAGGAGATCGAGGTGAATGACGTGAAGTGCGAGCAGGTCGAGCCCGAGGACCTGTCTAAGCCACGCAAGGAGGAGTGCAAGGAGCCCGACGAGGCCAAGAGCCCCGAACCAACGTCAGAGTCCGCGACCGAAGTGCTCAAAATCCCCAAGCCGCCCTTCTCCCTGGGCATGTACCCCAGCCCCTGCCGCTGTGCAGTCCCTTCAGCCCTCACCAGTATTCCTTCCTCATGAACCCTTACAACGGCCTGCACCATCCCGTGCGCAATTTGGACCCCGCCTTCTTTGAGGAGTACCAGAAAGAGCTGAAGCGCGGCCTACAGCTGACGTCCGGCGGCGGGCTTCTAAGCGGAGGCTTCCTGCAGAGTTCCCCTTCGTTTTCGCTGTCGGCGCTGGCGATGGTCGCCGCCCACCGCAACCCCTCCGCATCCCCCGACCCGACATCCGTTCCAGTGAAAGTAAATCCGAGGATTCGTCCACATCTGACAGCCAGTCCACGCCCATTTCCAAGCCTGGCGACGAGGATGTGATGCATTTCACGATTCGCAACTCCGTCCTCATGAAAAAGCCCAAACAGCGCGGTACAGGACCGAGCGGCCGTGGAGATGCGACCTGTGCGACAAGGGCTTCACTCTCCGCTCCAACATGGAGCGACACATGAAGCAGCAGCACCCCGACGTCTGGCAACACCGGCCAAGAGGAGTCAACACGCCCAGGTCGGAGTCGGACACGCCCACGTCTGTTTCTGACACTCCACACACGATTTCAGAGACAGTGAGAGAGCAGCTCATCATCAGATCGAAAAGGACGCAGCTGAAGACAGAGGCGAGGAGGCGGAGCAGAGAGAAGAGGAAGAGAGGGAGCTAGTCATTGATGATGGTCATGAAGGCGAGGAGGAGGAGGAGGAGGAAGAAGAAGAGGAAGATGAGGAGGAGGACGACGAGGACGAGGAAGAAGAGGAAGGCCAGGAGAGTAGTGGAGAGAAAAGTCGGGAAGACAGCAGTGCTGACCTCGCTAGCGTCCACACGTTGCCTCTCAACTGCCTCCAGTCAGAGCTTCCCTTTTTTTGGCAGTGAGGGGGAGGAGGAAGTCCCTGGTGAAGATGACTCCACTTCCTCCAACACAATGTCGGAAGAAGCCAAGCGCAGTGCCTATTCTTCGGCGCCACAAAAACAAAAATGCCCTTTCTGCCAGAGAAAGTTCCCATGGTCCAGTTCCCTTGTGCGACACATCCGCACTCACACAGGACAAAAGCCATACCTGTGCCCAGTGTGCCACTTTCCCTTCACCACCAAGTCCAACTGCGACCGCCACCTCCTGAGAAAGCATCCCGACTCCCCACACACCCTCGGCGGCGACCGCCCTTACCGCTGCTCTAAGTGTCCGGGTGCAGCTTTCACCAGCCTCGAGAGCCTCCGCAAGCACGAAGTGTTCAAACACGAGAAGGCAAGCGACACGGCCATCTCGAGGGACGACGCTAGACCGTTCCGCTGCCACGTGTGCGAAGTACCGCTTGCAAGTCGCGAGGTGGCAGTACAGCACGTCAAAGAAGCCCATCCAGAAAACTTTCAGAAAATTACTAGTATAGAACCGGTCACAGCTGAGAACAACAACGACCCCCTTTCTCCAACGCCAGATTCAACTACCACAGAGAGGGTAAGTTCAGTGTCCTCTGAGCATCCTGATTGCTGAAATCACACAGTGACATTGACTTGTCAGTATGTAGAATTACTGAACTGCACTATATGATGAATAGAAGTGCTGAAGAATTTTCTTCTTTTACAGGTGAGCTGTATGTTCTGCCTGAATCGATATTGGAGTCTTGCTGAATTAAAGCAGCACGTTACAACCCAGCATACAAACTCTTCACCTGTTTTGTCTGCTGTTGAGCAGAAAGAGGGAAGTTTGTCCTCGCCAGCAATAAAGACTGAAATTAAAGAGGAGCGCAAAGATGAAACCGAAGGGTCTGACTTCATCTCCAACCTCCTTGGAACAAGACGAGCAGTTGTCGATCATTTGCTGACATCTAAATCGGCGGATGATGCAGCGAAGCTCCTGGGGGTGCGATAATGCATGCAGAACTTCCCGTTAAAAGGGACTTCTGTCTTTACATGAGGGTGTGTCTGTTCAAGAAAACTTTTCCAATACTTAGCTGAGTGCAATGTATGTCATAGCTTGTAGTTCATATTAATGGTTACTTATTCTATTATTTTCCATTCGTAATGCATTCACAGTTTGCCTTGAAATTTAAAAATTCGTGCCTTGACAACGTGCCCTAGACTCTTCTGTAATCTGTAAGTTAACGTTATGTATATAGTGTGTATATAATGATTCAGTGGTTTGATATATTTAGTTTAATATAATTTCATTCCTTTAGTCTGTGATGTCTTCAACTCCCAGTTGATTTTGTTACTCGTTATTGTTATTTGTTTGCTTGTACAGTAACCTGCCAAAATATTGTCCAGTAGTTTTCTTTAGTTGCCAACATTCCAAACATTTTGTTCAAATACAAGGGGCCAAAATCAATTTCTTGTGCCTAACCTTTTCATTTGCCAGTTTAGCCAATAATACCAATGTTTAAAATATTTGGTAGAAGTGTATGCCAAGAATGATAGCATATCTACAATAGATCGAGACAATCTATATGGATCAGGGATCGAATAGTTTCTTATCTTTATTTATACTTTAACGAGTCCTCATCTCCAAAGTATTAAGGCTAAATGCCAAAGTTATGGTTTAGTGTGTGTAAATAATTAGTCCTAATAATTTATCTCGTAATCTGTAAGGTTGCATTCTCATTCCAAAAGTTTGTAATATTTATACTACCTTTAAGATTAATTTCTTTTGAAAGTTGTGTTCCTATTAGTTTATATTATCAACATTCCAAACTATACCTCAAAATATTCCTTGCTTCAGTTTAGTCAACAAAGTAAAGGAGACATTATTCGTGGACGTGAGAAGTTGTCAGAAAAATCAAATCTAATTTTCTCAACTCTGCACCACCAGTGTATGTTGTTTATGACACAGAGAACTCCAGGGTTGGTTAGTCCTCAGTGTGTATCTAAGGTCACACTCCTCTTAATATTTCTGACATTCCATTTGTACTTATCCAGTGAAGCTGTTTCCATGCAATCATTTCTGCATGTTTCCAAAGAAGTTTGATGTGTGTAGATAAGTGTTTGAATTTGAGTGATGTGTTTTTTCTATGAAAGGTAATATAATATGCGAATTCTATTCCAAGGTTGTTAGTAAAATTTTAAATGATCTCTCCAAACAAAATAATTTAATAAGCTATTGATTTATGGCATTATTGTGCAAGACTTATATATATTATTATTTATATATATAAATACATGAATAATGTCACTAAACCAAAGGCATTCTATATACACGATGCTCTTTGATACTCTTGTCCCATACTGTTCAATCACCTTGTTCTGATGAGTGTTTTGTTTGTATGTTACAGCACCACTTTAAAAAGCTTTGGAATAAATAGTTGTGATTGAAGCCATATTTCTTTTCAAACCTCTAAACACCATACAAAAGGAAGAATAAAAAACAAACTTGAAATACTACATCTCTCTTAAAAATGATAAATATCCAGGTACAGAAGATTTGTATAAAAATTAAATGTCCTTAAATCTAAACTAAACAATATTTCTTGGTATGCACCTTCTTTTCAGTGACCAAATTATACAATGATTAGATGAACACCTTCTGAACATTAAAAGTTATAATGGTGAGCAAAATATCAGCAACTGATATGAAAAAATAATATTTCGAGTTGATTATCAAATGTTACTGAAATCGAATCAATCTTGACTAGAAAAAAAAAATCAATAAGCACTGCACTTGACTGCATTTTTCGCCTGGTTTTCCATCAGAATATCAATTAAACAAATAAAAGAACTTGAAAGATACGAGGACATGTTCACAGGTACAATATCCACACTAAAAAGTAAGTTTAATCAATTACTTCCTTTGATTACAAATATCCTTTTATACTATACTTAGCTACTAGTGGTACTTAAGAAGTGCATGTGTCTAAAAAGGAGAAAGTATACCTGCAGATGCTAATATGTAAAATTTAAAATATAATATCACCATCACCAGTACAAGCATTATGCAAATATTGCAACTCAGTTTTACCAAAATTCATTACTGAATCAAAAGGAGCATAGGGAGGGCAGGCTTATCTAATCAGTATTGTACTGATTTTCCATGGATTAACACCATTTAACATTCACTATATGAAAACTCCACATATATATAACAATTTTCCGAGGAATACTGACTGGTATTCAAAATGACATAATTATGGAGCTCTCATACAAAATGCCTAAAAGACTCCGATATGTAATCAGCATAAAAGTGAACCAGCTAAGCATCCAATAGTATCACTCCTTATGATAAAAAAAAGAAGAAGAAGAAGAAAAAAAATGGGGGGATGCAAGACTTGACTTTTCAAACTGCAAATATTTTTCTATTTTCTTTCCTTTGTTTCTTTAGTGAACACTTTTCCCCTCTTTTAGCTATTTATTTTCATATGATTACCATTATTCCTTTTATTTTTCTTGAAATGTCATCCTAGTATTTTTATTATTTTGGGATCATCGCAGCAGAATAATGCCTTCAAAATCTACATGCCCAAGACTCTTGTGCTGTAGATGTAGATCCAGCTGCTCAGATCCCAAAATCAAAGGGTGGTCATGTGAACGAGGAGATCCAGCCCGCTTGGGTCATGAAAGTGGTTATCATGCGTTGAGAGTGAGAGTCTAGGCCTTGGGGAGTGCATACACCCCACGTGTAGTTGATCCAACACCTGCCTGACGCTTGTCGCCTTCGTCCTGCAAACAAATAATATTGTTTGTAATTCTCTTTTCTTTTAAATACATGTCTCAAATTTTCCCTATTCTAGTTCATAACCCTTGCAGGCAAAGTATAAAAAAAATTATAATAATTAAAAGGATTAACAAGAGAAACTCAATTATTATAAAGGAAATGTTTAATTACAATCTATATCACCGATAACTTTCCTAATTTTAGTCTTTGACAAAGTCAGATTATACAAGTCATTATTTTTAACTGCTTCCCGACAGGTGGCATGTACATGTACATGCTATGGCTGTTGTGGACAGATTTGTAGATTAGCAGATGGCATCGTATCACAACCATTCCCGCGCCATTGGCTCATCGGACACAGCTTGTTTTTCTCTTATATTAGCCGCTTCATTATATGGTAAACCTTTTAGGCAATATCACCTAAAGTGAAGGTAAACCTTCAAATTATTATTATTAAAACTTATAGCAAAATAAAAGCTCGCAAACTACTAAAGGAGCTGGGCACAAGCGGGAAAACTGATGATGCACACCAACAATCCTGCAATCATGTCCACTTGCCAAACTTATTCCGGGTGAATGGGATAATGTCATCAAAGTCAGCCATTCTAATGCAAGGCCCTTGTAAATATTAATATAAATTTGTGTTTTTAGTAGTAAATAATTGAAAAGTTATATATTAAAACAATGACCAAATTACATTCTATGCTTTGCTTACCTTAAGTAAAACAGCTTTGTAAGCAATGTACTGTGATGGCTTGATATTTGAGGAGGCACACAACTGAAAATCATACACCTGTATTAGTAATTGTATCTTTTCTGCAAAATAACTTATCTGCCAATAACCTATTAAAACAAATGGTATAAAGGAACCAGAAATCTGTATGAACAAAAAAAAACTGCCCTTAAATCAAATGTTTACAAGTCATGTCTTATTTCTAGTAAGAGCACCTGACTTTATTATTGTTAGGTAAAACACTAAAAAACATATTGTGTTATCAATATGTTGTAATGAACCAACAGCTTGCAATAAATGTAATAATATTAAAAAAAAATACTGAATGATGATCATGATAATCATATAACATTTTTATGAAATTTGAATCTTGACTAAAAAAATCAATAAGCAATGTACTAATTTATTGTTAAAAAATGCTAATGAGAAATACTTGTATATCATACAAATTCTAAAGGCTCAAATTATGAAGGAATGAAAAATCTGGACTCAGAAAGTTATAAAGTTACCCCACTGTCACCGGGAAAATGCAATATTAACTGCAGCATTACTCTGTTAAATGTCTGTGCACATAGATGGCTCCACAAGTATTTCGCTACAAAGAAGTCAATTAGTAGACTTTGTGACCTACCCTGATTTCACCTTTCCCTCAGTTTTTGTGATTTTTTTTTTTTTTTTTTTTAATCAATATCAATGTTATTATTATAGACAATATTGTAGTGTTACCAATATTACTAACATCAGTATCAGATACAAAAAATATTTTTAAGAATCAATGAAAAGGGTAAATAGGTAGTACTCACAATTGGCTCATCAGTGACTTAGTACTTATGGAGCCACGATTCATAAACTAAACTCACTGTTGGCATGGCATGGCACATGACATCCCCATGAACTAAGAATTTGCTTTACATATACTCAAAATTTAACCTACAAGTACTTCAAAATGGAAATTAAAAAATATGCATGGAAACCAACTGACTCTTCATAATTTATCAATTCATCATTAGTAATAATAATTCAGAGAACACGAGTGATTCATGCATGATAGCTACTGCTAATTACTGTTATGGACAGGGTTCCTTATAGGTAAGAATGCTTAGTAAAGAACTACAATCATAAATCTGTCATTTAACTACTTCTATGCAAGAAGTGACATTACTTATTATGCAGTGACAGCACTGGAATAAGGTGAGAAACAGAGGAGGGTCTCTAAATATTGATAATCAGACAGAAATGAAATTGTCCTAATCAATAAAATACTGAAAAGCATAAAAAATAAAAATGCCATTGTTTAGTATCACAGGACAAATGCAATCCTGAGGAAAGACACTCAAACAATAAACAAATCTGCTATACAAAGTACATGGCTAATGCACAATCAGAGAGTATTAGTGTTACACAAGCAACTCATGATAACATCTAACATCTTTTACCATAAAAAAAATAATCAATAACAAAAAATATTGATGATAGTGGTGATGATAATCACAACAATAACAATACTTATAATAACAATGGATAATAGCAACAGTAATATTAATAATGATAACAATGAAAAAAAGGACAAAAAATTATCATCATCATCATCATCTCAATCAGAACACAAAAACTACTCATTTTCCTACCTTTCTTTCCTTCTGGGACAAAAGATGGTAGCCTGGTAACATGGATATTGCAATGGGGTCATCATTCCCCCCTTGAGTCCCCCCCTGTTGTGCTTGCTGCGTGTTGCTCCCGTTCCCCCAGCTGGAGATGTCGTTGTTGTTCCCGCTGCTGCCGCTCAAGCTCCCGCTGAGCCATCTTCCACCGCCAGTATCGAGAGGCGTGAATTTTTTTTCTGCTAAACATTTCGGACTTCTTGCGTCGTTTCTGCATAGGTACAGAGAGGAAAGAGAAATTGTCGGTTGAGTTAAAAAGATTCAAACCTCAGCTAAGACTCTTCAGTATGCCAATTATTGTCTAAATATTCATACAGTATAAGACAATGATTTGTCAGTTTTTAACTTAACAGGGCATTCCTGCCACATACACACATAGCACACACTAATCTCAAACACTACCTTCACTTCCTTGTCTAGAGCTCTATAAAGGAGAACAAACAACCGTCATATCCAGACATCTTTCCTTTAAAGCCTTAAATAGCTACAACACCAAACTGGCTTCATATCTAACCAGGTAATGAATAGATAATTTACTGAGCAAAATATTTAATGATCAAAAGTCAGAGAAGACATTATAAGGGCACTAGAGTTTTTTTCTTTCGCTTATTTTTTGGGGACACTGTACGACTAATTGAAGGGATGGTAAGTAAAACTCCTATAAATAAGATTATCTAGAGCTAAGTGACTAATTTGTGAAAATATCTGATAATGTATCTTAAATTATATCTACATTTACAGCAAATGCTATTAAACATAAAACCCAATTATTTACCTTAAGTACACTACTATTTACTTGGAAATATCCAAATTCCACTTAATACTAACACTTACAAATGGAACTTCCATGGTGGCTTCAAGTTATTTGAAAGAGCAAGTTCTAAGATCTAAAAGAAAGATGTACACCTATGGCTCCACAAGCAATACTTTGAGAAAAACATACACTCTACAGCTCTCATTAGACTGCACAAGCACACATCTCATTCTTTAAGTCTTCAACTGCCTACCAATCTCACAAACTTCTACTTTTCACATCTAATCTATGGAATAAATAGCATAAAACCTGCAAGTAAACAAATCAAGAAAACGCAACAGGATTCCAACCCAGATTAGTGATGTATCTTGTGGTCAGAACAAAACAAGATTTTGTTTACACTGTGGATTCTTTCCTGTTATCTCACCAATGTGGCTTCCCTTCCTGCATACAAAAATTCCCAAGTCTAACAATGCTTGATGATATAAGCAGTGATGGTTGATAACCACAGATTCTGCTCTCATCACTTTGATTCCTATCTGAGACACACCAAAAGAGAGAAGGAGACACACCAAAAGAGAGAAGGAGAGATTGCACCAATATTCACTACAAAGCAATTTTCACTGCCAGCACTAGCCACATATATCCTGTAGTCACATTCAGAAAAATCACAATCCTTATGTCAGATTAAAGCCTTTCATATTCTCTAAAATCAATCTCTTCAAACATAACACTTTTTTGGTGATCAGCAAATAAGGCTTCACCATATAAATAAACTTCAGACCTTCAGCATTATCTTCTTCTTTTTTCCAATAATGTGCAAAACAACCATATCCTGAAAAGTCATACTCATCCAAAAATAGCAGCCTTGAGCAATACAATAAAAAAAGTAATCAAGGAACACTGGCAGACAAATTTTTCTTTGACCCAATTTTCCATTTCTAGCCAATATCTATATTTCCAAATCATGCTTCAAGAGGCAATTCATGCTGCAAAAACAAAGTGTTACTAAGTGGTGACAGCAGACACTTCTTGAAGCAGATGTATGACCACTGACACATGATAAAAAATTAAAATGATAAAGTGCTGCAAAATTATTGGATATACATTAGGCATCCATATATACAAGGATAACTGCAACCTACCTCCTCTTATTGTTTTGTCTTTTCAGCTTATCCTGAACCTTTAACACATTGCACGAGGATGTCATAATACATATGCCATGTCCATTGTAATTCTAGGTTATAGTTTTCATACAAAGATGGCTCCGCAAATGCTTAGTTAGCAAGGTGCTTTTAGTCTTACCTGTCTTGATGAATGGGGAAATGGGGAAATGCTAATATTTGAATCCTAGGTGGCTGAGTACTTGTGTTCCCATGAAAGGGCAACAAAAATCACAAAAAATACAGAAAACAGTACAAGTATCTCTAGCCAATGGGTTAATGCAATGAAAATGGAATGGAATATACATATATGCCAGGTCTCCTGTGATCTTTGTCTATAGATTTTATGTACACAGATATTTTGGGGAGTAAGCGGGTGAATTACGCCAGGTATCTGTCAAACAGACGTTCAAAGACTTCTTCCAGTGGTCTGTCCATTGACAGTCTTCTATTATCTCTTGTAAATTTTAGACAATGTTTCTAACATTGTACAAATAAATTGAATTTCTAAAACACAATAATCAATAACTACTACTCAAAAAAAAAGTGATAATAATAATAAAACAAACAAATACAACAGGAATGGCATACCAATGATGGACAGAGACTGAGGTCAATATATCATATGCACATTATGAGTCAGAGAGAAAGAAAAAAAACATTAAGCAAAAGAAGAGAGTTGGGGAATCCAGCACATACATAAACATAACAAAAATAATGCATATATACATTGCTGCGTGTTGAAAATTTATATACTCACTCAACCAAAATATTTAGAATTCATTCATCAATAACCAGAAATAATCATGATACACATTGATCACTAAAATACTATACTGGTAAGACTATATGCAAAATCATATAGCCAAAAAAAAAAAAAAAAAAAAAAAAAAAATAAAATAAATAATAATAATAATAATAATAAAAAAAATGTATTAAACAAATATTTGAAAAAAAGTAAAAAATAAAATATTAGAAATAAATACAAAAGAAGAAAAATCATTATTGCTATAAAAAAATAATACATTGCATTAATGCCTTAAACAAAAATCACCAGACAAAAAATAAATACATTTCTTAAAATTCACTAAAAATCAAACAATACAAATAAATATAAAATGCTCTTCGTTACATTTCACATCACATGAATGAAAATGGTTTCTACACTTTCTTCAAAGTTCTTATTGCCGTATACATGTCCTGTCCACTGTAGGTGAATTTTGCTTACACTCAGATGGCTTCACAAGTGCTCAGTCCCCAAGGAGTCAATTAGTAGCCTCATCAGACTCCCCATTTATTTTTTCCTTTTTTGTGCTATTAATAGCAATAATGTTACTATCTTTATGAACTTTATGATTCAAAATAAACAATGGAAAAGAATCTTTCCAAAATCAAAGGAAATGGTAAACAAGTGAGACAGGTACCACTAGTAATCAACTCCTTAGTGGATTTTGTGGAGCCATCAATGCGGAAACAAAATTAATAAACTAAAATCACAGTGGACATACCATCCTGGCATCAATGGGTTAAATCACCCATGCAAGCACAAAAAATATTTAACACTACATTTTCATTGGTCTCATTGACTTCTGCTCCTATCCAAAAACTAGAAAATATCAACAAACTAATGAAAAACAAAAACAATAAACTGGAAGAACTCGGCAAAAAAATAATTTTTTGATTCAGCCTGCTACAGACATATCACACTTATGCCTAGCTACACTATGACAAATGAATAAATAAAGAGTCATCACAAAAAGCAAATAAATACATAAGAAAGACTATTAAATCAAATAAACTGGAAAGTAAATATCCACATAACCATCATGGCCATATATTTTGCCATCCAAATTCACTGCCCAAGAATGTGTTACAATGGAGCTTGTTCAAACTATCGCATTTCATGATCTGATGTTCAAAAATACATATGTTTATAATCCTACCTTATTTACACAAAGATATCAATACATATTTGTCACCATTCAACATAGAAAATATCATAATACAAACGTAAAACAATTTTTACTTATGATTTCAACTACTCTCATTCCTCTGAAAGTGATATATTCAAATATGAAAATACATTTTCCTTTCAAATGCTAAATATAATACTGAAAAATATACAGTTTCTTATAATTCATTCCCCTTTCTACAAAGATTAACTTGCTCTGTATTTACTAACTAGTTGACAGAAGAGCTATGCAGGATAACTGGCATTTTGCTTCACTCATTGGGCAAAGATGACATGACATACATGTGATGTCCACTGTAATTTAAGCTCATTAACTGTGTTTACACAGATTTATCTGCAAGTACTTGGCCTGTTAACCCAATGCTCCTGGGTATGGCATGTACAGACATGCTATTCCCAGTGTGAGTTTAGTCTATCAATTGTATTTACACAGATGGCTACATAAGTGCTAAGATACTAATGAATTAACCACTAGTCCAATCTATCTCACCTATAAACCCTTGTCCTTAATTTTCTGAAATATTTAATTTTTCATATTGCTATTAGTACTGTTAATAATACTGTAATAATCATAATGTCAATAATAGTACCAGCATCTATATTAATAGCAATTAAAAAAAAAAAAAATCTACCTAAAAACTCAAGGAAGGGGAAAAATCAGGTGAGAGCGCAGACTACTGACTCGTATCTTGGCTGTGCACTTATAGAGCCATCGCTGTGCAGATACATTCCACAAAACAATACTACAGTGAAAATCACATTTTCCCAGCAGCATTGAGTAACATCTTAGTGGAGCCATTTGTGTGCAACAAAATTCATTACATCGTGCCCACAGCCGATGGGGTGAGGGAGGAACTGCATCTTTTAACAATAAGTCTATAGTAGTGGTGATGTGAGTTCTTGCCCATGAAAATAGTTCCTGTTTGCAAAGGCCCCATAGCCTACCCTTGCTGACTGAAGTGGATATTACTAACAGCCTGATTATGTTTTAAAACATGGCACACTGACTCTACTTACATCATAAGCTGGGGAGCCATCCTCATGGTGCCTCATGCCAACTCTCTTGCTCTTCTGTCTATCTCTCTTTTGGAATCTTCCATCTACCCACAAACGGAAGTCGTGTGTGTACATGCTCATGCTTACTTACATGCCTGCATGGTCATCATCTGAATGTATGAATGCATGCATGCATACACTTGTTTACAAACAATGACTATGAGTCTGTGTATTTGTGTTGTGATATATGTGAGTCTTTATATATAATGACCATGGTGCAATGTATCAAAATCAACAAAGCTATAGCACATAGTTATTTCTACTAAACCAAATTTGAAGGAAAACAAATACATCAGTACCAAGAAAAAAATCAACTCGACTCATTCACAGAGAGAGGGGGAAGAAGGGGAGGAAGGAAGGGGAGAAGGGGAGGAAAGATGGGAAGTAGATAGAAGAGGGAGAGGGAGAGGGAAGAGAGAGGGAGAGAGAGAGGGAAGAGAGGAGATAGGGGAGGGAGGAGGGAGGGAGGGGAGGGAGGGAGGGAGGGGGAGGGGAGGGAGGGAGGGAGGGAGGGAGGAGAGAGAGAGAGAGAGAGAGAAGGGGGGAGAGAGAGAGAGAGAGAGAGAGAGAGAGAGGAGAGAGAGAGAGAGAGAGGGGAGAGAGAGAGACAGAGAGAGGGGAGAGAGAGAGAGAGAGAGAGAGAGAGAGAGAGAGAGAGAGAGAGAGAGAGAGAGAGAGAGAGAGAGAGAGAGAGAGAGAGAGAAGAGA
>NW_020868563.1:180692-190692 GCF_003789085.1 Penaeus vannamei
TTATCTACATATCTGTTTATCTATCTCTCAGGCTATCTCTCTCTTGGTCTTTATCTCTCTCTCTCTCTCTCTCTCTCTCTCCTCTCTCTCTCTCTCTCTCTCTCTCTCTCTCTCTCTCTTCTCTTCTCTCTCTCTCTCTCTTTTGCTGTGGTTGTTGTTGTTTTATTATTATTTGTTATTTTTTTTGTTTATTATTATTATTATTATTATTATTATTATTATTATTATTTATTATTATTATTATTATTGTTATTATTAATTCTATCATCATTGTTATTATTGATATTATTATTGTTATATTATCACTGTTATTATTATCATTATTACTACTAACTATCATTAATGAAATCATTAAGATTTTAACTTTTACATGAATCCCCATTAATATCTGACCAGTACGACTATTCGTTGTTTTCATCATTTATTTTTTGTGTAATTTTAGTAAGAAAAGTAAGATCAAATGAAGACGACATTTAATAATTTTTCAGCCTCAATTGCAAATCTTTTTGATCATTTTCATTAACTCAAAATATAAAAGTGAGGGAGAAGAGGGACAGGAAGTGAGGATACAAAACAGAAAAGAAAAGTGTGTAAGTGTGTTCGTGACATGTGATTAGGGGGAAGGGGAAGGAGGGGAGGGGGTGACGGAGGGTATAGGAGGTGGAGGAGGGAGAGGAGGATGGAGGGTATGGGTGGAGGAGGGGAAGGGGCGATGGAGGGTATGGGTGGGGAGGGGCAACGGAGGGGCATAGGTAGAAGGAGGAAGAAAAGGGGAACGAAGGAGCATGGAGAGGAAGGAGAACAGTATCGGAGGGTATAGAGACCCGGAGAAAGGGTAGGTAACGAGGGGCATGGAGGGAGAAGGGAAGGATTAACGGAGGGAAGTGGAGGAGGAGCGGGAGGGAGGCAAGCCGTGACAAAGAGGTGGGCGGGGTCCGTAGAGTGCGCGAAGGAGGCTGACTTCCCCGCCACGTGTCGCTGCCAATGGGCGCCCCAGTTCCGGTGTCATGACCTCACTCGGCCTGGTCTGCGTCACCTGTTCGGTAAACAAACGGGAGGTGCTTCTGTGTGCGTGCGTAGGGGGGGGGAGGAGTTGTTTGTTCGGCGCGTGTGTGTGTGTGTGTGTGTGTGTGTGTGTGTCTGCGTGTGTTGTGTTGTGTCTGCGTGCGTGCGTTGCGTGCGTGTGTGTGTGTGTGTGTGTGTGGTGTGTGTGTGTGTGTGTGTGTGTGTGTGTGTGTGTGTGTGTTGTTGATGTAGATAGATAAACAGATAAATTGATAGAGTAAACAAACTTAGAGACAGATTGGCTTAAAGAAAAAGGAAGTGGGGAAAATCAGATAACTAGAGAGGAAGACCGATAAACACCTCAGCGGAGAGGGAGACAACAAGGCAAAACAGCACCTAGAGACAAAGAGACGAAAAAAAAATAGAAACAAAACTCGCGAAAGAAACGAAATCGGAAGAAAGAGGAAGAAAGAGACACAAGAAACACCAGAGAAGTGGGACGAGGTGAGAAGAAGGATAAAAAGACGTGCGATTGCGCCATCTCATGTCCCCTTCGTTGAACGTTCACTGTTTGTGGGATTTTCGCCCTTATGCCCTAATGGTATTTTTTTCCTCCTTGTTATCACGCCCGTTTGATCCGAGGTGATGTGTGGGCGTGTGGGTGGTTTTCTGCGGCTCATGCAGATCCCCAGAGGAAAATGTTCCCGTTTTTATCGCATTTTAATCTCTTATTTTATTCTCTATTTTTTTATCTCTTTATCTTATAGTTTCACTTGATTATTGATATATTTATCTCTGTCGAAATGCATTCCGGAGAAAATCTATATACATCTTTTTAGGAATTCTTAATGCGGATTTAGACTTATGAAACAAGTCTGTGTTACGTTTGTTTTTTTTTAATCTTGATTAATCTTCCTGTGGATTTGAACAGAAAAGAGGAGATAAAGTGTCCAAAAAATCCGTGAGGTTTTGTTCATTGAGGAGTGAGGAAAGGGGAACATAGGAGTAAGGAAGAGGCATGTACTTAGCAGAAAGAGGAAGGAGTAAGGAGGAGGAATATAAGTAGCGTAGGGAGGGAGTTAGAGGCGTATAAGTAGCAAAGGGAAGGAGTTGGGAGACATATAAGTAACGGATAGAGGGAGTAGTTAGGCGGGATATAAGTAACAGAGAGAGAAAGAACGAGGATTATAAGTAGGAGAGAGGAAGAACGAGGAAAGTAACAGAGAGGAAGAACGACGCTTATAAGTAACAGAGGAGAAGAACAAAGCTTATAAGTAACAGAGACAGGAAGAACGAGGCTTATAAGTACACTCAGTGTGCAATGAACGCCGGTCCTGTCGTTCGTCTTCCCCGTTTCATCACCTCCCTGTTGTACGTTCCTTCCTTCGTCCGTTTGTCTGTCTGTCTGTCTGAACGGCCGTGCGTCCCTCTGTCTCTCTCTCTTCCTTCTGGATTGTTTAGTCCGTCGTTTTCGTCTGTTTTGTTCCGTCTGTTTCTTTGCCCTTTCTGTCGTCCGTCTGCTTCTCTTTTCGTTCTTACATTATTTATTTCTTCCACGTCAGTCTCTCCTTCGGTCTTTACATCTGCTCGTCTCCCTGGCTCTTCGCTCTTCCGCCCTCTGTCTGTACTTCTTATTGTCTGTCTGTCTGTCTGCCCTCATGTCTCTCCATTCGTCCGATCTCCCGCGTGTCTGTTCATGTCTGTTCTATCTGTCTGCTTCATTTGTCTGTCTGTCTGCCTTTCTTTCCGCTTATTCGTATCTCTGTCTGTCAGTCTGTCTGTTTGTCTGTCTGTTTCTCACTTTTGTCTTCTTGTTTAATTTTTCCTCTATGTGTCTGTTTGTCTGTCTGTCTGTCCCTCCTCCGCCCTCTTTCCACTTATTCGTACCTGTCTGTCTGTCTGTTTATCTGTTTGTTCTCAGTTTTGTCTTCTCGTTTAACTGTTCCTCTATGTTTCTTTTCGTCTGTCTGTCCGTCCATCCGGTCTTCTCTTCGCCTGTCCGCTCATCCGTCTATCCCCCTGCGTCCGTTCCCCGTCCGTTGCCTGCCTCCTCCATCCCGCTTATCCGAATAATGCCAATAATCTCGAGGTGTGCTTATCTGCCCCGGTGCCAGCGAACTTTCCAGAAGGGAGAGGTATCTTATCATAATTCTCGATGTACCTCGTCGGTATTCTCTCTCTCTCTCTCTCTCTTTCCTTTCTTTCTCTCCTCTCCCTCTCTCTCTCTCTTCTCTTCTTTCTTTCTCTCTCTCTCTTCTCTTTCTCTTTCTTCTCTCTCCTCTCTCTCTCTCTCTCTTTCTTTCTTTCTCTCGTCCTCTCCCTCTCTCTCTCTCTTTCTTTCTTTCTCTCGTCTCTCCCTCTCTCTCTTCCGTTCTCTCCGTGTATATCTTGAGTCTCTCTTTTTCTTCCACCTCATCCCTCCCTTCCTCCTTCCCTCCTCCCCTCCCTTTTCCTCTTTCCTCCCCTCCCTCCCCTTTCTCCTTCCCTCCTCATCCTCCTCCCTCCCTCCATCCTCCCTCCCTCCCTCCCCCTCCCTCCCTCCCTCCCTCCTCCCTCCCTCCTCCCCTCCCTCCTTCCCTCCCTCCCTTCCTCTCCTTTCTCCTCCCTCCCTCCTTTCCTCCCTCCTCCCTCCCATCCTCCCTCCCTCCCTCCCTCTCCTCCATCCTCCCTCCCCCCATCTTGTAAGAACCGCGATCAAAGACTCCTTCCGCCTTGTCGTTTCTTGTCCATCGCTGCTTGTGGACGGAGATGTATGGATAAGGGAGAGGTAATAAGCAGGTGGATAAGGGAGATGGATAAAGGCAGATGGATAAGAGAGATGGTAAAGCAGATGGATAAGGAGATGATAAGCAGATGGATAAGGAGATGGATAAATCAGAGGATAAGGAGATGGATAAGCAGATGGATAAATGGATAAGGCAGATGGATAAGCAGGTGGATCATGGGAGATGGATAAAGCATGATGGATGGATAAGAGAGGATAAGAGAGATGGATAAAGCAGATATATATGGATAAAGCAGATGGATAAGGGAGATGGATAAACAGATAAATGTCGTTCGTGGTGGATTTTTGTCATGTCGTCCTCGTCGGTGGGGACTTTGGTTGGTGGTCGTCGGGGCTGCGTTGTTGTTGTTGTGTTGTTTGTTGTTGTTTTGTTGTTTGTTTGTTTGTTACTGCTGTCGTTTGTTGTTTTTGTTGTTTGTTGTATAGTCTTGTTTCTTTGTTTCTTGTTTGTTTGTTACTGCTGTCGTTTGTTGTTGTTTGTTGTTTGTTGTATAATCTTTGTTTCTTGTTTGTTGTTTGTTTGTTACTGCTGTCGTTTGTTGTTTTTGTTGTATAGTTTTTGTTTCTTTGTTTCTTGTTTGTTTGTTTGTTACTGCTGTGTTTTTTTGTTGTTTGTTCTTGTGTGTTGTTATTGTCTTTGTTTCTTGTTCTTGTTTTAGTTTTTGTTCTTTGTTTCTTGCACTTATTTGTTGTTTGTTGTTATTATCTTTGTTTCTTGTTCTTGTTTGTTGTTGTCTTGCTTCTATGTCTTTGTTGTTGTTTTTTGTTTATATATTTTGGTTTTGAGATTTGGGATTTTAACGATGGGGGAAGTTGGTTATTTTTTGAGTTTGAGTTATGGCTCATTTTTGTGTTTCTGTTTTTCGGTTTCTCGTTTTAAGTTATTTTCTTCCGGTGTATCTTCTCTAATGGCGATGTTTTATTGGTCTGTTGGTTTGTTTAATTATTTATTTTTGTTTGTATTGTTTTTGTGTGTGTTTTACGTTGCCCATCGTTCTGTTTCATTGTTTTACTGTGTTTCTTTAGACGGTTTCTGTCTTCCTTCTTCCCGTCCTTTCCTTTCATTTCTCCTCTTCTTTCTCTTTCTCTCTTTCTCATTTCCTTCTAGCCCCCCCACCTCCCTCCACATTCCCGTTCGTTCTCCTTCTTTCCTCTCCTCCGTTCGTTCCCCCTCCGTTCGTTCCCTCCCGCTTCACCGTTCCATCCCCCCCTCCCCCCCCCCCCCCCCCCCCATTCAACGGAGCTATCTGTACCACTCCGTCCTGGTAAGTCTTGGTAATTTGCGGTAGCGTGTGGGATGGGCGTGTATCCCCCCCCTCAACCCCCCGCGTTTACCGCCCATCTCCCCCCTTCCCCCTTTTCCTCTTCTTTTTTCTCATTTTTCCTCTGTTTCGCTCTCCCTCTTCTTCTCGAGCTTTTCTTTCTTTTATATTTCTCTCTTGTGTGATGCCTCTCTTCTCTCTCTTTACCCTCTCCGTCCTTTATCCTCTCTTCTTTCTCTCTCTCTCTCTCTCTCTCTCTCTCTCTCTCTCTCTCTCTCTCTCTCTCTCTCTCTCTCTCTCTTCTCTCTCTCTCTCTCTCTCTCTCTCTCTCTCTCTGCCCCCTCCCCCTTCGACTCTCCTCTTCCCTTTTCCCCCTTTCATCTGTCTCTCTTCCCCTTCCCTCTTTCCTTCCTCGTTACCCCCTCTCCCTTTCCTCTTTCTCTTCCCCCCTGCCTCTCCTCCCCCTTCTCCCTCACCCCCCATTCCTCGTCTTCGCTCACCAACTAGGGGAGGGGGGGAAGGGGGGAAGGGGTCTGACCGTCAGTTGTGGGAAGTTGTTGATGCTCTTCCATCGTTGTCTAGATTGCTGTTGTCGTGCTGTCAGATATAGCTGTGTGTCTGTCTGTCTGTCTGTCCTTTTCAATCTGTCTCTCCCCTTTTTTTTTATCTTAATGAAATTCGAAATATTTTTATATTCAGTCTCTCTTGTCCAGATATTCTCTCTCTTGCCCCCTTTTTATTGTCATTCTCTCTATCTGCCTCTGTCTTCCTCTTCTTCCTCTCTTCCTATTCCTATTACGTCGATTTCATGGGAAGGACCCTCCTTTCTTTTTCCCTTTTTTTTCTCTCTTCTTCCTCTCTTCCTATTCCTATTCCGTCGATTTGATAGGAAAGACCCTTCTTTCTTTTTCTTTCTTTCTTTTTTCTTTCTTTAATGTGGCGCTTTCTCGGCTTTCGACTTTTCTGGAAAATGACGAACGTTTAGTCACCCTTTGGATCCCCTATTAAGCTGCAGCTGTATTGTGCAGCTTCACCCTTTCTCATGCTGCTACTTCTTCTTCCTTTTGCTGTCTTCACTCTTTTATTCTGCTACTTCTTCTTCCTTTTGCTGTCTTCACTCTTTTATTCTGCTACTTCTTCTTCCTTTTGTTGTCTTCACTCTTTTTTGTTTCTTTCTCCTCCTTTTGCCTCCTTCCCCCTTTCGTAGTCTTCTCTGTTTTTCTTCTTTCCTCCTTTGCCTCTTTGCATCTTCTCCCTTTCCTACCGTCTTCTCGTTCTTATTCTTATTCCTCTCTGTCTTCTTTCTCTCCTTCTCCTCTTCATCCTCCTTCTCTTTTCTTCTTCTTCTCTCTTCTTCTTCTTCTTCTTCTTCTTTCTTCTCCTCCTCTCCTCCTCCTCCCTCCTTCCTCCTTCTCCTCCTCCTCTTCGTCTTCTTTCTATCCTTCTCCTCCTCACCCTCTCCTTCCTCTCCTTCTTCTTCTTCTTCTTCTTCTTCTCCCTCCACTCCCACTCCTTACTGCTCAGTCACCCTTAAGTCGTCACTTTTTATACACCTGTATTTTTTTCCTCGTTTGTCGGACTGTGTCAGTCTGTATCATTCTTTAAACCTCTGATCCCTTCTTTGTCGTGTCATACGTCTATTTTTAAAAATTCTTATTGTCTGTATTTCGGTTATTTTCAACCAATCGCACTTAAGTACACATGAATCTTGTCTCAATCCTTTCGACGTCACTCTAGGATCTAAAACCTTTGCCTGTGATCCTGGGAGTCACCCTTCCCTCATATTTTCTTGTATATAATATATACAAAATATATAATATACATAATTAACACTTAAAAGCAATTACAGTACACGGGGCATTGTAATTGCATGCTTACACACCCACGTACATCATATATGGTTGAGTTTTACCTTTTCGTGTACGTATTTTCGAATGATGTGTACACGACATGGCAGAAAAATCGTAATTATGTATATACAGAGCTGAGGAAAGATAGGTAACAAGAAGAGAAAGAAGGAAGGGGAGAGAAAGAGAGAGAGAGAGGAAGAGACGGAAGAGAAGATGAAGAATGTTTCAGAAAGAGGAGAACTAGGCAGAACGAAGAAGGAAGAGGAGAAAGAAAGCGGGAAAAAGACGATGGGGGGGAAGATAAAGAAAGATAACAAGCAGGAAGACGAAGAAGGAAGAGATAAGAGAAAAGAGGGAGAGAGAGAGGAAGGGGAAGGAACGAACCGGGCGATAAGGCCAGGAAACGGGCGTGGAAAGGCGCGTGGGCGTGGGCGCAGCTTAGATAATGGGCGTGAGGGTCCGGGGCCACAGCGCGAGGAGGCGAGGTGTGGTCCGCCACGTGTGCATCGAGGAAAGTCTGTTGACAAGGCACACACACGGGAGATTGTGTGCACACGTGAGTACGTACATACGATTCCGGTGTGCCTTGTGTGTGTGTGTGAGTGTGGGTGGTGTGTGAGTGAGTGAGTGTGTGGTGGGTGAGTGTGTGTGTGTGTGTGAGTGAATGAGTGAGCGTGAGTGAGTGAGTGAGTGTGTGTGTGTGTGTGTGTGTGTCTGTGTGAGTGTGTGTGAATGAGTGAGTGAGTGTGTGTGGTGAGGTGTGAGTGTGTTTGTGAGTGTGTGTGCGTACGTGCGTGTGTGTGCGTGTTCGATTATGGTCTGTTTTCGCTGAGTTTAAAAATGCATGTTCAGAAAAGTGAAAGACGTCGAGCGTGTAAGTATTGACACATAGTTCTGCACTTCTCGTGTGTAGGTGTGTGTACAAGTAAATATCTTGCGACACAGCGGACTTCCACTTGCACACACGTGAGAGAGAGAGAGGGGGGGGGGGAGAGATAGAGAGAGAGTGAGAGAGAGAGGGAGTAGAGAGAAGAGAGGGAGAGCGAGAGAGAGAGAGAGAGGGGGGAAGAGAGAGAAGAGAGGAGAGAGAGAGAGAGAGAGAGAGAGAGAGGGGGGGAGTGAGGGGAGAGAGAGAGAGAGATGAGAGATGAGAGAGAGATAGAGGAGTGGGGCTGGGGGAGAGAGAGGAGAGGGAGTGAGGGGGGGGAGAGAGAGAGGGGAGTGAGGAGGGGGAAGAGAGAGAGAGAGAGAGAGGAAAGACGGAAGACGCGAGCGGGAGGCAAAACCGCCGCATGCTGATAACAGGGAAGGAATGCGCGCTTTGTCCGTTTCTTTTCGGAGTCGGAGGAGGAAAAAAAAATTGTGCTGGCGCGTCGTCGTCGTCGCCGTCGTCGTCGTCCCGTATGACTGCCGGTCCCTGGTGGTTGTACTCCATTAGGGGGGGGGGGGGGCAGGGTCGCAGGGGTAGTTTCCATTCTCTTGCGCCCCCCCCCCCCCTTACCCCGTCCATCCCGAGGTCGCCGTGATCGCTCCCCCGCCGCCTCCCTCCTCGCTCGGGGTCAGCACGCCGGTACTTCGACCCCTTGGTATTTTCTTCCTTTCCCCCTCTTCCCGTCCTCCTCCTCCTCCTCCTCCTCCTCCTCTCTCTTTTCCTCCCCCCCCCCCCTCCCTGTGTGCGGTCAGTCGCTGAGAGTCGCGGTGGCGGAGCCGTCAGGTGAACGAAGCCATGTGCGTGGCGCCGCCGGAGTAACTGCAACAAATTAATGTTTTCCCCCAAATCCCAGCGTCTTCTTGCGGTCCGCGGAGGCCAAAGGTGAGAGAAACATTACCGGCGAAGAGCAATCATTCCCCCGCGTCCCGAACGCTCGCCGGCGACTTCGGCTCGGCGCGCGCGGCCCGGGAGCCGGTTTTCGCGTCTTTTCCGATTGGGATTTTACTTCGTTATCATCTCCGGACCTTCTCTGGGGACGAGGGCGTGTCAGGATGTCCGAACTCGGCCGCCCCGCGAGGAGATAAGACGAAGCCGCGGCGTTTGACCCTCGGCGGCGCATCGGGACGCGGCGCTGCCATCGCCAGCGGTGGCCGCGATGTGAGTTACCGGCGGGAAGACGCTGTCCGGCACCTGATTTTATTTCACGGCGGATCTCTCCGAAAGCTCGCTTTTCCTTCGCTATGGCCCTCTCTCTTGCTGGGGACGCCTTTCGAAGGGCGCCGGCGAGTCGCGCTGGCTGCCCGCTCTCCCTCCCGTCCCTCCCGTCCCCCCCCCCCCCCCCGCCTCCTCTTCCTCTTTGATGTGCCTTCAAGATTTTTTAAGGGGGGGGGGCGGAAACAGGGAAGGAGGGAGAGAGAGAGGATGGCGAGGATCCTGCGAGTCCGTATGATGGCGGCGGCGGCGGCGGTCCACGGCGGTCGTTCGTTCAGGAAGTGGCTGGAAGTGGAAGTAGAAAAAAGTGACCTGCTCTAGTTGGTCACGATCGCGGCGCCGCTGGCTGGAATGGCGCCGCTCCTCGCCTCTGCTTCTCTCCTTCTCTCCTTCTCTCCTTTCTCTTCCTTCTCTTCTTCTCTCTTCTCTCTTCTCTCCGTCGCTTGCTTCAAGGGCTTCCTCTCCTCCTTTTTCTGAAACGGTATTTATCCGGTTCTTTAATTCCCTCTTCGCTTCCACCTCATCTTCTCTTACTCTTATGTTTCATCTCATTATCTTCCTTTTCATCCATGTTCTTTGCTCTTCCTCTGTTTCTTTTTTTCTTCTTCCGTTTCCCTCTCTTCGTTTCTCCTTCTTTCCTCCCCTTTCTTCATCTTTCATCTAACACTCCCTTCGTCCAATTTCCTCCTTCCCTCTCGTTTATTTTCTCTCGCCTTTACTTCTGCCTTTTCTTTTTTTCTTTCTTGCGTTTTAGTATTAATTGTCATTCTTATTAATTTTCCTTTTCTCCACTTTCTCTTCTCTACGCCCCGCACCCCCTCTTCGTTTGCTTTCTATTTCTCCTCCTTTTCATCACTTTTCTCCTACTTATCTTTACTCTTCTTTTTTCTCGTTTTGTACAAAGGTTTGACCAATTTTGATATTTGAATATATTTGAATATATTTTTAATGTTTA
>NW_020868563.1:195692-213192 GCF_003789085.1 Penaeus vannamei
CCCCCCGCCTTCACCCACTTAGTCTCCCTCCCCTTTCCCCACCCATTCTCCTTCCCCTTCACCCACCTACCTCCCCTCCCCCTCCTTACCCACCTTTCCACCTATCCGATCCCCCTCCTTCACCCACCTACCCCCCCCCTCCTTACCCACCTTTCCCCTTCCTTTCTTGCCTTCCTCTCATTCTCATGTTTTTTCCCCCGTTTTTTATGTAGGTCACTCTCACATCTCTTTTTCCACATTTTTTTCCTTTTTGTTTTCACCTTCCTTTCTTTCTCCCTTTTCTTGTTTTATTCAGTTTCTCTTCTCTCTCCCCATATTTCCACGATTTTTTTTATTTCACCATCTTTTTGTCTTGTCTCTTCTTTTTTGTCAAAGTTCTATTATCCACCAAATCTTCCGTTTCCTTCTCCTTATTTTCTTATTATTTTAGTTCAATATATATTTTTTTTGAGTTCGTTCTTCCCCCCGTTTATTCTCTAATAACTCCTCTTTACTGCAGTCATTTATCATCACGTTCTTACTCCCTCTCTGTCTCCTTCTTCTTCCCTCTCTTCTTTCTTCTTCCCTCTTCCTTTCTTCTTCTTCTCTTCTTTTCTTCCTTCCTTCTCTTTCTTCTTCTTCTCCTTCTTTTTCTTTTTCTTCTTCCTCTTTCTTTTCTTCATTCTTCCCTCTTCTTTATTTTCTTCTTTATTCCCTCTTCCTTTTTCTTCTCCCTTCTTCCTCTTCCTTTTCTTTTTCTTTTCCTTCTCTTCTCTTCTCTTCTTCTTTTTCTTCTCTCCCTCTTCTTTCTTTTCTCCCTTTCTTTCCCTCTTCCTTTTCTTCTTCCTTCCTCCTTTCTTCTTTCCTTCTTCCCTCTTCCTTTTCCTTCTTCCCTCTTCCTTTTTTTCTCCTTCCCTCTTCCTTTCATCCGCTCTTCATCCCTACCTTCTAAGCAGGGATTGGCCCCCTCATCTTGCAAGACAATGTCTGCAATGGCAACATGTGTTCAGATTCCCATTATGCAAAGCTCTCTGCTACCCCCCTCTCCTCCTCCTTCCTCCTTACCCCCTCCCCCATAGTCACACACACACACCCCCTCCCCCTTCCCCCCCCGGTCTTGTGTCTCTCACTTGGGGCTTCTTGGGGATTTTGTTTTTTTTTGTTTTTTTCGTTTTTTCCGATTTTTTTTTTTTGGGGGGGGAGAGGAAAGGGGATGACATTTTTTTTTGTTTGTTTTTTGTTTTTCATATGAGATTGTCTCGCCTCTTTGTCTATCTGTCTATCTAGCTATTCTGTCTGTCTATCTATCTATCGGGCTCTCTATCTCTCGGTCTTTCTCGCTCTCTCTCGGTCTTCCTTTCTTCCTTTCCCTATTCCCTCTCACTCACCCATACATCAACTAACTCTCCTCCCTTTTTCCTTTCCAGAACGCATCCGCCGCCAAGATGCAGCTCAGCAGGCGATCCACCAGCGGCAGCGGCAGCAGGAGCAGCAATAACAGCAGTGGCACAAACAGCAGTCGGCCCGCAGCTGCCCTCACCGCAGCCGCTGCACAGAAGTCGGAGAAGCCAAAGGGTGAGTGTGAAGGCCTATATTCATTTCGTTTTTTTTTTTTTTTTATTATCTGTTTGTGGGAGTGTGTCGTTTTTTTTGCGAGCAGTGTGTGTGTGTGTGTGTGTTTGTGTCTGTAAGTGTCATGGTGTGTGTGTGTTGTTTTTTTTCGTTCGTGTATGTGTGTGCCTGTAAGTATCATGGGTGTGTGTCGTTTTTTTTTTTGCGCGTGTGTGTGTCTCTATAAGTGTCATCTATTTGTTTACCAACGTATTTTTTCCCTGGTTGTCGACTTCGTATCCGTGCTCCTGCAGGTCGTAGATGGATATAAGAAAAGGATAGAGAAGGGAAGAAGAAGAAATAGGGAAGGGAAGAGGAAGAATAAAGGGAAAATGTAAGTTAAGACTGAGAAAGACTGCAAGTAGCCCGTATTATTTATCGAGAATGTATTACTGAAAACTTTAGCATGGCGGAATTTCACACAGGCTTATGAGTACTTGTTTGTGATACGAATTTAAGTGTGTGGGATTAAGATTAAAAGATCGGCGATGGTGACGTCATGCTGGTTGTGTTGTGTAATTCCTGAAGTGCTTTTCTTAAGTGTTTTTTTTTTCATTTTCTTTGTATTCTCTTCTTTTCTTCTTCTGTTTTTCCTCCTCCTCCTTCTTCTTCTTCCTCTACTTCGTATTTTGATCGAGTGCTTTTCATTTTTTTCTTCTTTCTTTCTTTTTTCTCTTCTCTACTTCTCTTCTCTTTTCTTCTTTTTCTTTTTCTTCTATCCTGCATCCTCTCCGACGATATCGAGTGCTTTTTCTTAAGTGTTTTCTTGCTTTTCTTCTCTTCTCTTCTTCTTCTTTCTCTATCTTCTTCTTCTTCTCTTCTTCTTCTTCTCTCCTTCTTCTTCTTTTTCTTCTTCTTCTCTTCTTTCTATTTCCTCTTCTCCTCCTCTCGTTCTTCTCTTCTCTTCATCACCACTTTTTTCATCGAGTGTTTTTCTTGTTTTTTTTCTTCTTCTCGTTCTATCCTATGGCTCTCCTTTTCTTCTTTCTTCCTATCTTCTCCTGCGTTTTCCTTCTTCTTTCTATTTCCCTTCTCCCCCGTCCTCTTCTTCTCTTATTCTTCAAATCATGCTTCACCATCGTCTTTGAGTGTTTCCCCTGACTCAAGATTGCTCTTGACCGACGGCCGAAGACGAGCAACGCAAGCGAGAAGCGCAGAATAGCGTTTAAAGCAGAGTGGAATCCAGCGGCGTCGGGAGGATGCTGACGTTAACCCTCGTTGTCCAATGGGCACCACAGTCTATCTTACTTCACTGAGTAATAGGAGGGTTGTTCGAACTGAGAGTGGCTGTGAGTCGCTGAGAATTGGGGGTTGTGAAGAGATTGAAGATGAGGGGGAGATAGATAGTGAAGGGAAAGGGGTGAATGGTGGTTATGGGTGGATCGATAAGGGAAGGGATGAGAGAGGGTGGGATGGAGAGAGAGAGAGAGAGAGGAGGGAGAGGGAGAGGGAAGGGAGAGAGAGGGGAGAGTGAGAGGAGAGGGAGAGGGAGAGGGAGAGGGAGAGGGAGAGGGAGAGGAGGAGAAGGTCGGGCGCGGGATTTAGGCGATAGAGGGACTGAGAGAGAGAGAGAGAGAGAGAGAGAGAGAGAGAGAGAGTAGAGAGAGAGAGTAAGGAGAGAGAGAGAGAGAGAGGAGAGAGAGAGAGGATATCAGAACAGACCGACAGACACAGAACATATCTATCACCAGAAGAATCAGGAGCAAGTAAAAACCTGAAATTATGTCGTAACAACACCAAACAAATCTCCGTACGACAATTGCATCGGCATAAAATCATTAACACATCTCAACCGTTACGGCTTATAAAACCCTACCATACAACCAACAATCACCCCCCTACTCCTATTCCCCTCTTAACCCTCCATTCGTCCCCTTCTTATTCGTCCTTCTACTTATAACTTCCTCCACATATATATATCTCTCGGGCCACGCGGCACTATTGGAGCCGACGCTCGTCTCGCTTGTCATGCGTATCGTATGTAGGCGCGTAGCCGGGACAGTTAACAAAGACGAGGAGCCTATCACATATAGAGATGTAGTAGTTGTCATCGAAAGCATAAAATACTCCGCCATCCACTCCCTCGCTCGCCTATTCGCCTTCTTCACTATCTCCTTCCTTCCATCTCCTCCCTTTATTTCCATGTCCTCCCCATCCCCTCTCCTCTCCCATTACTCATCCTCCCCAATCACCTCCTCCTATGACTCCCTCTCTCCTCAATCTCCCTTCGCTTTTCCCTCCTCCCCTTCCCTCATCCTATCCCCTTCTCCCCCATGCCACTCCCCCCTCATGCCCCTTCCTCTCCTCATCTTCCTTCCTACCCTCTCCCGCTATTCCCTTCTCCCGCTATCCCTTACCTCTCATCTCCCTTTTGCCTTTCCTCCCCCCCCATGCCACATCCCGTCCGCACTAATTCCTCCTTCTTCTAGTACCCTCTCCCCATTCCCCTCTCCTCCCTTACCCTCCTACCCCAATCCCCTTTCTTTTTCCTCCCCTTGTTCCCTTCCTCCCCTTTCCCCTTCTCCCCTCATTCACCACTCCCCAATTCCCCTTTCCCCCATTCCCTCCCTCCTTATCCCCTCCTCCCCATCTACCCTTTTCCTTTTTTCCTCCCCTTTTCCCCTTGTTCTCCCAAGGTTCGAACTTCACTTTCCTTGCAGACCTTCTAGTCAGTAACGAACTCACTCTTCCCCTATTCCCTTCTCCCCCATTCGACTCCCTCCTTATCCCCTTCCTCCCCATCTCCCTTTCCTTTCCCTCCCCTTTTCCCCTTCTTCCCCTTCTTCTATCCCCTTCTCCCCATCACTCCCTCCCTTATCCCCCTTTCCTCCCCCTTCCTCCCCCCTCCCTCCCCTTCCTCCTTCCCCCGCCCTCACCCTTTTCTTTCGGGTCGATAGAACTTTGGAATTACGCAAGATTTTTTTTCCTCCATCAGCTGATGCGGTGACGATCAACGTGACTCATCTGTCCTTTTAAATCCACTTTCTTCTGGAATTCTTCTAAGTCTTGTTGTGGGCGGGTCCCTGATGTGATGATGTGGATGGAGTGGGCGTGGATGTGGATGTGGGTGAATCCACTTTCTTCTGGATTCTTCTAAGTCTTGTGTGGGCGGGTGTCTGTGTGAGTGTGTGGATGGGTGGATGTGTGTGTGTGTGTGTGTGTGTGTGTGTGTGTGTGTGTGTGTGTGTGTGTGTGTGTGTGTGTGTGTGTGTGTGTGTGTGTGTGTGTGTGTGTGTGTGTGATGTGAAGGGCTGTGGATGTGGATGGGTGAGGGTAGATAGATGTGTGTGTATAGGGTGGGGTGTGGGAGGAGTATGTATAAGCGTGCGTTACGAGTGTATGTTTGTATGTTTGTGTGGATGGGGTGTTATGTTTGTTTTTTGTTGGGTTTTTTGGTGGTTTGGATGGCGGTGTATGTTTGGTGTGGTTTAAATTGTGTCTTACATAAGTAACCTTCACGTTTATTACCTTATGTAAGTATATGTACGAGTGCGTATTGGCGTATGCTTGGACTTGTGTATGTATGCATGTGCTTGTTTGTGACCGCGTGCGTATATACTTGTAAGTGTACCTCTCTGAGTGGACGTGTTTCTTGGCATGTACACAAACAGACCGACCGACTGATAACACAACACGGATTATCATATTAGTCATCCATCGCAGGTGAAGTTATCGGAAAGGAGGTAGGGGTAGTAGGGGGGAGGAGGAGGAGGAGGAGAGAGGAGGAGGGGTATAGGGGTCTCGATACCCCCTCCTTGATATTCACTCCCTCCGTTCTTCCCCTCCTTCTTTCTCTCCCTCTTCTTGCCTTCCACTCCTCCTCCTCTCCCCCTTCACTCCCTCCCTTCTTCCCCTCCTTGCCCTCTCCCTCCCCCTCCTCACTCCCCTCCTTCCCCCCCCCCCACCCCCTCCCCCCCTCCTTGGTACTTCAGCTTATCAACGCCTTGTCCTCATCTCCTTGTCAACAGCATCACCTCCAGATTCCATCGCCCTTTCATCTCCCTGTTTTAATAGCTTTAACGGCCGAATAATTTTAGATTGGACTTTGATTATTCTTATCTCGGTTAGGTTGATAATGATACCAATATGGCGGGTGCTGTCAGGGACCTGTTGGTTTTGATTAACTGGATTTTTTTTGGTTGTGTATTTCCTCGAATCTACGATTCGATGTTGTAAGCTGATGTCATTTCTATATTAAAATGTATTGTGACTTTGTCTGTCTTCTGTGTCTCTGTCTCTTCTTTTTTTCTTCTCTTTCTTTCTCTCTCTCTCTTTCTTTCTTTCTTATCTCTTCTCTTCTCTCTCTCTCTCTCTCTCTCTCTCCTCTCTCTCTCTCTCTCTCTCTCTCTCTCTCTCTCTCTCTCTCTCTCTCTCTCTTCTCTCTCTCTCTCTCTCTCTCTCTTCTCTCTTCTCTTTCTTTCTCTTTCTCTCTCTTTCTCTCTTCTCTTTCTCTCTTCTTCTTTCTCCTCTCTTTCTTTCTCTTCTCTTTCTTTCTCTCTTTCTCTTCTCTCTCTCTCTCTCTCTCTCTCTCTCTCTCTCTCTCTCTCTCTCTCTCTCTCTCTCTCTCTCTCTCTCTCTCTCTCTCTCTTGCGCTCTCTCTCTCTCTCTCTCTTTCTTCTCTCTCTTCCTTCTCTCTTCTCTCTCTCTCTCTCTCTCTCTCTTCTCTTCTCTCTCTCTCTCTCTCTCTCTCTCTCTCTCTCTCTCTCTCTCTCTCTCTCTCTCTCTCTTCTCTCTCTCTCTCTCTCTCTCTCTCTCTCTCTCTCTCTCTCTCTCTTCTCTCTCTCTCTCTCTCTTTCTTTCTCTCTCTCTCTCTCTCTCTCTCTTTTCTTTCTTTCTTTCCTCTCTTTCTTTCTCTCTCTCTCTCTCTTTCTCTTTCTTCCTCTATCACCCTCTCTTTCTTTCTCTCTCTTCTCTCTCTTCTCTCTCTCTCTCTCTCTTCTCTCTCTCTCTCTCTCTCTCTCTCTCTCTTCTCTCTTCTCTCTCTCTCTCTCTCTCGGCTCTCTCACTCTTCTTGCTCTCCTTCTCTCTTTTCTT
Organism: Penaeus vannamei; assembly: GCF_003789085.1. NCBI lineage: Eukaryota > Metazoa > Arthropoda > Malacostraca > Decapoda > Penaeidae > Penaeus > Penaeus vannamei. The sequence goes on from NW_020868563.1 coordinate 202,317, forward strand.
TTCGCTCTCTCCCTCTCCCCTTCCCCATCTCCCAACCATCCCCCTCCTCATACCTATCCCCCCTCTCCCTCCCTCTCCCTCCCCCCCCTCCCCCACCCCCCCTTATTTCCCATAAATAGGCCTTGCTGTTGTTTGACCTCGTGGTGACTGACCCTTCGCGAAATATGTAGGCCTATTCGCGTGTCATTTTAGCAGAGGGCCGTTGTCGATTTTATCCAAAATATGGATTTAATCGGAGTGTGGCCGGATTTTCGTCATTCGGTGCCACGTCTTGGTCGATAGCGGTCTGCCTTTCTGGCTTACCCCCCCCCCCACCCATGGCGTTGACCCCTCTTGCGTTCTCCTGTTACTTCTCTTCCTTTTTAGGTGTCTCTTCTTCTTTCTCTTCCTCTCCTTTCTCCTCTCGTTTCTTCTTTTCCTTCTACTCCTCTTATTATTTTTTTCCTCCTGCTTTTCTTTTTCCTCCTCTTTCTCTTCTTTTTCTTTTCCTCCTCTTGCTCCTCTTTCATTTTATTTTTCGTACTATTCCTTTGTCTTTTTTCCTCCTCCTCGTCTTCCTCTTCCTTTTCATGCCTTTTCTCCTTCTCTCCTCTTCCTCTCCCCCTCCCTCCCTCCCTCTCCTCCTTTTTTTCTTCTCTTACACCACTCCTCCTCATCATCTCCTCGCCTCCTCCTTCACCACCACCTCTCCTCCTCTCCTCCTCCTCCTCCTCCCACCTCCACCCTCCTCACCTCCTCCACCTCCTCCACCTCCTCCATCCTTATCCCCATCTGCTTCCCATTCTTCACTACTACTCTACTGCTAGCTGCTACTTGCTTGCTGCTGCTGCTGCTGCTGCTGCTGCTTGCTGCTGCTGCTGCTGCTGCTGCTGCTGCTTGCTGCTGCTGCTGCTACTACTACTACTACCTACTACTACTACTACTACTACTACTACTACTACTACTACTACTACTAACTACTACTACTACTACTACTGCTACTACTACTATCATTATTGTTTTTATTGTTATTGCTGTTATCGTTATCATAATCATTATTATTAGTAGTAGTAGCACTAATAGTAATAGTAGTAGTTATGGTGCTGTTATGATAGTGATAATCATAATTTTTATTCATTATTGGTATGTTATTATTATTATTCTATTATGTATTGATTAAATATTTGTTGTTATTAGTATTGCTGTTGCTGTTGTTATTATTATTGTTATTATTATTATTATCATTATCATCATTATTATTATCATTATAATTATCATAATCGTCATCATGATCATAATAATAATTATTATTATTATTGATTATATATTTGTTATTAGTATTGCTGTTGTTATTGTTATCATTATTGTTATTGTTATTATCATCATCATCACTTTTATTATCATTATGATTATCACGATCATCATCATCATCATTATTATTAGATCTCGGACATTCTGCTCCCGTCGTGAGCGTATGACTTTATCGCCGCTAAATCTACAAACAGTCGATAATTTCGGTCACGCAGTAGCGGATGACCGATTAAAATTGATAATGATAACATTGGTGAAGAAATTTGATTTTTAGGTTTGTTCGTAAGTTGTTGATTTCATTTTGTTTGTCAGTTATTTTTGTATTGATTTTTTTTTTTTTTTTTTTTTTTTTTTTTTTTTTTTTACTGTGGTGATGTTGCAAGTGTGAGAGCACAAGTGACGTGACCGGAGCACTTGTGTGTGTGTGTGTATATGTGTGTGTCTACATATGCTTATATAAGTGTGTTTTGTGTGCGGTGTCTACATATGCTTATATAAGTGTGTTGTCTGTGTGTGTGTGTGTGTGTTGTGTGTGTGTGTGTGTGTGTGTGTGTGTGTGTTGTGTGTGTGTGTGTGTGTGTGTGTGTGTGTGGATGTGTGTGTGTGTGTGCGTGTGTGTGTGTGTGAGAGAGAGAGAGAGAGAGAGAGAGAGAGAGAGAGAGAGAGAGAAGAGAGGAGAGAGAGAGAGGAGAGAAGGAGAGAGAGAGAGAGAGAGAGGTGTCGTAGGTAATGCCTTGTCATATCATATCATATAGCCTGTAATTGAAGTTCTAATGCATTACAGTTATAGTTTCTTGAGATAACATCAGGCACGTCAGAAATAATTTAAGGACATGCATTTGAAATTCTAATTTAAAAAGTATGGAGCAATTAGGAAATTACTCAAGGTCGAGGCGTTTTCACTTCTCCATTTCACAATCATTTATTCCAATAATCTCCCTCCCTCCACCTGTTTCCTTCTGGCACACGGGCATCCTCAACGACCCCTCTCCCCTCTCTCCCTCTTTCCCTCTCTCCACCTCTCCCTCTTTCCCTCTCTCTCTCCCTTCTCCCCTCTCTCCTCTCTCCTCCTCTCTCCCTCTCTCCTCTCCCTCTCCCTTCTCCTCCTCCCTCTCTCCTCTCTCTCTCACTCCTCTCCTCTCCCTCTCCCTCTCTCCCCTCACTCTCCCCCTCTCCCTTCTCTCCCCCTCTCTCCTCACCCGTCCCTTACGCTCCCTTCTTCTGCTGACGTCACGGGTTATCCCACCACTCTCTCTCTCTCTTCTCTCTCTCTCTCTCTCTCTCTCTCTCTCTCTCTCTCTCTCTCTCTCTCTCTCTCTCTCTCTTCTCTTTCTCTCTTCTCTTCTCTCTCTCTCTCTCTCTCTCTCTCTCTCTCTCTCTCTCCCTCTCTCTCCTCTCCTCTCTTCTCTCTCTCTCTCTCTCTCTCTCTCTCTCTCTCTCTCTCTCTCTCTCTCTCTCTCTCTCTCTCTCTCTCTCTCTCTTCTCTCATCTCTCTCTCTTCTCTCTCTCTCTCTCTCTCTCTCTCTCTCTCTCTCTCGGGCGGAGATCATGTGCGTATGAAGGTGGACGCAGGTGTGTTGCGGAAATGCATGGAGGACGAAGGGAGAGAGGGGGGAGAGTGGGGAGAAGGAGAGGAAGGGTAGGGGGAGAGGGAAGGGGGAGAAGGAAGGGGTAGGGAGAGAGGGAAGAGAAGAGTAGAGAGAGTGGGAGAAGGCGGTAAAGAATGTAAAGAGAGAGGAGAGAGAGGTAAAAGAGAGGGGTAGAGAGAGAGAGAGGGGGAGGAAGAGGAAAGGGTAGGGAGAGAGGGAGAAGGGGAAGGAAAAGAGGGAGTGAGGGAGAGGGGAAAGGTAGGGAGAGAGGGTAGATGAAGGGGAGGAGGACAGAGAGAAGGAGAAAGAATAAGAAAGAGTAAAGAGACGGGAAAAAAACAGGGAGTAAGAAGAAAAAGAAGAAAATACCCCCCCAAGAAAAAAAATAAAAAAAAAAAAATGAATATTCAAAGAGAGAGAAGTGATCCTTGAAAAATTAAAAGTACAGACACGAAAAAAAAAAACGGGATTAGAGAAAATAAGAATAATAAGACCGAAATAAACCCCCGAAAAAAATTAACGTGTCTAAAAGAAGAGAGAGACGATCCCCGATTTGAAAGTAAGACAGAAAAACCGGGGTAAGAGAGAGAAAAAAGAATAAGAAGAAAATAACCCGCCCCCCAAAAAAAAAAAAAAAAAAAAAAAAAGATAAGTGTCCAAAGAGAGAGAGAAACGATCCCCGATTTGAAAGTAAGGCAGAAAAAACCGGGAGTAAGAGAGAGAAAAAAAGAATAAAATAATAAGAAATAACCCCCAAAACGAAAAACAAACAAAAAACAAAAAGATAATTGTCCAAGAGAGAGAGAAACGATCCCTACCGAATGAATTTGAGAAAGTAAAGAACAGAAACAAAACGGAAGTAAAGAAGTATGAAGAAAAATACATAAAGAGAGAAAATACCCCCAAAACGAAACATAAAGACAGAATAGAAAACAAAAAGATAAGTATCCAAAATGAAGAGAGAGAAGAAAAACGAAACACAAATGCCGGAAACTGAGCTTGACCAAGAAAGAATAAAGGGAGTATAAGTTGGAGCACACAAAAAAAGAATAATAATAATTAAGAAATGAAACTCAATCACTACACGACATATACTGCCATTGAAAATCATAAAACAAAAAGATTAGTGATGACCACACACATAAGTTAGAAGAAGAGAATGTAATAGAGAACGCAGTAAAATCCTACACGAATGATAAAGTAAGACAGAAAGTAGAAAGGGAGTAAGAAAAAAAAGGAATTATAGTGAATAAAAAGAAACAAACCATGAAAACAAAAACAAAAGATAAGTGTCCAAAGAGAGAGAGAAACGAACCCCTAAATGAAAGTAAGACAGAAAGAAAAGGGAGTAAGAGAAAAAAAAGGAATAATGATAATAAGAAAACAAACCCATGAAAACAAAAAAACAAAAGATAAGTTCCAAAAGAGAGAGAGAGAGAACGAACAGAAGAAAGTAAGAGAAAAAAAGAATAAAAAAAAGAAGAAAACAAACCCCTGAAAACAAAAAAAAAGATAAGTAATCCAAAGAGAGAGAGAGAGCAGAGAAAACCCCGAAATGAAAAGTAAGAAGAAAAACCGGGAGTAAGAAAAAAAGAAGAAAACAAACCCATGAAAACAAAAAACAAAAGCGTCCAAAGAGAGAGAGAGAGAGAGGAGAGAGAGAGAAGAGAGAGAGAGAGAGAGAGAGAGAAGAGAGAGAGAGAGAGAGAGAGAGAGAGAGAGAGAGAGAGAGAGAGACGAACCCCGAAATGAGACCAAGGCAGCACATCCGTTGACGTCTTCTCGAGTGAGTGTAACTTCGCTGGAAATGGGCGCTCGAATACGCCCCTTCTTCCGAGGATGCCAGGGCGTGTGTGGGGGGGGGGCGTGAGGGGGAGGGAGGGGAGGGAAGGGAGGGAGTGAGTGTGGGGTGGAGGGGAGGGAAGGGAAGGGAGGGAGGGAGTGAGTGTGTGTGGGGCGTGGAGGGGAGGGGAGAAGAGAGGGAGGGGAGGGGGAGATTCCGAGGATGCCAGGCGTGTGTGGGGGGGGGGGAGGGGAAAGGGAAGGGAAGGGAAGGGGGAAGGAAGGGGATGGGGAGATTCCGAGATGGAAGGGAGGGAGGGGGGGAGGGTGGGGTGGGGAGGGAAGGGGGGGGGAAGGGGAGGGGGAGATTCCGAGGATGCCAGGGCGTGTGTGGGTAGGGAGGGGAGAAGGGGGGAAGGGAAGAAGGGGGGGGGGGATTCCGAGGATGCCAGGGAGTGGGGGGGGGAAGGAGGGGGGGGGGGGGGGGATTCCGAGATGGCCCTGCCTTTCTTATCCTGGTTTGTTGGTGTCCGTTTCTTGTTTTTATTCGGGTTTGTTGCTATTATTGTGTGTGTTTTTTTATTATTATTATTGGTATCATTGTGATATTTTAAATTATTGTCGCTGTTATTGGGAATTTTGTGATTTTTTATTATTATTTTTGCTATTATTGTGATCTTTTAGATTACTGTTGCTATTTTGGGGATTTTTCAGTTGATATTGTTGCTATTATTGTGATATTTTATCATTGTTCCCATTATTGATCGTGTTATTGGTGTTATTGTTGTAATTTTGTGTTGCTATTATTGTGATTTTTTTAATTATTGCTATTTGTGTGATTTTTTATTATTGTTGTTATTGTTGTGATTTTTTGTGTTGCTATTATTGTGCTTTTTAAAATTATTATTGCTATTTATGTTTTTATTATTGTTGTTATTGTTGTGATTTTTGCATTATTGTTGTTATTGGATTCTTTGTTATTGTTGTTATTAATGTGATTTATTGTTGCTGTTGCTATTATTTTGATTTTTAACAATTATTGTTGCTATTAATGTGATTTTTATTATTGTTGTTATCAGTGTAATGCATTAGATTATTGAAGCTGTTTTTTTATTGACGTTGCTATGATTTTTCTTTTTATTATTGTTGGTTTTATTGGGATTTGGGTAGGGATGATAAAATAAATAAGAGATATAGAAGGGAAAGATGGTGGAAGAGAAGATGAAGAAGAAGAAAGGAAGGAGGAGAGAAAGAAGAAGAAGAAGAAAAGGGAAAGGGGAAAGGAGAACGAAAGGAGGAAGAGGAAGAAGAAGAAGAAAGAGAAGGAAAAGGAGGAGAAGAAAATGATGAGGATGGAGGGGAGGACGTGTAAGCGAAGGGGGAAGAGAAGCAGGGGAAGAAAAAGAGGAGGAAGAAGAGAGAGACAGACTGACTGACAGACACACAGGGACCGAGAGAGAGCACAGGGAAAGACAAACCCAAACAGGCGCTCCAGAACAGAACCAAAGATCCCATAAGGGTCATTATAGGACCAGCGCCACGCATCCTGCCGTCCCATTCCTGCTTCAATTAAAGTTTATTTTCTTCCGCTGCGTTCGTCAGGGAAAATACCACCGACGCCAAACCAAGAACAAAGGACAAAACAAAGACAAAGGACGAAGGAAGCATGAATGAACGCGGGGAGTGAATGAATGAGTGAAAGCGAGCGAGTGCCGCAGACCCGCCAGCCTGCATGACGCCAGACTGCTTGACGCCGGAGATGACATGACCTTTCCGTATCCGGCGATCACCCGACCGTCCGGCTAAGAAATGTGCGCTCATGTCCCCGCGTCACGTCTTCTTTTCCTTGCTTTTTCTTTCCCCTTTTTTGAACGCGCGCGAAAAGATTAGCTGGTGGGTGTCGATAACTGAATTAAATTGATGTTGTTGTTGTTGTTTAGGGAATCGGTGGGATCGACCGGAAGGACGTGTCTGGCTTCTCGTCTTCGTGATGTCAATAGGAAAGTTGTGGGTCTTCCGTTTTTCTTTTTAAAAGGTAAACAAAGAGAGTTCAGCTTCCGTTGCATCACCTGCCCATTTGGAAGGCCCACTGTGGGTATATACTCTCTGGATATATATACATGTGTACATATATACATATATATATGCGTGCGTGTGTGTGTGTGTGTTTATCTGTGTGTATGTGTATCTGGGTGTGTATGTGTGTATATGTATATGTATACGTATACAGTATGTATATAGATATATATACATACATACAATGAGAAATATGTGTGTGTGCATATCTAGATAGGCAGATTGACAGATGTCGAATTCAAAATGAGATACATATAGACACACATAAACACTTTCACGCGTCGCAGTACGTTTTCACTTCTGCGAACGGGGAGCCTCAGCCCTCCGCCGCCGCCGCCGTCACGAGAAATTCCGAGATCTTGTGACCACTTATTACCAAGCTCCTTTAAGATCCTGTTGAGGCTGACGTCAGGACAGGGGGGCTGACGCAACGCATGCACTGGGGAGAGAAAGAGAGAGCGCCCGTGCCCCGACGCGTGCTGGATGGGTACGCTGGGCACCGGGGATTGCGCCATGTGGTTCGGTCGGTCGGCGGGGATCGGTAGAGGGTCGGTCGGAAGAGGTCGTCGGTCGTCAGTCGGTGGGGGGTCGGTCGGAAGAGGTCAGTCGGTGGGGTCATTCGAGGCTTGTAGGTGGCACCCCCGATCGTCCCCGAAAAGATGGGTTATGGGCACTGAAAAAGATGGCTTTCATGATAGGAACTGTTGGTACTGGTTACAAGGGTTGCAGCAACGGGCATGGCACGGGAAGGTTTATATTGGTACAGCTGTGATGATAATACAGGGACAGTGATGATGTTAACTGCGATGTCAATGGTAACATTAATCATATGAGTATTGATAATGAAGACAATAATGGTAATGATAAAAGAGATGGAGCAGAAATCAGTGTAATGAAAACGATAATTAAAAAGCATAGCCACCATCTGATCGAACAAGCATTTACCACACATGACAGAATGAGTAAGAATCACCATCTGATCCAACAAGCACTTCACATGACAGAAGGAGGAAGGATCTCCATGACGCCGCTGCATGCATGGCCGTGTTTGACCCTCCTGTTCCACGCCATGCCTTTCATCCACGTCTCTTCCTCTCATTTCCTCTCTAGGATTCCGTAGATCCCGCAGTGACGCAGCAGAGGAGGATATAACAGGTTCTCTCCATATCCGATCTTAGCAAATGGCCCGCAGGTTAAGAAAATAGAATTAGGTAACCTTTTTAGACCTGCCTACCTGTTTACCTTTCTGTCCTCATTTATTTAATGGGAAAGCGTATGTGTGTGGGTTAAGGAAAGGGATAATTAGTTATTTCTTTGTCTGGGGCTTCTTTTGTAAAATTTTCAGTGGGTAGAAAAGAAAGAAGAAATAGAAAGGAGTAAATATATATATTTATATAGGCATATTATTACCTCTGTGTTTATTTGTCGAGGACGCCGTCACCAGTTCCAAGACTTATGCAAAAATGTACCTACTTGACCCTAAATCTGTACCCGCACTCCCTCTCCCCCTCTCTCTCTCCCTTATCACCTCCCTCTCTATCTCTCTCTCCCTCCCTTCCCACCACCACCCCGCCTCCCCTCACCCCCCGTCATGAATGTAATGAGTAATAAAAATAATAGTAATAATCTCGAGTAAATATAGCATAATTTCCCCGCGACGCCTGGGAAACGTAAACAATGCCAAGGCCGGGGCTTCCGATGCGGATAGTGACGTCGGGGGGCGTTGCCTCATGGATTCTCGTGATGGCTTCGCTGGTCCTTCTCTTCGCCTTCTTTCGCTTCTCTTCTCCTTCCTCCCTTCTTCTTCCCTTCTCCTTCTCCTTCCCTTCTTCTCCTTCTCCCTTTCTTTTCTCCTTCCTTTCCTTCTCCTTCTCCTTCCTTTTCCTCTCTTCGCCTTCTTCTCCTCCTTCTCCTTCGCCTCCTTCTCCTACTTCTCCTCCTTCTCCTTCTCCTTCTCCTTCTCCTCCCTTCTCCTCCTTCTCCTCCTCTTCCTCCTCCTCCTTTCTCTCCTCTTTCTTGTGTTTCTCTTCTTTTTGCTCCTTCACCTTTTATTTCGTTTTCCTTTTTATTTTTTCCTTCTTCGATTCGTCTGCCTATATCTTGTAATGTTTTTTTATTCTACTCCATATTCTCATTCTCTTTTGGTTTCGCTTTCTTTTTCTTCTGTTTATTGTTCTTCGCTTCTTCTTCCTCTGCCTCCTCTTTATCTTTGTTCTTTCCGTGTTTTTGCCTTTTATTTCTCTTTTTTTTTCATTCTACCCCCTTTTCATGTTTTTCTTCCTCCTCCTAATCCTCTTTCTCTCGTTATCCTACCCCACTTTTTATCTCTCACCTTTCTCTTTCTTCCAAATCCTCTTCCCCTTTCCTTTTTTTCCTTCTATTTCCATTTCTCCTCTTTCTTCGAGCACAAACAAGCAAAACAAGAGACACACGTTGCGTCCTCTGTGCCCTCCTTCTTCTCCGAGTTTGACGCGGCCCTTCAGAGACGCAAGATGGTGCCTTTCTCAAGAAGTCTCGACCTTCGGATGCCAAGCGAGAGAGGGGAAGGATGGAGGGTGGGGGGGGAGGGAGAAGGTGTTGAAGAAGAAAGAAGAGAGAAGGAATGAGGAGAGGGGGAAGAGGGAAGAAGGTGGTTGGGGGGAGGAGTATTAAGGAGAAGAAGAATGAGAAAGAGAAGAGGGGAAGGGAGGGGGGAGTGGAAGGAGAGAGAGGAAAGATGGAGGGGGGGGGAGGAGAAAGGTGGATGGGGGAGGGAAGTAGAATAAGAATAAGAAGAGGGAAGAGGGAAAGGGGAGTGGTGGAGAAGAAGAGGGAAGGATGGAGGGGGAGAGGAGGAGGAAGGGTTGGGGGAGGAGTAGAAGGAGAAGATAAGAAGGAGGAAAGGGGAAAGAGTGGGAGAAGAAGAGGGAGGGGATGAGGGGGAGAGAAGGGGAGGAGAAGGTGGTTGGGGGAGGAGTAGAAGGAGAAGAAGAAGAGGAAGAAAAGAGGAAGAAGAGGGGGAGGGGAGGTGGAGAGAGAAGAGGAGTAGAAGAAAAAGATTGAGAGAGGGAAGAGAGGGAGGGGAGTGCAAGGGGAGGGGTGTAGGAGGAGGAGAATAATAAGAAGAAGAATGAGAAGAGAGGAAGAGGGGATGGAAGAGAAGAGGGGAGGGGGGAGTAGAAGGAGGAGAGTGGGAGAGGGTGGGGAGGAGTAAAGGAGGAGGAGAAGTGGGGGAGGGTGGGGAGTAGAAGAGGGGGGAGGGAATAGGGAGGGGGGGGAGGAGGAAGAGTAGAGGAGGATTGGGGGGAGAGAAGAAGAAGAGGTTGAGGAGGTGAATAAGATGGCAGTGAAGAAGGAGGAGGAGGATTAGAAGAAGACGAAGAAGAATGAGGTGAAGATGAAGAAGGAGGAGAAGAGAAAAACAAAAGGAGAAGAGAAAAGGGCAGAGGTGGAGAAAATAAGGAGGAAGAGGTTGAAAAAAGAAGAAGAAGGAGAAAGGGAAAGATAGATAATAAAACAAGAAAGGTGAGACGGAGTAAACCAAAAGGAGAGGAGAAAGCAACAGGCTATAAGGAGAAGGTGGAGAAGGAGAAGAAGGCAAAACAGCCTCAGCTAACTAAGCGATAGTGCACCGATAACGAAGTGCAATAGTGCAGAATGAAGATATATATTTTTTTTTATCGGTTGCGTCCGTCAGCGCCGGCCCCTGTCACCGTGACTTGCACTCTGGGCACCCTCGCCGCGGCACAGGAAACCCAAGGGCGTGAGTGAGAAGCGTGAAGTGTGGTGACCTCATCCCTGTGAGAAGTCGCCTAAGCGTGAGGGCGGGTTTTAAGGGTGAAGCGAAGGAGAAATGGAAATTTTGTTTGTGTTTGTTGTGTTTTTTTTTTTTTAAGTTGGATGTGTATTCGGTTACGTAAACGTGTCGCCTACGCTTTTCTAGAATGGGAGGGTCATCGTTTTTTTGCTGTTGCTAGTTTTCGTCGTAGTAGTTGTAGTTGTAGTAGTAGTAGTAGTGTAGTCTGGCCACTGTTTTTTTTCGTACCGTAACATGTTAAAGATTGTTATTGTTATGACTAATGTTAATGATAAATGCCGATGGTGATGGTAATGATACTAAAACAAATATCGTCATCATTATCGTCATTATTATTATTATT
>NW_020868563.1:218192-228192 GCF_003789085.1 Penaeus vannamei
GAAAGGAGGGCAGAGGGAGGATGGGAGAGGGTAAAAGAGGAGTAGGAGAGAGGGACAGAGGGGAGGAGAGGAAACAGGTAAAGACAGAGAAGAAGGGGAGAGGGTAAAAAGAGGGGAGGGAGCGAGTTGCAGAAGGCCTATGACGATCACTGTCAGAGAACGACGGAAGGAACAGCGACCGAACGGCATACCCTTTCCTTTCTTCGGCTCTCATCGTTACTCATGGGGATTATTGGGGAAGGAGGGGGCGGGTGTGGGGGGAAGACATTTAAGAGGAAAGGGGGATAGGGGGAGACATTTAAGAGGGAAAGGGGGGGTAGAGGGGGAGATATATTAAGAGGGGAAGGGGGGGAGTAGGGGGGAGATATTTAAGAGGGGAAAGGGGGGTAGGGGGGAGACATTTAAGAGGGGAAAGGGGGGTAGGGGGAGGGGGCAAGGGGGGGATAGGGGGTAGGGGGAGACATCAAAGAGAGGAAAGGGGGAGTAGGGGGGAGACATTTAAGAGGAAAGTGGGGAGGGGGTAGGGAGAGGGGAGGAAGGGGGATTGGGATTTCTGGGCATGCGACGAAGGGAAGGGAGGGCACTTTAGGGTAAGACTGATGGCATTATGGGTATGTTGGCTCGGTTGACGTCTTTGTCTGAGGCCTCTCCGGTCTCTTGGTGTTTTTCTCGGTCGCCTGTTCGCTTCGGTCTCTCTTTCTGTTTTCTGATATTCGTGGTCTTCCCTTTCTTGGTTTTCTCTGCTTATTTTGGCCAATTTCTCTTTCCCTCCACTCCATTCTCTCTCTCTCTCTCTTCTTCTCTCATCTCTCTCTCTCTCTCTCTCTCTCTCTCTCTCTCTCTCTCTCTCTCTCTCTCTCTCTCTCTCTCTCTCTCTCTCTCTCTCGTTCTCTCTCGTTCTCCTCGTTCTTTCTATCTCTCTCTCTCCCTCTCTTTCGTTCTCTCGTTCTCTACTCCCTCCCTGCCTCCCCGCAAAATAGGTCATTTTTTGCATATTTCTTTTTTATATAATTTGGCTATAATCACCCAAATCTCCATTGTTTTCTCTTTATCAATGTATCTATGTATATATGGCTCTATTTGTCAGTTTGTGTACCTTATTTATTTTCTGTCTGTTAATCAGTTTATGTCTGTATGTTGTTAAGACTTTTTCATTGCCTTATTGGGGTCAACCATCCAGTACCTTATATATACGTAGATTATACGTTTCCTCTTTTTAACTTTTATGTTCATGAATTTATCCTATCCTCAAAAAAATAATAATAGGAGTGTTTTTTATATATAACTTCGTGGTGGGTGGTTGTGGAGAAGCCGTGACCATACTAGGAAATTCAATGATATCTGCAGCCCTCGATATAGATGCATGGGCACGGCGTTTTTAAGCACGAAAGGGTATGGGCAGTAATTCACAAGAAGGACACAAAGGGAGAGAGAGGAGAGAGAGAGAGAGAAAAGGGGGAGGAGGAGGGAGGAGGAGGAGAGGCAGGAGGAGGAGGAGGAGGAGGAGGAGAGGCGCCGTGGAGACCGTATTAGCACTCAGAGGGGCCTCTTCTCGATAAGGGACGCTTGCTTGAGCTATGGCTCAGCCTCTGGCCTTATAAGCGGTTGTTGGCACGGGCGTGATTATAGATGGGCGTGGGCCGAGGGTGGGTAATTGTGGGGTTGACCTGCGTCCTCTCGCACGCCCTCACGCCTTGCACTCCGTCCGCACCCCCGCCCGCCCGCCCGCCGCGGCTCACTCCCTGTGTCCTCCCGACCTGTGTCTGTCACCAGCTTGGGCTCGTGTCCGCCCTGCTGGGCCTGCCGCGAAGGCCGGCTCTGCATGCGCGGGCATTTTTGCTCGCGGGCTGGCAAGTATGTACGCTATGCACGTTTATTTTTCTCGGTCTATTCATGTATCAGTCTGTCTCTCTTCTTTTCCCTTAAGTCTTTACTCCCTCTTTCCCGATCGCCCTCTTTCTCACACCCACTCTCTCTCCAAACACCACCTCCTCCTCCTCCTCTTCCAGTTCCTCTTATTGCGCTGCCTCCTACCCCCTCCATCTTCTCCTCTTCCTCCTCCTCTTCCAGTTCCTCTTATGCGCCTCCTATCCCCATCTCCTCCTCCCTCCTCTTCCAGTTCCTCTTGTTCGCCCTGCCTCCTACCCCCTCCTCCTCTTCCTCCTCCTCCCCTCCCTCTCCCCCTCCACCTCCTCCTCCTTCAAACCTCCTTCCTCCTCCACTCCGGTTCCTCTCCTCCACCACCACCACCTCCTCCCCTCCTCTCCTCCTCCTCTTTCACTCCTCCTCCACCACCTCCACCTCCTCCCCCTCCTCCTCCTTCCCTCCTCCTCCTCCTCCACTCCTCCTCCTTCCCTCCCCCTCCTCCTCCTCCACCTCCACCTCCTCCACCTCCTCCTCCTTCCTCCCTCCTCCTCCTCCTCCACCTCCTCCTCCTTCTCCCCCTCCTCCTCCTCCTCCTCCCTCCTCCACCCCTCCTCTCCTCCTCCTTCCAGGACAACAGACGGTGGATACGGCCGAGACCGAGTCGCGTGGGGAAGGCCGGTGTGTCGGAAGGTCTGGGACGGATTCTTCATAACTTGGAAGATGACGAGTTTCCCGCCCACGCAAACACGCACACATACGCACACAGACAATTACACATACACATGTACGCACGCCACATACATTACACGCACGCAAACACGCACAACGGGGGGCACAACAGCCACACGACACATTACACATACACACATACAGTACGGGGTACACATCACCACACAACACCAACACACACACACACACACACGCACCACACACACACACCACACACACACACTCACACAACCACACACACACAACACACACACACACACACAGCGACACACACGTACACGTCGCACAACACACACACACACACACACACCACACGCACACACAACAACACACACACACACACACACACACACACCACACACACCACACACACACACAGCACACACCAAACACACACACACACAACACACGCACACACACACACGACACAGGTACACAAACACTTACACGCACCGTACGCACAGACGGTCACCAAAGCTACGACGACAACTCGCCTGGGATTGGGCGCGGGGGAGGCGGGGAGGGAGGGGAGGGGGCGTTCTTTCGTGCTAACTGGACGTGATACGCATATTATTCTCTCTCTCTTTTTCTTTCTCTTTCTCTTTTTTTCTCTTTTTCATTCTTTCTCTCTTTCTTTTTTCTCTTTTTTTCTTTTTCTTTTTCTTTTTCTTCCTTTCTTTTTCTTTCCCTTTCTCTCTCTCTCTCTCTCTCTCTCTCTCTCTCTCTCTGTCTCTCTCTCTCTCTCTCTCTCTCTCTCTCTCTCTCTCTCTTCTCTCCTCTCATCTCTCTCTCATCTCCTTTGCTTTCTCCTCTTCGTACCAAGAATTAATCATCTGCATATTTCAGGTTTGAAGATTTTGTTCCAAGTAAATAGTCTGTGTTTTCTTATTATTCTTTCTAGATTTTACTAGTTTCCGTATTTTTATAACGAACCCATTTTTATTCATATATTTTATTCATTAGTCTGTTTATTTTTATACGTTAATCTACACATTTAAAGAAATTGTTCTGCGCATTTCGTTATTTCTGCCTTTTGTGAACTATTTGTTGATATAGTTATTTCTGTCCGTTCCAACTTATTTATTCTTCTGTTCGTATCAGTATTTATTTTGGCGGGAAATACGTTTAATTGCAAGCTGATTTGCAACGTAGAATGAGAATAACCGATCAGGGCTTTGTTTATAAAGGGGGCGGGGCTACCATGCCCAGTTGGTTTTAGAGTTGTTGTTTTTTTTCTTTATCTCTTCCTCTTTCTTTTCCGCCTTTTTTCTTTTCTTCTTATAATACTTCCTCTTTTTTCCATTTTTTTCTCGTCTTTCTTCACTATCATCATGGTGATCGTCATGACTATCATCACTATCATCCTTATCATCCTCTTTAGCATCTTTTTCGTTGTCTTTCCCTTTTGACTCTTCCTCTCTCTTCCTTCTCTTTTTCTCTCCATCAATTTCACCCTCACCTTCACTTTCCTCTTCCTCCGTCCCCTTCTCCCTCTCACAGCCCTCCTCGCCCCCCACCACTCTCCCGTCCCTCCCCTCCTCCTCCTCCTCGTCCTCCTCGTCGTCTGCCCCCTCTCCCTCTCCCTCTCTTTCCTCGCCCTTTAACCCCTCCTACTCCTTCTCTCTTCTCCCTCTTCGTCCTTTATTCATTCCCCCTCCCCGCTCTTCGCCCCTTCCCTCTCCTTCTTTGTTCTTCAGCTAGTTTCCCTTTCCTCCTTATCGTCGTCGTTGTCCTTCGCCCACTCCCTACCCTCCCCTACTCGTCCTTCACCCACTTCCCCTCTTCCTCTTCCTTCACCTCCTCCTCCTCTTCCTTTTCCTTCACCTTCCTCCTCCTCTTCCTTTTCCTTCACCTTCCCCCTCCTCCCTTTCCTTCACCTCCTCCTCCTCTTCGTCGTCGTCCTTGACCCACTCCACTCCTCGTCTTTTCTCCCAGTCCCCCCTTCCTCCCCTCCCCCTCTTTCTTTCCTCACCCACCTCCCCCTCTTCCCCACTCCTCTCCCCTCCCTACCCTACCCCTTCTCCCCCTCCCTCCCCTTCCCCCTCCCTCCCCCTCCCCTCCTCCCCCTACCCCACTCCCCCCCCCCCCCCCCCCCCGTTTCCCCGAGATCTCCACCAGACTGCGGCAACCTTTCTCTTACCTTTCCTTCGGGGCGCTTTCGGGCTTCTCGGACCCTCCCTTTCGCAAGCCCCGAGGTCCGGCTGCCCTTCGACCGCAGACGTCCAGCCGAGATGACGTCACCTGATGCAATCCTCTGGGTTGACAGGGACCCCCCGCGGACCTTAGTCACGTGACCTTCTCTCTTTGCTCGCTGTCGTTCTCGGTTATCTTTATTTTTTTCCATTTTCTTTTTTGCTTTCTTTTTTTTATCTTTTTGTATTTCTGTTTTTTGATCTGTTTTACTTTTTTTCATTTTCTTTTTTCCTCTCTCTCTTTCCTCCCCTCCCTCCCTTCCTTTCTCCCTCTCCCTCCTCCTCCTCTCTCTCTCCCCTCCTTCTCTCCTCTCTCTCCCTCCCCTCCCTCTCTCCTTCCCCCTCCTCTCCATCCCTTCTCGAAGCATCCCCCGACCTCCCCGCCCCAGACGTTCAGCCCAGTACTGTACCCGCGAAATAATCCTTGACCATAACTCCACCTGGTCCACCGCCCTGAGTCACTGTACTCTACGTTCTTCTCGTTCGTTGTTGCAATGTCTCCGGCGATCAGACTTTGCCCACGTACCCAGATTACGATTTCTCTTGACGTACTCCAGAGATTTCCTTTTACCTGACGTACTCGTTGTGGAGTCACTGCACTCGCATCCGGGCACTCCAGGCGCGCTCATACCTTCTGGCTCGTATTTTTCCCAAAGGTCGGCCTTGACGTCACTGCACAGGTAATCCGGGCTTGGCCTGCACCCTGACACACACACGCGCGCGCAAGTACACACACGCACTCACTCGCACACATACGCACGCACAGAACACACACACACACACACACACACACACACACACACAACACACCACACACAACACACACACACACACACACACACACACACACACACACACACACACACACACAACACACACATACACACACACACACTACCATACATGTACGCACGCACGCACACGCACTTGCATAGGTCACATTTTGAAAGTCATGAGACCTATTTTGAGCAGGTCACCGCCGGGAGGGTCAGCAGGACTCTTGCATAATGTGCCTTTCTATCCATATGGTGGTTCGTGTTTTGTTGTTGTTGTTGTTTTTTCCTCTATCTTGAATTGTAATTCTCTAAAGTTGTTGTTAAGATGGACAATAGGAAGCGAGAGTGCAGTGAGACCCCAGCAGCAGCAGCAGCTCCACAGGCAAGCATGCAAGCAGGAAATGCGTGAATCACCGCCTCCGCCCGTCTCTTGCTCCGATAAGTAGCGATCACGTGGAATCTTTTTTTTTCATCTCGTGCAACCATCTCCCGGACGTCGTTTGCCTGAGTCACCGCGTCAGATGCAAGCAGTCAGCGATGCTTGCCGCCGCCGAACGCAAGCCCGAGAGCGAACGAGTTGGTCAAGGTCGCGTATGGCTTTAAATTCCTGAGCATCTGCACCAGTCATCCCCGCGTGGCTGTGAGTGTGTCCATCATGACGTCACATCCTGACGTCACGGAAGTTTTACGTCACAGCTCGTCTCTCCGGCGCACTAATCAGCTGACTCAGGGATGCTGGACCGGGAGGGGGTTGCCGGCTAGTCGAATTAACCCCCAGGTGGAGGAAAGTGGCGGTTAATAACAAGCCTGCTGCCTTGCCCTCCGTTTAGTGTGCGTTATTCGCGAGGTTGAACAACGAACGAGAGCAGAAGGGAAATAGGGAGGGAGTGTTAGTTCGCGGAGAATCTGAGTCATCGCTTGACGTTCCGGTAACTGTTTGTGCTCGCAAAGAGGTCTCCTCTCCGCCTCTACCTCCTACTGCATCTCCTCTTCTTTTTCTTCCCCCATCTCCTTTTCTTCTTCCTCTTCGCCCTCCTCCTCCTCCCCCCTCCCCTCCTCCTTCCCTCCCCTCCTCCTCCTCCTCCTCCTCCTATCCTCCACCTCCTCCTCCTCCTCCTCCTACCTCCCCCCTCTTCCTCCTCCTCCTCCTCCCTTCCCCCCCCTCCTCCTCCTCCCCTCCCCTCCTCCTCTCCCCTCCTCCTCCTCCTCCTCCTCCTCCTCCTCCTCCTCCTCCCTCTCTCCTCCTCCTCCTCCTCCTCCTCCTCTCCCTCCTCCCTCTCCCTCCTCCTCTCCTTCCTCCTCCTCCTCCTCCCCTTCCCTCTCCCTCCTCCTCCACCTCCTCCTCATCCTCATCCTCATCCTTCATCCTCCTCTTCCACCTCCTCCACCTCCTCCCCTGGTCCTCCTCCTCCTCCTCCTCCTCCTCTCCTCCCTCCTCCCCTGTCCTCCTCCTCCTACCCTGTCCTCCTCCTCCTCCTCCTCCCACCCTTTGTCTGATTATCAGTGTCTGATTCATCTCGTTGGTGACGCCATAAAAGAAGAGAGGGACGAAGAATAATCGTATTTAAATCAATTCTGCAGACGGGGAGAGGGAGGGGAGGGAGAAGCAAAAAAAAAGTAATAAGAATAGATAATAAAGACGACACAGAAGAATAGATGATGAAGGTGACAGAGAATCCCGTAAGAATAATATGATGAATATTGACACAGAAGAATAGATGGTGTGACAGAAGAAGATGACACAGTATCCCGTAAGAATAGATAATAAAGATGACACAGAAGAATATATAATAAAGATGACACAGAAGAATAGATAATAAAGATGACACAGAGAAGAATAGATAATAAAGATGACACACAAGAATAGATAATAAAGATGACACCAAGAATAGATAATAAAGATGACACAGAAGAATAGAAATAAAGATGACACACAAGAATAGATAATAAAAGATGACACACAAGAATAGATAATAAAGATGACACACAGAATTAGATAAAAAGATGACACAGAAGAATAGGATGACACACAGCATGACACAGAAGAATAGATAATAAAGATGACACAGACACAGAAGATAATAATAAAGAATGACACAGAAGAATAGATAAATAAAGATGACGAAGAATAGATAAAGAATAAGATAAATAAAGATGACACAGAAAGAATAGATAATAAAAGATGACACAAGAATAGATAATAAAAGATGACACAGAAGAATAGATAATAAAGATGACACAGAAGAATAGATAATAAAGATGACACAGAAGAATAGATAATAAAGATGACACAGAGAATAGATAATAGATGACACAGAAGAAATAGATAATAAAGATGACACAGAAAAAGATAATAAAGATGACAAGATAGATTAATAGATGACACAGAAGAATAGATAATAAAATGACACAGAAGAATAGACACAGAAGAATAGATAATAAAGATGACACAGAAAATAGATAATAAAGATGACACAGAAGAATAGATAATAAAGATGACACAGAAGAATAGATAATAAAAGATGACACAGAAGAATAGATAATAAGATGACACAGGACGAGGCTGTGCGCCCAGAAGGCCGTGTCCCTCGCAAGGTCGCCCACGAGTTTTGAAACAAGTCAGCAGGTTGCATACCTCAGGAGGGGGCGGGTCGGGGTGGGGGGGGGGGGGTGATGAGGCAAGACCTGCCTCTCGTACCCTCCTCCTCTCTCGCGTGATCGTCTCTGCTTCTGCTTTTTTCTCTCCTGCTGGATCTAGAGGCGCTTTCTGCTGCTGTTGATGGTTCAGACAGAGCCTTTCTTTTCCTCTTTTTTTTTTGATTTTTTTTTTTTTTTTTTTCATCCTGTCGCTCGACGAGGGAAGAAAAACGTAAAGTTAGGCGGGTGAACCCTCATGACGTCATAGTCTTTTGTGTGTGGTCCCCCCCCCATCTCTCTCTCTCTCTCTCTCTCTCTCTCTCTCCTCTCTCTCTCTCTCTCTACGCTCTCCTCCTCCTCTCTCTCTCTCTCTCTCTCTCTCTCTCTCTCTCTCTCTCTCTCTCTCTCTCTCTCTCTCGTCTCTCTCTCTCTCTCTCTCTCTCTCTCTCTCTCTCTCTACCTCTCTCTCTCTCTCTCTCTCTCCTCTCTCTCTCTCTCTCTACCTTCTCTCTCTCTACCTCTCCTCTCTCTCTCTCTACCTAGAAAGGTTAAGGGAGGGCGAAAGATGGAAAGGATAAGGGGAAAGGGACAAGGGGTCGAGAACAAGGGAGGAGGGTATCCCGTGAATAGGACTCCTATCTCTCCCCGAAAGCTTTCCTTCCTCCGGTAGTCGCTGACGTCCTCCACATCCTCACGGGAAAGAGAGAGAGCAAGACATCCTTTGGAGAGTGAGGCGGTGGCTAGGAGAGGAAAGAGAGCGAGAGGAAGAGAGAGGGAGAGAGAGAAGAGAGAAGGGGAGTGAGGAGTGTAGAGAGACAGCAGATAGACAGACATACAGACAGATAGAGAGAAAGAGACAGACAGACAGAGAAAGGGGGAGACAGATAGACAGAGATAGAGACGGAAGAAGAGGGAGAGAGAGAGGAGAGAGAGAGAGAGAGAGGAAGAGAGAGAGAGAGAGAGAGAGAGAGATAAACATACATACAGACAGACAGAAAGAGAGACAGAGACACATAGTGACGAAGTGAGGGAAAAGAAAAAGAAAGGAGAGAGGGAGAGGAGGAGTTAAGATGAGAAAAAAAAGAGAGAAGATGAGAAAAAAAAAAAGGGAGATGAGAAAGAGCGAGAGAGGACGATCGGGAACGCTGATTGGCTAATGAGTCCCGATTGGAGCAAGTGTTCGCCGCCGAATCCTCTGTCGCCAAGATTCGCTGCGCCCGGAGTCGCCATCGATATCATCCTCATTAAATCGATGGGCCGGGCGCTGCATCCCCCCCCCCCATATGCCTCTTCTTTTCTTCTTCTTTCTACTTCCTCCTCCTCCTCCTTCCTCTTCTCCTCCTCCTCCTCCTCCTTTTTCTTCGATCCTCATCTCCTCTTTTTTTCTCTTCTTTTCTCCTTCCTTATTAAATCGATGGCTGGGCGCTGCATCCCTCCCCCTCCCCCCCTCCTCTGCTGCTCTCCCATATTCATCTGCACTTCCTGTCTTTCTTCTTTATCTTAATATAAATAATACTAAATGTCTTTCTTCTTTATCTTAGATTCAATATCTTCCTCTTCTGTTCCTGTCTTTCTTCTTTATCTTCCATCTTCCTGGCTTATGCTTTCCTGTCTTTCTTCTTTATTTTTCCATACATTCCTGTCTTTCTTCTTTATCTTCCATACATTCCTGTCTTTCTTCTTTATCCCATATCCTGTCTTCGTTCTTATCTTGTTTTCCATACTTTCCTTTCTTCTTTATCTTATCTTCCATGCATTTCTCTTTCTTATTTATCTCCATAATTCCGTCTTTCTTCTTTA
>NW_020868563.1:230692-235692 GCF_003789085.1 Penaeus vannamei
TCCTCGTCTTCCTCCCTCTCTCTCTTCTTCCTTTCTCTCTCTCGTCTCTCTCTCCTCTCTTCCTCATAGTCCTCTCTCTCCTTCTCTCCTCTCTCGTCTTCATCTCGTCTGCATCTCTCTCTCTCTCATCTCTCTCTCTTCTCCTCTCTCCTCTCTCCCCTTCCTCCTCTCAATTGCTCCTCTCTTCTCTCTAATCTCACCTCTCTCTCTCCCTCTCCCTCTCATCGACTCTTTCTCATACCTTCTAATATTCACACATATCTTCGTCTCCTCTCCTTCTCCTCTATACATCATAATTCTTCTTGCTCTCCTCCTCACTCCCTTAAATCCCCTCGTCGTCGTTCTCGTCACCTTCTCACATCTCACTCCCCTCCTCTCGTCTTCATCTCTCGACTCGTCTCTTCTTAATTCCTCCTGCCCTCTTCTTCTTCTTCTCTCCTGTCTCCTCCTTCCGACCAGGTCTCTTCCTCCAGTCCATCTCTGCCTCTCCCTCCTCTCTCGCGCCTCGTCCTCTTCTCTCCTCCTCCAGGTCCTCTTTTAAGCTCCCCACTACTCTCTCCCTGTTCTCATACTTTCCTCCGCCATCTGCTCCTCCCTCCTCCTCTCCGTTGATTTCACATCGTCCTTTCCGTTCGTCTCGGATCTCTTCCGTTCTCTCTCCCCGCTTCTCTCTTGCTCGGAGGCCGCATTCTCCCGTCCATATATCCTTTCCCCCTTTGTATTTAAAGATCCGTCCTCCTCATTCTTAGGCTGCGCCTCCCCTCCCCTCTCCCATATCTCTCCTCCTCCTCCCCTCCTCGTCTCTCTCTCCGCCCTTCGGCTCTTCCTTCTCTTCCTCTCCTCCTCTCGTTCTCTCTCCTCTCTTCCCTGTCGCCCTAAGTTCCGTCGTCCTCTTCACGTCTCTCTCTCTCCTCATCTCCTCCTGCCCTCCCTTCTCCCCCTCTACCTTTCTATCTCCCGCTCCCATCCTCGCCCGTCTCTCTCCCTCTCTCCTCCCGCCTTCTTTCTCGCCCCTCGTCTCTTCCTCGCTCTCCCTTCCTCTCTCTCTCTCACTCATTCTCTCTCCTCTCTTCCCCTCCCTCCTCTCCTCCTCCCTCCTCCCTCCCCTCCCTCCCTCCCTCCCTTTCCCTCGCCTTCCTCCCTCCCATCCCTTCCCTCCCATCCCTCCCTCCCTCCCTCCCTCCTCCCTCCTCCCCTCTCATTCCCCCCTCCTCCTACCTCCTCCTACCCCCTACCCCTCCTCCCTTCGCCCCCTCACCTAACTTTTATAACACCATAATATGTATCTATCCTCCCATCTCTATCTCCTCTTTCTCTTCCTCTCTCTCGCTTTCTCCTCCTTCTCCACCTCTCTGCGCTCTCTCGTCTCTCCCCCTTGCTGCCTCCTTTCTATCTACCTTTACACCTAGCTTTCTTTCCTAACCCTCCCTCCTCTCACCTCCACTTATACTCTCCCTCCTCTTAACCTTTCTCTTCTTCCTTCTCTCTCCGGTGCTCTCCTCTTCCTCTTGCCCATCCTCCTCTTTTCTTTTTCTGCATGGCAACTTATCGCTCTCTTCCCTCATTTCTTCCTCTTTCTCCTTCTTCTTTCTAACCTCTCCGCTAGGCGGGTCATCTTATCTCTCTATCTCTCCCCCTCTTTACTTTAATTGTGTAGACACTGTATCATTTCGGCCAGTTATGCCTGTTTTTTTTAAGAGGTCTCGGAACCACTCTTCAATCCACGCCTCGGGTCGCTCGAGCTCCTCTGATCTTCCTCTTCGCCTCCACCAAACCTCTCTAACCCCCTGCCTTCAACTCTCTGCTACCTCTCACGCCTAGCGCACTTAAGGGGTTATCCTCCCCTCCCTCCCTCTAACCTCTTGTTCACTCTTTTCGTCTCCCTCTCGCTTCTGCTCCTCCTCTCCCTCTCCCTCTTCCTCTTTCTACCTCTTCCCCCCCGATCTCGCCTCTCTCGTCCTCTCTTCTACCTCTCACCCATTACTCCCCCTATCCTCCTTCCCTGACGCAACATCGCCTGACGCAACACGATAATTTTCTGCTGCTGTGCCTTTGCGTCACCTTTCGACACCTGGAGAGGGACCCCGGGTGCAAAACATATTTTATCGAATCTTATAATACGCTCGATATATATATTTTTTTTTATAAATAGACTTGATTACGTGTTTATCTTGTTAGATTATACTATTTCTTTTTTTTTTTATTAATGATGTGTGCGGTTTGTAATATAGGGTGGGTGTTTTTTTTTTTAAGGAGTGTGAGTATGTTTGTGTTTTTGTTTGTAAGCTTTGGAATCGCTTCTTAATGATGATTAGGGTACTTGTGTTTATTTTTATACTTAATTATACATCATAAAAAGATAGATTATAAACTTTTCTTTACATATTGACTTAAGACTCGATTACAAACTTATTTTATCTATATTGATTTAAGGTGTGTGTACCCCCCCCCCCCTTTCATTACTCATGCGCTGTCAGTCCTGCCCTAGAACGGATGTCAGCTGATTCTAGGACGGGCCAAAGGGGAAAAAATAACATGCACGCGGATTCGTCATGACTGAGGAGAAGAGGGGGGGGAGGGGGGGGAGGGGGGAAAGAGAGAGGAGGGAGATGGTGAGGAAAGAGGGGGGGGGGGGGGAGTGAAGGAGAGAAGGGATGGAGTGAAGGGGAGAAGAGGGAAGGAGAGGGGATGGGAGTGAAGGGGAGAAGAGGAAGAGGAAGGAGGGGGATTTAAGGACAGAGGGAGAGAGAGGGGGGGGGGAGAGAAACAGAGAGAGAGAGAGGAGGAGAGAGAGGAGAGAGAAACAGAGAGAGAGAGAAAAGAGAGAGAGAGAGAGGGGAGAGAGAAACAGAGAGAGAGAGAGGGAGAGAGAGAGAGAGAGAGAGAGGAGGAGAGAGAGAAACAGAGAGAGAGAGAGGGAGAGAGAAACAGAGGAGAGAGAGAGAGAGAGGGAGAGAGAGAGAGGAGAGAGAGAGAGAGAGAGAGAGAGAGAGAGATGAGGCGCGTCCGCTGGCTGAGTCAACCGTTTGTCAACATCTCCCGGATTTTTGCTTTCCATCCTCCTACTCGCCATCATCCTCGTTTTCCCTTTCCTTTTGTTTTCTATTATTGTCTTTTTCACGTCTCCTTCTCGTCCTCCCTCCTCTCCTGTTGCGTCTTTTTCGCCTCTTTTTTCTTATTTTCGCAACTTAGACCCCTTTCCTTCCTTTTTCGTGTGTTTCTTTTATTTCATGTTCTTCTTTGTTATTGTTTCGCCCTTACTTATTCTCTCCCTTGCGTTATTCTCTCCTTATCCTCCCCTTTTATCTCCCCCTTCCTTCCGTATCTCTTCTCTCTCTTCCCTCTCCGCCCTCTCCCCTCCTTTCTTCTTCTCTTTCTTTCTCTGCCTCTCCTTGCCTCCTCCCCTCCATCCTTCTCTCTCCTCCCTCTTCCTTCTTTCTCCTTTTCCCTTCGTCCTTCACCCCCCCCCCCCCGCCCCCGCCCCCGCCCGCCCCAACCTCACACATGCACGCAACCAAACCCTCTCTGACCCACACAGTCCCATAAGGTCGTTCCTCCCCTTCCCGTCCCAAGCGTTCGACCTACGTCCTCGTGCCCCGGCGGCCGGTGTGCAGCAGGAAATGTCCGCTTGTTTGCGTCCCGATTAAATCCGTCTGTATCGGAGGCATCGCGGGCCTGCAGGATTTATTAATCGGCGAATGGATTTATTGACGAATAACAGAAGCTCTCTGCTGTTGATATTTTTGTGTAGCACGTAAGCGAGGCGAGGCATTGGCTGCTGTTATCACGAGGGGGAGATGTTATCTTGCTTGGCGGTTATGATTCTCTTTTTCTCCTTCTCTCTCCTATTCTCTGTGTTTATTTGGCTCTCTTTCTTTCTCTCATTTTCGCTTTTCTTGCCATTTGTTTGATTACTCCTTTGATTACTACTCGTCTCTTTGTTTTCGTTATTGTTTTCGTTTTTCTCTTCCATGCATTCATTTCTCTTCTCTCTCTCTCTCTCTCTCTCTCTCTCTCTCTCTCTCTCTCTCTCTCTCTCTCTCTCTCTCTCTCTCTCTCTCTCTCTCTCTCTCTCTCCTCTCCTCCTCCCTCCCTCCTCTTCCTCCTCCTCTCCTCCTCTTCCTCTCTCTCCCTCTTATCTTCTTTATTCTGTTATATCCCCTATTTCTTCGCTTTTCATTCTTTCCCATGACTTTTTTTTTGTTTTTGTTTTTTCTATGAGCTGTTTTTTATCTCTTTTCATTCCCTGACTCTTTCTCCCCTCTTTCTCCCCATCCCTCTCCTCCGATTTGTTCTTTATCCTTCTTTTCGTACTTACTCCCTCCTTTGCTTTCTCTATTTATGTTTTACATTCCACTCTATAATCTTTTCCACACTAATGAGATAAATACCCTTACTGTTTATTATAACACTCCGTTATTCTGGTTTTACACTTACCCTCCCTTTATCTCACATTTCCTTTCTGCATTAATTTTATTCCGATTAACCCCAGTTCTCTATTTCCCTTTTCTATGCTTTTCCTTTTTCCTGTGTCCAAAAAAATAAAAGGAATGGCTAAGTAAATATATATATGATACTAAATATATATTGAAACGATAAGACGGTTTAAAAAAACGATAAAAAGATATGATCTATAAATATGCTGAGATATCTCGGAAGTAGAATTAGATAGTTAACTGTTCACTAAAATTTATTATATATTTATTTATGATGTATTTGTGTCCCTCTCTTTTATAGGTGTCGATAAGAGAGAAAAGGGATTAGAAACATGAAAATAATTCGCTGTTTTTTTTCACTGAAAGGATAAAAAAAAGAATAAACAGGATCTCGAGATAATGATTATTTGGAAAAGTAATCTTTAAAAAATCTATTGTTTTACCCTGTTATCTCCAATGTTATTCAGAGGGAAATGAACACTTGGTGGGGGATGAATAAAACAATAGGTAATACAAGTTATCGATGTTCAAGTGTTCAGCGTGTGAGGAACATGTGATTGAGGT
>NW_020868563.1:245692-256545 GCF_003789085.1 Penaeus vannamei
CAAGCTTTAATTACTGTACTAGTGTGTAGACGTGAAGAGTGGTAGACATGGTAGTGTCAACAGAAGAGTACCGACACAAAATCTTCGGCGTGATTCCATCTCCAGATCATCAACCAGTATTCTGTAAGTGACCGGTCCTCTCTCCTCTTCTCTTTTCTTCTCACTTCTCTCATCTCTTCTCTTCTCTTCTTTCATCTCTTTTCCTCTTCTCTCTTCTCCTCTCCTCTCTTATCATCTCTTCTTTCATCTCTTTCTCATCTCTTCTCTTCTCATCTCATCTTTCATCTCCTCTTCTCTCTCTCTCTCTCCTCTCTCTCTTCTCTTTTCCTCTCCTCTCCTCTCCTCTCCTCTCCTCTCCTCTCCCCTCTCGTAAACATTACTTTCGGCTAATCAATTTCATTAACATAGTTCTTATTATGATTATAAATAAGGGTGAACTCCGTGACTCATATTTTTGAATTTCTTGTTTACGGGAAAAGAAATTTAAGGTGCGATTTGATAGATTTTCATCTGCTTAATTATGTCTGTAGAAAAATAGTGCGGTTTGTAAGATTATGTTGTGATAGTCGCGTAATTAAATAAAGTGCATGTGAACTTGCTATTAGTTTGTAAATAAATGCGATGTAGATTAAACATAAATAAAATTTTGTGCTTACAAACACGATGGAGAAATTTTCAAAATTCGATATTCACTTGTGTGTTTATTTGTTTATTTAGGTGTTTATTGTATATAACATACAGGTTGCATGTGTGTATATAGAACCTAATTATCGCTTTAATATGAGTATTAAGCGTGTAGAATCAAAGTAAATGAACTCAATAGATGCTTAGTGTTAAATCCGTGGTTTGTTAGAGCAAGGCGTAAATTAGAGTAGGTATTCAAACAGTAAATTAAGATAAGAAAAACGCGTGTTCTCGTGGCGTGCATTGGAAAGCAACTGATTTTCCTTTTTCATTGTGCTTGTGAGTTTCTGGTTTCATTTAATTAAGAAGGATCTTTTCATGAGGTTTTAGCGTAAGGTGGCGAATAGGTTAGAATTAGCTCTTATGATCGGTATTATATAAATGCAGGAATTACGTGGACTTTTTATTTCTTGCTAGTAATTTTAGTTTCTTAGCTGGACGAGCGGGAAATTAAAATGCACGTCATATCAAAGGTGTTAATGTACGAGTGGTGGAATATATTTCCCTGTGTATACGTCGGGCTCTGCATAAAATTACCATCAGACGCGGAGACGCAACTACGAAATCGATCTGTATCGGTTATTGATCAAAGGTCATAGCAGATGCGCGTTTCGCTGGGTGTGCGAATCCAGCCCTATTTAGCGTTATGTAATTCATGATTGTGAAGCATTGTGCGTACTGACCATATGGCGCACTCATCTAAGGAACTGTTCTCTCCCGCAGGTGAAACAGACATGGCTGCGGCAACAGCGTCTCCAGAGCCTAAGGGCACGTTGACCCCCCCAGGCTCCTCCCCCCTGAGGGCGGAGTGTGACCCCACCCGTGACTCCTCCCACAACTCCACCCCCCTCTCGCCAGAGGCGCCCCCGACCCCAGACTCCGCCCACATGGCCAACGAGCCCACCAATCACAGCGCAGCTCGCCTCCAGCCCACCAGTGAAAGAGAAGAGAGTAACATCTTGACCAATCAAGAGCCTCTCTCAGGAGCCAAGAAGCGGAAGGCAGCGAAGGTTCACAAAGTCGAGGTAAGGGCACTGTTCTTCTTCCTCCTCCCCCCCCCTATTTCCGCCCCTCCCCCACCAGTGCCGGCTCCTGGTCACTGCCGATGGACACTGGCGCAGTCTTCGGCGTAACGTCACGGCGCAGCGTTGAAGTTGCCGCCACGCCCCGCGCTGTGTCGGAGGCGAGTCCGAGCGTGCGTGATCAGTGTGCTGTGACTGGTGGTGGCGCGACCACGTGTAGTAGTAGCAGCAGTAGCATGAGGCTCTGCTTGTGTTTGTGTACTCAGATGGACTATTGTACTCATGGTGCTTCAACAATACTCGGATCTACTTCACCCTAGCTTCTCGCGAGTGATATCCATGTGTGTTAACATGGTAAGAGTCATTCATACACTTAGTCGTTTTTATTGGTGTGCATTTATACTCGATAGTGTGTGTGTGTGTTTGCGTGTGGACTTAGTGCACATTCCCGAGTTGGCCAGCGGCTTCCGAGTCAGTGCAAGACGGCGGCGGCGCGCGAAGGGCCCGGGGCGAGTGGAGTGCGCCTTGGCCTCGCACCTCGGGCCACGCGCACTGTGATGTTCCACTTTGCGCGATCCACTTTCCTCGTGTGTGATAGTGACTCCGCCGTCAGCACTTCCTTCCCGACTCCTGGTCCCCTTCCTTCGCCTTCCTCATGCCTCTGCTGGGGAATCCTGCGGGACATCCCGTCTTGGCGCGGCCGTAATGTCCGGTCTTTATAAATAAATAGGAGGGCGTCATCACACGAGACTCTGGCTCACGCGACGCCTCTCCTGGCGAAGGAAGACTTGCCTTGAAAGACCACGGAAGGATGGTGGAAGCGAGGCAGGTCCTCTTGGAAGGGAATGGCGTGCGAGGACTTTGCGGCAGGCGGTGGGGCGGGATGTGAAGGAGGCCAAGAAGTGAAGCACTGCTCTTGATTTTAATTAGTTGTCACTTTTATTATTATTATTATAGTGGTTTTGTGCATTTATTATTTAATACTTCTACTTCAACTATTACTAATTACTGCTGTTACTGCTACTCAAGTGTTACTAAATTCTGTTATTGCTGTTGTAGTTGTAATCGTTATATTGATAGCAGTAATCATAAGACTATTATTGTTTTTATTAGAAATAGAATTTTGCAGTTTTTTTCATGAGCTTATTTCAAGTTAAGAATATTCGAAATATGACTTGGCTGCGCGACAGTGCGAGGCCGCAGTGCGAGTTTACTTAGAAACCGCGGTGATGCACCGAGGCCGAAGCTATGGCGTGAGGCGGGCATCAGCCACGCAGATCCTTGCACTCGCAACCACATCCTCCGCACCCTTTTCTCGGCGGGGATGGGCTTGGTCTTCTGTGCAGTGTGGATGTATGTGTAGAGTGTAATCGCTGAGTGTTGCGAGTGCTAACAAGGCTTTTAGTGACGTGTGATCAGAGGACTGCCTAGTGGATACGGCGAGCACGGCCGCTGAGCCGTCGCTCGCTGCAGTCGCTCCATTATAGCGAGGAAAGCCGCTGCGCGGAGGGGGGAGGCAGGGAGGGAGGGAGGGAGGGGCAGCGGCGGCGAGGGTGACAGGTAGCGGCGGCGGGTCGCACCTGCCGTCTGGCGGCGTGCGGTGCGGCGGGGTCGGGGGTCACTTCGCCGGCCATTCCGTTAATCAAGTGTTGTTTCTCGTTGCAGACGGCGTGCGGGAGTGAGGGCGAGGGCGAGGCGGGCCTCACCGGAAACTTCTCGTGTCCCGTGTGCGAGGAGGTGCTCCCGGCCCAGCACGAATTCACACAGCACATCCGCAAGCACAACCACGTCATCGAGACCGACAACGGCACCAAAGTGTACTGCTGCGGCATCTGCAAGAAGCAGCTGAGCAGCAACAGCTCGCTGGACAGGCACATGCTGGTACACTCCGGCGAGCGGCCGTTCCGCTGCCACATCTGCGGCACGCACTTCACCACCAATGGGAACATGCACCGCCACATCCGGGGGCACTACCGCAACGGCGGTGGCGGCGGCGGTGGCGGCGCGGGCTCGGACACGGGCGACAGTGACTTGGCCTCGGAGGAGGACACGTCGTCGCCCCGCAAGCGCCACCTGGAGGACGAGGAGAGCGTGGTGTCCGCCAAGGCCGTGCGCCTCAACGCCAGCGAAGTGGAGGAGGAGGAGCTGACGTGCCCCGCCTGCGGAGTGGAGCAGCCTAGTCAACACGCCCTCGAGCAGCATGTGGAGAACATCCACCCAGAGTACCAGGTGGCGTGCACCACCTGCCAGGTGGGCTTCAAAAACTACCGGGCGCTGCACCTCCACAACTCCATGGTCCACCACACGTCCACAGCGTCGCCACCCCAGGTGGACCTCACCCTGACGGACTTCTCGAGCCCCAAGTTCCCGCTGATCGCCAAGGAGATCTGCGAGCGGGACCGCGTGCACCAGCAGCCCGGGGAGGGGGTGGGGGTGCACAGGTGCCAGTTGTGCCATATCACATTCCCCTGCGCCGAGTCGTGGCTCATGCACATGCGCGAGCACGCCGCCGCCTCCACGGGGTCCGCCTCCTCCCTCAGGTGCCTCCGGTGCGACCTCAGCTTCTCCAACGTGGTCGAGCTGTCGCACCACCACCAGCGCCACCTGTGCGAGGAGCCGCAGCCGGGCAAGGAGGGCTTCCTCAGGGTGCTGGACCTCCTCAAGCAGCAGGAGGCCGAGTCCGCCTCCGCCACCTCCATGGCAGCCTCCATCTTCGCCAGCGGACTGGGGCCGCACCTGAGCATGCAGCCCCCAGGCCAGCACTCGCCCGCGCCGGCAGACTCCGCGAAGGCGTCCCCCGAGCACCCGTCCGCCGGCCGCATCGCCGCCACAACCACGACCACCGCCAGCAGCGTGGCGCCTCTGCTGTCCACGGCGCCGGGGCTCTCGCACGACGAGCAGTTCGCGCGAGGCTACCGCGAGATGAAGCTGAACGGCCAGTACCCGTGCAAGCTGTGCAAGGAGGTGTTCGCCAACCTGCGCAAGCTGAAGTCCCACAACCTGGTCCACATGGTGGCTCCCCCGTACCGGTGCAACCTGTGCTCCTTCTTCAGCAACGACAAGAACACTCTGAAAGAACACATGAAGAGCCACAAGGGCGACACGCCCTACGAGTGCAACCTGTGCAACCTTGCGTTCACCACCAAGGCCAACTGCGAGCGCCACATCAAGAACATCCACGGGCGCCAGTCGCGGGACGAGGTCAAGGGCTGCATGACGTACGTGCCGCAGGAGGAGGGCGCCAGCACCGACCGCTCCCTGGACACCGTGTGCCACATCTGCCACATCGACTGCAAGGCGCGGTCCGTGCTGCGCGACCACATCCGCTCCTCGCACCCCGAGGGCATGACCAAGCCCTTCTCGTGCAAGCTGTGCGGCGGCGCCTTCTCCTCCGAGAACGACGTCATGCGCCACGTGATCCAGCAGCACTCGGAGGCCGCCACGGGGCCCACCCTCGACAGCCTCGTTGTGAGCCAGGCCGCCCGCGACGACCACCAGGACCACCACGACCTCACGCCCGTCGAGTCGCTCCTCAGCTTCTCCAAGTTGCCTCTCACCGCGATGCCCCTCACTACCTCCCACCAGCCGCCGCCGCCGGCGCTCCCTCTGCCCTTCTCGCACAACGCAGGAATTCCCACGCCCTTGGTTCCTGGTCGCACGCTCACGCCGTCCGTCACGCCCACACTCACGCCCGTGCCCAGCGTGCTCTCCGCTAGCGACGAGGACGCGCCTCTGGATCTCAGCATGAACTCCAAGAGAGAGCATGAGGATGACAGGAAGGAGGAGGACGACGACGACGACGAGGAGATCGAGGTGAATGACGTGAAGTGCGAGCAGGTCGAGCCCGAGGACCTGTCTAAGCCACGCAAGGAGGAGTGCAAGGAGCCCGACGAGGCCAAGAGCCCCGAACCAACGTCAGAGTCCGCGACCGAAGTGCTCAAAATCCCCAAGCCGCCCTTCTCCCTGGGCATGTACCCCCAGCCCCTGCCGCTGTGCAGTCCCTTCAGCCCTCACCAGTATTCCTTCCTCATGAACCCTTACAACGGCCTGCACCATCCCGTGCGCAATTTGGACCCCGCCTTCTTTGAGGAGTACCAGAAAGAGCTGAAGCGCGGCCTACAGCTGACGTCCGGCGGCGGGCTTCTAAGCGGAGGCTTCCTGCAGAGTTCCCCTTCGTTTTCGCTGTCGGCGCTGGCGATGGTCGCCGCCCACCGCAACCCCCTCCGCATCCCCCGACCCGACATCCGTTCCAGTGAAAGTAAATCCGAGGATTCGTCCACATCTGACAGCCAGTCCACGCCCATTTCCAAGCCTGGCGACGAGGATGTGATGCATTTCACGATTCGCAACTCCGTCCTCATGAAAAAGCCCAAACAGCGGCGGTACAGGACCGAGCGGCCGTGGAGATGCGACCTGTGCGACAAGGGCTTCACTCTCCGCTCCAACATGGAGCGACACATGAAGCAGCAGCACCCCGACGTCTGGCAACACCGGCCAAGAGGAGTCAACACGCCCAGGTCGGAGTCGGACACGCCCACGTCTGTTTCTGACACTCCACACACGATTTCAGAGACAGTGAGAGAGCAGCTCATCATCAAGATCGAAAAGGACGCAGCTGAAGACAGAGGCGAGGAGGCGGAGCAGAGAGAAGAGGAAGAGAGGGAGCTAGTCATTGATGATGGTCATGAAGGCGAGGAGGAGGAGGAGGAGGAAGAAGAAGAGGAAGATGAGGAGGAGGACGACGAGGACGAGGAAGAAGAGGAAGGCCAGGAGAGTAGTGGAGAGAAAAGTCGGGAAGACAGCAGTGCTGACCTCGCTAGCGTCCACACGTTGCTCTCAACTGCCTCCAGTCAGAGCTTCCCTTTTTTTGGCAGTGAGGGGGAGGAGGAAGTCCCTGGTGAAGATGACTCCACTTCCTCCAACACAATGTCGGAAGAAGCCAAGCGCAGTGCCTATTCTTCGGCGCCACAAAAACAAAAATGCCCTTTCTGCCAGAGAAAGTTCCCATGGTCCAGTTCCCTTGTGCGACACATCCGCACTCACACAGGACAAAAGCCATACCTGTGCCCAGTGTGCCACTTTCCCTTCACCACCAAGTCCAACTGCGACCGCCACCTCCTGAGAAAGCATCCCGACTCCCCACACACCCTCGGCGGCGACCGCCCTTACCGCTGCTCTAAGTGTCCGGGTGCAGCTTTCACCAGCCTCGAGAGCCTCCGCAAGCACGAAGTGTTCAAACACGAGAAGGCAAGCGACACGGCCATCTCGAGGGACGACGCTAGACCGTTCCGCTGCCACGTGTGCGAAGTACCGCTTGCAAGTCGCGAGGTGGCAGTACAGCACGTCAAAGAAGCCCATCCAGAAAACTTTCAGAAAATTACTAGTATAGAACCGGTCACAGCTGAGAACAACAACGACCCCCTTTCTCCAACGCCAGATTCAACTACCACAGAGAGGGTAAGTTCAGTGTCCTCTGAGCATCCTGATTGCTGAAATCACACAGTGACATTGACTTGTCAGTATGTAGAATTACTGAACTGCACTATATGATGAATAGAAGTGCTGAAGAATTTTCTTCTTTTACAGGTGAGCTGTATGTTCTGCCTGAATCGATATTGGAGTCTTGCTGAATTAAAGCAGCACGTTACAACCCAGCATACAAACTCTTCACCTGTTTTGTCTGCTGTTGAGCAGAAAGAGGGAAGTTTGTCCTCGCCAGCAATAAAGACTGAAATTAAAGAGGAGCGCAAAGATGAAACCGAAGGGTCTGACTTCATCTCCAACCTCCTTGGAACAAGACGAGCAGTTGTCGATCATTTGCTGACATCTAAATCGGCGGATGATGCAGCGAAGCTCCTGGGGGTGCGATAATGCATGCAGAACTTCCCCGTTAAAAGGGACTTCTGTCTTTACAATGAGGGTGTGTCTGTTCAAGAAAACTTTTCCAATACTTAGCTGAGTGCAATGTATGTCATAGCTTGTAGTTCATATTAATGGTTACTTATTCTATTATTTTCCATTCGTAATGCATTCACAGTTTGCCTTGAAATTTAAAAATTCGTGCCTTGACAACGTGCCCTAGACTCTTCTGTAATCTGTAAGTTAACGTTATGTATATAGTGTGTATATAATGATTCAGTGGTTTGATATATTTAGTTTAATATAATTTCATTCCTTTAGTCTGTGATGTCTTCAACTCCCAGTTGATTTTGTTACTCGTTATTGTTATTTGTTTGCTTGTACAGTACCTGCCAAAATATTGTCCAGTAGTTTTCTTTAGTTGCCAACATTCCAAACATTTTGTTCAAATACAAGGGGCCAAAATCAATTTCTTGTGCCTAACCTTTTCATTTGCCAGTTTAGCCAATACATACCAATGTTTAAAATATTTGGTAGAAGTGTATGCCAAGAATGATAGCATATCTACAATAGATCGAGACAATCTATATGGATCAGGGATCGAATAGTTTCTTTATCTTTATTTATACTTTAACGAGTCCTCATCTCCAAAGTATTAAGGCTAAATGCCAAAGTTATGGTTAGTGTGTGTAAATAATTAGTCCTAATAATTTATCTCGTAATCTGTAAGGTTGCATTCTCATTCCAAAGTTTGTATATTTATACTACCTTTAAGATTAATTTCTTTTGAAAGTTGTGTTCCTATTAGTTTATATTATCAACATTCCAAACTATACCTCAAAATATTCCTTGCTTCAGTTTAGTCAACAAAGTAAAGGAGACATTATTCGTGGACGTGAGAAGTTGTCAGAAAAATCAAATCTAATTTTCTCAACTCTGCACCACCAGTGTATGTTGTTTATGACACAGAGAACTCCAGGGTTGGTTAGTCCTCAGTGTGTATCTAAGGTCACACTCCTCTTAATATTTCTGACATTCCATTTGTACTTATCCAGTGAAGCTGTTTCCATGCAATCATTTCTGCATGTTTCCAAAGAAGTTTGATGTGTGTAGATAAGTGTTTGAATTTGAGTGATGTGTTTTTTCTATGAAAGGTAATATAATATGCGAATTCTATTCCAAGGTTGTTAGTAAAATTTTAAATGATCTCTCCAAACAAAATAATTTAATAAGCTATTGATTTATGGCATTATTGTGCAAGACTTATATATATTATTATTTATATATATAAATACATGAATAATGTCACTAAACCAAAGGCATTCTATATACACGATGCTCTTTGATACTCTTGTCCCATACTGTTCAATCACCTTGTTCTGATGAGTGTTTTGTTTGTATGTTACAGCACCACTTTAAAAAGCTTTGGAATAAATAGTTGTGATTGAAGCCATATTTCTTTTCAAACCTCTAAACACCATACAAAAGGAAGAATAAAAAACAAACTTGAAATACTACATCTCTCTTAAAAATGATAAATATCCAGGTACAGAAGATTTGTATAAAAATTAAATGTCCTTAAATCTAAACTAAACAATATTTCTTGGTATGCACCTTCTTTTCAGTGACCAAATTATACAATGATTAGATGAACACCTTCTGAACATTAAAAGTTATAATGGTGAGCAAAATATCAGCAACTGATATGAAAAAATAATATTTCGAGTTGATTATCAAATGTTACTGAAATCGAATCAATCTTGACTAGAAAAAAAAAATCAATAAGCACTGCACTTGACTGCATTTTTCGCCTGGTTTTCCATCAGAATATCAATTAAACAAATAAAAGAACTTGAAAGATACGAGGACATGTTCACAGGTACAATATCCACACTAAAAAGTAAGTTTAATCAATTACTTCCTTTGATTACAAATATCCTTTTATACTATACTTAGCTACTAGTGGTACTTAAGAAGTGCATGTGTCTAAAAAGGAGAAAGTATACCTGCAGATGCTAATATGTAAAATTTAAAATATAATATCACCATCACCAGTACAAGCATTATGCAAATATTGCAACTCAGTTTTACCAAAATTCATTACTGAATCAAAAGGAGCATAGGGAGGGCAGGCTTATCTAATCAGTATTGTACTGATTTTCCATGGATTAACACCATTTAACATTCACTATATGAAAACTCCACATATATATAACAATTTTCCGAGGAATACTGACTGGTATTCAAAATGACATAATTATGGAGCTCTCATACAAAATGCCTAAAAGACTCCGATATGTAATCAGCATAAAAGTGAACCAGCTAAGCATCCAATAGTATCACTCCTTATGATAAAAAAAAAGAAGAAGAAGAAAAAAAATGGGGGGATGCAAGACTTGACTTTTCAAACTGCAAATATTTTTCTATTTTCTTTCCTTTGTTTCTTTAGTGAACACTTTTCCCCTCTTTTAGCTATTTATTTTCATATGATTACCATTATTCCTTTTATTTTTCTTGAAATGTCATCCTAGTATTTTTATTATTTTGGGATCATCGCAGCAGAATAATGCCTTCAAAATCTACATGCCCAAGACTCTTGTGCTGTAGATGTAGATCCAGCTGCTCAGATCCCAAAATCAAAGGGTGGTCATGTGAACGAGGAGATCCAGCCCGCTTGGGTCATGAAAGTGGTTATCATGCGTTGAGAGTGAGAGTCTAGGCCTTGGGGAGTGCATACACCCCCACGTGTAGTTGATCCAACACCTGCCTGACGCTTGTCGCCTTCGTCCTGCAAACAAATAATATTGTTTGTAATTCTCTTTTCTTTTAAATACATGTCTCAAATTTTCCCTATTCTAGTTCATAACCCTTGCAGGCAAAGTATAAAAAAAATTATAATAATTAAAAGGATTAACAAGAGAAACTCAATTATTATAAAGGAAATGTTTAATTACAATCTATATCACAGATAACTTTCCTAATTTTAGTCTTTGACAAAGTCAGATTATACAAGTCATTATTTTTAACTGCTTCCCGACAGGTGGCATGTACATGTACATGCTATGGCTGTTGTGGACAGATTTGTAGATTAGCAGATGGCATCGTATCACAACCATTCCCGCGCCATTGGCTCATCGGACACAGCTTGTTTTTCTCTTATATTAGCCGCTTCATTATATGGTAAACCTTTTAGGCAATATCACCTAAAGTGAAGGTAAACCTTCAAATTATTATTATTAAAACTTATAGCAAAATAAAAGCTCGCAAACTACTAAAGGACCTTTTAGG
>NW_020868563.1:256645-269145 GCF_003789085.1 Penaeus vannamei
TCACTCAATCAACACACACTCACTCAATCAATCACACACACACTCACTCAATCACACACACACACTCACTCACTTCAAATCACACACACTCACTCACTCAATCACACACACTCACTCACTCAATCACACACACTCACTCACTCAATCACACACACACTCATTCACTCACTTACTCACTCAAATATACACTAAATGCATAAGATCTGTGCACATTTCCAGATATGTGAATATGTGTCTGGGTTTGTGAGCATGTGTCTGGGTTTGTGAGCATGTGTCCGCGTTTGGGTGCATGTGTACGGGTTTGGGTGCATGTGTACCGGTTTAGGTGCATGTGTCTGGGTTTAGGCGCATGTGTCTGGGTTTAGGCGCATGGTACGGGTTTAGGCGCATGTGTACGGGTTTAGGCGCATGTGTAGTTTTAGGCGCATGTGTACGGGTTTAGGCGCATGTGTACGGGTTTAGGCGCATGTGTACGGGTTTAGGCGCATGTGTACGGGTTCAGGCGCATGTGTACGGGTCTGGGTGCATGTGTTCGGGTTTGGGCGCATGTGTCTGGGTTTGTATGCATGTGTCTGGGTTTGTATGCATGTGTCTGGGTTTGTATGCATGTGTCTGGGTTTGTATGCATGTGTCTGGTTTGTATGCATGTATCTGGGTTTGTATGCATGTGTCTGGGTTTGTATGCATGTGTCTGGGTTTGTATGCATGTGTCTGGGTTTGTATGCATGTGTCTGGGTTTGTATGCATGTGTCTGGGTTTGTATGCATGTGTCTGGGTTTGTATGCATGTGTCTGGGTTTGTATGCATGTGTCTGGGTTTGTATGCATGTGTCTGGGTTTGTATGCATGTGTCTGGGTTTGTATGCATGTCTGTGCATGTCTGTATGCATGTGTCTGGGTTTGTATACAGGTGTCTGGGTTTGTATGCATGTGTCACAGTTTGTATACATGTGTCTGGGTTTGTACGCACATGTCTGGGTTTGTACACATTTGTCCAAGTTTGTGCACATGTCTGGGCAAGTGTCTGGGTCGGTACACATGCATCTGGGTTTGTATACATGTGTCTGTGAACATATATCTGCTTGAGCTAATGTGAATATGTGCATGTCCACATGCATTTTATCACATTCATAACCTAACCTCTATTCTGGAGGCATTTACAAAGCAGTTAAAAGCAAAGCACAGTCACATGAAAAACATACTACAAGCTGTAGAGCCTAATGGATCAATACATTAGATACATCCTGCTGGTAGCCTTTATCTTATTACAGAGTGCAATTTATTAGAAAAAGACAAAACAACAACAAAGAATACCTACAAGAGAGTTACCAGTCACAAGGTGGTGCAATAGACAATTTCACCCTTTACTGTTTCCAGCATGTATTTAGATTATCATATAATCCAATAATACATTATAATACAGTCTCCAACTTTGCTAACATGATAAAAAAAAAAAAGTACAGAAGGGGGCTGCAACTACAATTCATTATACGGAATTCTGGTAAGAATGCTACTGAATGGTTGTGTTCCTCTAGCTTTATGTTATTTCTTTCCGTCTTCTCTGGTGTCCTCTTTTCAAATGATAGCTAAGTGACTTTGCTTATGCCCTTACCTCAGGAAACACTAATACATAAAGCCTGGATTCCATTACTTAGACTCAAATCTGAACCTTGAACCACCTAAAGCTGACCAGCCTTCTAATCATGGTTACATCAAAATTTCACCAGCCCCCTCATCAAAAAGCATCTAATAAGGTTTCAAAATGTTTTAAATCATGTTTAGAACTGCTAAACCCATTGACCCTGGGTTAAAAAATTGGCTAGTAGGCCATTAACGCTGGGCTGTTGGTGTGTATCAACAGTTTCCCATTTGCACCTAGCTCATTTGGTAGTTTGCAGCCAACAATAGGCACCTAAAAGCTTATATTTTTATATAATTTTTAAAAAATAATAAAAATATGAAGGTTTACCTTCACTTCAGGTGCCATTGCCTTAAATTTTCACCATACAAATGATGACACAAGAAGAAGAAGAAGAAGAAGAAGAAGAAGAAGAAGAAGAAGAAGAAGAAGAAACCAATAGCATGGGAATGGTCATGATGCGAAGCCATCTGCTATTTGGTCCACAACAGCCATGCCATGTACATACATACCACTCGGAGGCAAGGGGTTAATATATTTGTGAGATATTCACAGACTATATCACTGAGAAAGTACTAAGTCTGACTCTACTACTTTTCCTACCTCACCTAATATCCAAATGTTGCCGCAAAGTAATACAACCACATTAGCTACTACACCAGGATTAATATCAAGGACTCCTCCATGATAGAAAATAGAAAAACAGCCCAATGTTTTTTTTTTTTTTTTTTTTTTTTTTTTTTTTTTTTCAAAAACCTTTTCTTTCATTCAGGACAAGCTCAATCTCAAGATCTAGCACTATCAGAACCACGAAATGGCAAACCTATATAGCACAGAACAAAGGGTAGCCTCCATTACATAATAATGAATAATGTCATCTAGAATTTGGGCCCACACACACCACGTCATACATAGATGCAATGTGCTGGGAAGAGAGGGAGAGCATTGCCCAGTATGACACAAGACAGAATTTGCACAGATAAATATTAGTCTACCTGAACCAACTAACCCTCTATGCTAGTACTCTAGCTTAAAGGTGGACATCATTCTACTATTTCCTACTATTAAAATGATCATTTGGATGGGTACCATGGAATTGATCATATCAACGGGATATCTACTTAATTAATCCATTGGATCCAATTGCCCTGCGATTCAAGTGTGGACCATACTATGTTATTAGATTTCTTTGAGCCTACACTGTTTTGCTTCTTTCTAAAGCCTATATCTGCCATTTATGATGGATCAAGATTTATACACTGCTTTCATTAAAGACTATATTATCTCTACAACTCTGTGCTATAACAATAGGTACCAATATGTTCTCTTTATATTTTCATAATATTCAATTTTGCATAACACACTGTCTTGCAGATCAAAGCAGGCATGAACAGATTACTGGGTATGGAAATAGTGTCCTTGTGAAAAATGGTACATTCTAACCTTGTTTACCGGTGGAAATAATGCAAGAGCCCCTTCCCAAAGGCCTACCAAGTCTAATCTCCATCCAAAAGTGTTGTACACACTCATAGCAAGACATCCCCGTAACCCATCACTCTCCATCAATATCTCATCAGCCCGGATATCAGCCATATTTTTTGATAACACATTCCTGTCATCTGCCACTTAGCCAAGTTCTTCATGGGTGAATGGGAAATAATTTTTAACTGGTAAGTCATCTAAAAAAGTGGCTACTTACAAACAAAAGCTTGTAATGTGAAATATACCTCAATGAAATTATCTGGACAATAATTTTCTTGTAAAATATGCCCTAATTGCAGACAAAGTAATTGTTGCAGTTGCCTCTTTAACCTATTAGGAAGTCAATAAAGCTCTTTCAAAGTATTTTCAAGAAACATGCCAAAACTGAGAAACCATTAACCCCTACATAAAAGATTTCACACAATGTATCCCCTCCTAAACTAAAAGTCTGCCCAAATAAAAATGGGTGTCATGGGAGAAATCCTCATGCAGTTGGCAGCATGAAAAAGTTTGATATAGTTGTGGCTGAGGAGCAGACAGGTTTCTGTCAACCACCCATTTAGATATGCCATTGCATCAAGGATTAAAGTGTCACATTACCATATTTAATAATGTGTTAGAATAAGTATGTATATCACAGATATCAACAGGAACAACGAAGGGAAGGGCAAGAAAACACACGAATATGCTGAAGGCCTTTTCGCCATTTGCTTTGTCAGGGCATACCCTATCCCTAAACCACATCAAATACTAACTTCTTTACCTAACCTAGCAACCCTTATTACCATAAACATTAGTCCTAGTATGAGGCTGAAAAAATTGACAACTATAATCAATCAATAATATTAAAATGCCATTCACATCCCTTACATTCTCTCCGTGACACAAGGGAATATTTACCAGTTTCAATACAGAAGTTGCCCAAATTTGTGATTTTTTCCCCCCTCTTTAATAAGAATTCCCTATTAGTACCCTCGGCAACTCCCTTGTAAGTAGAACATTTTTGGCCATTCAAGCAAAAGCTGTATGCCACTACAATGCTACCACTACAACCAATACCACAAACAGACTAAGGAGAATACTTACTCTTTTGACTTTGCGGTGAGGTCCATTTGAGTCGGAATCTGAGGCAGGCTGGCCTGCATGAAAGGCAAAGTTGTGAATACTCGGCTGTGGAAGTAACACAAGGGCCAACGTTAGCTTATTCCACTCATGCCAGGCCAGTGGACGGCAGCGGGGTAACTTTTGCACGCGTTGGTATTATTTGATGTATGGATATATGTATGAAAAAGGAGGCTTCTTTACATATTTGGGATGTCTAGGTTACCTTAATCTATGGGCCAAGAGAATATATCATGCTATAGCCTCATGTCCTGTGCTTCACACACAGACTGTAGAGTTAGAAAAACCTGGGGCTGTTTCCACACAAATAGAAAAAGTTTGTGTCAAACTTTTTATGCAATCCGGGCATAACTGCACATCAAAAACATTAACAAATCCAAAAATATCCGGCATGTATATTTCATACCGAAACTGGGTGACGTACACTTCATGCAAGTACAAATATGCACAGACGGAAATAACTTTACATTATTAGTTGCTTCCACATTTTACTTCCCCTGCCTCATATTCACAGCTGTGAAAACTATCGATCTGAGATTCTCTCTACCTAGGAATTACAACAACCTCCTGCATCACCTAACAACACCAGAGCTAAATTCTTTTTCATAAATGCCCTTCCCTTTTAAATTTGGACATTCTTCATTCTTTAACAATAAACCTCCTGAGATTAAAGAGGCAGAAGATACCTGAGAGCCTCTAGACATCCCTTTCATCTAAACAGCATGATTTCAATGGACTGGAAAAAGCATGTTGGTAAATAACTAAATAAAATATGAAAAAACGTAAACACACTCAATTGAATAAATCAACAGATGCTACAATCTGATTGGTGACTAAACATCTAAAAGTACGTGACCTGACATGAATGGAAATGAAAAACTTAATAGGTTCATTTTCTTCCTAGCTGCTTACAGTAAGTCAAAACTTTTTTTAAAATTGTTATTTACATTTTATAAGTGTAGCAATAGCATTGACATCACCACTCCTTTAAACACACTCTCCAACAATCAATTCAATATCCATATAAACATTTGGACTTCTGGCAGACTATCACCAAAATGAATGGATTAAAACACTATATACTCTGTAGCTATAATATATATAAATATAATATATATATATATTATATATATATATATATATATATATAATATATATATATATAATATATATTATATATAATATATATAATATATATATAATATATATATATATATATATATATATATATATATATATATATATACAACGCACACATATATACATATATATGTATAAATATAAATATGTATATGTATATATGTATATATGTATATATATATACATATATATATATACATATATATATATATAAACAAATTATATATATTATATAAATAAATATATATATGCATTATTTTTTTCATACATACTTACAAAAATACACAAAAACATACATACATATATAAGGCTACATGGCTGGAAAACTTGGGTCTACATAAAGGAAGTAGTGAACTAATTCTGGATAGACAGAAATAATAGCAAAAGGAAAGAAAATTACAAAGGGGAGTATAAGATAAGCCATGCTAGCAATATACAGAAATACATTCTGTAAATCTTGTTGGGAATGTTTACACTTTTTTCTAATTGATGATCAAGATTACACTCTCAGCAAACAATACTTTTTCAGAATTTAACCATCACATATATCTGCAGTCCGGATTATATATATATATATATATATATATATTATATATATATATATATATATATATATATATATATATATATATATATATATATATATATATATATATTTTTTTTTTTTTTTTTTTTTTTTTTTTTTTTTGGGGGGGGGGGTCTATGCTATTCTATAATATGCAATTAATAGCAAGAAAATAATGGATAAAAATATTGAAATCATCAATACTATGAAGATCAAGAGATATGGATATAAAAGAATCTATCAAGTTATACCAATCATGTGCGATTCAACATAAGCAATCATCAACCTTGTCCAAAATTAAAAGCTCAGGAGCAGAAGTGCAAATGTACTAAAACCAAATGCTTCATTATTTTCCAATTCCTTTTGCGTTGCCTTATTTACAATTTCACTTACTGGTTTACTGTGACAGTGTGAACATGCACTTGCCCTTCCCAATGCTTCAATTTTTTCAGAAAAATGGTTCATATTCAAAAGATGTAAGTAATCAAAAGATCTC
Organism: Penaeus vannamei; assembly: GCF_003789085.1. Lineage (NCBI taxonomy): Eukaryota > Metazoa > Arthropoda > Malacostraca > Decapoda > Penaeidae > Penaeus > Penaeus vannamei. The sequence goes on from NW_020868563.1 coordinate 263,089, forward strand.
CAACTTCAAGAGTACACAAAGTTTTGATCTCTGTAAATATACTCAGTCCTATATTACAATGTCTACATCCAACCTTCTATCATAATGTTCTAAGTTTATTAACTTACATCAGTTGATACTTTCAAACGATGACTTAGAGGTAAGGAATAACCCTGTTAATAATTCCAGTGTCTACTACTAGATTTACTCACAGCATTACCTTACAAAATAAGGAAGTATTAATACTTACACCTTTCTTTTTATTTTCTTTTTTCCTGTCTCTTCGTGACCTTGCTACCTCAAACTCATGGCATTCTTCCACATGTCTAATTCCATTACGACGATATCTGTAAACAGATCATTGCTGTGACAGAATTCACATTTATGAAAAAATCATCTTTTGTTCATGGTGCAACCTAACATGTCTCACCTACTCAATTCCTTTCATCATGAGAAACTACGGTATAATTCATATATGCACCACAAACTTTGAGCACCAAGATTATAAATGAAACTTTTAATGACCAGACATTGGTTAATCAAAGAGGTAGATCATGAAATCTACTTGTAAGCATTCACATAAGACCTCTGAACAATATCTCCTAGCTCTTACCTTAGTAATTCTCTTATCCTTGTTCTTAACTCTCTCTCTCTGACAATGGAGTTTATAAGATTATTGTGTTCACTTGCTGTTTGAAACTGGCTAATTGTTCTAAGTTTTTCAGCAACTGCCTCTCTGAAAAGATAAGAAACAAGTAAAATATTATCCACTGCCTCTATTTTAGAATTAATGTAACTAAAGAATACCAATGAGTATACTTTCCAGAAAAAATAGACTACACAAAAAAAGAAAGAAAGAAGTCTAACTCTAATAATGACTGCAATAAGTTTAAATATAACAAAATGTTTCTATTAATTCTTCCTAAACAGGTTATTCTCATACTTAATTGCTTCTTTTTCTTTAGTATTGTTAACTTTCTATATCTCTTCTCTAGCCCTTTACTCAGGCTTTACCCAAATAGGTTTTCCAAGCATAATTTTCCACTCCCTAAAAACTAGCATCTCAACCCATTGGCTCCAGGTGTCTCACTGCTCACAACTGGCCCAAAATCTGGGCATTAGGCTTATATGAACAGCAACATGCCCTGGTGTGTCACTTGTCAGCATGACCCTCATGAACACTTGCCTCTCTTTCCATGTTACTGTCTCTTTCTGTGTAAACATTTTTGTTTTTTTGCCAAGGTCTATATTTGCTTTTAATATACTGTATTAAGATGGTAATAGACATTTTTCCTTGCACAGACTCCTTATCATATCTCTAGGTAGTCATAAACTCTGTTCAATTACAAGTAAAATTTGGTTAATTATGGATTTTTTAAAAATATTTCCTACTGTTCAACTATCTGTAACACACCATGCACCACAAGCCACAGCAGGCAAGAACTAGATCCTATGCCTCTCCCTAAACACCCAATGAATCTAATCTTCCTCCAATTTTGGGCACATCCTGTCACCCTGGCCTTCAGTTAAATTTTTCACAAGGGCACATTCCCATCCCCCAGCCATTAGCCAAATTTTTTAATGAAGGTTTCAATCCCATCACACAGCCCTCAGTCAAATTCTTTCTTGACATGAGGCATGTCACCTAGAACCAAAGGGGAAGGTATCTGGTACAGTATGAGAAACTTCCAGACATACCAAATGGTACAGTATGAGAAACTTCCAGACATACCAAAAAGATAATCTAGTTGCAAAATTTACATACACATACATACTTTGCCAAACTTCTTTTCAGATCCTAGTCTATTCAAATTCTTTTCAACCCATTACCACCGGTATATTATGAAGCCGAAAATAAAAGATTTCGGGCAGCTACAAAATCAGCGAGCGGGGCTGGCCCGGACTCTGCCCGTGCACCAGCCACGGATGCGCTGATCAAGCGTCACACTGGCGGACGCCCAGCAATGTTCATTTTTTCGGGTGTCTCATATATGGGACACCGTTGTTACTGGGTTAACACTACACAGTAGCTACAATCAAACCCAAACCCTACAAGTTGACGCAATCCTTACTTATCATCTTTGCTTTTCTTTTTTGGAGGAACTTGGGCTTTTTCTCTTTCCTTCTTGAAAAATTGTGGAACAACCTGGAAGTCTCTAACTACCCGTTTTCTTCTCGATCTTTCACGAAGACGGCGCATGTACATATCAACCTGAAATAGAGGACATTTAAATAAAAAATAAATATATAAGAAAAAGATGGCCATTTGATCTCCCTGGTTTCAAGTTTGATCAATGTTTTAATCAAATAAACTGTCAAACAAAATCATCTCAACATCTGCATTTATCTCTACTGATTAACCTTCAATCACTACAATTTACACATCTGTTCTTTCATTTGATAATACTTACCTGTGCAAGTTTGAGAGCCATATCCACATCTTCATCATCAACTGGATGAATGAATAATGGTGCTATCGTTGTTTCTGCATCATTATCCCATTCCTATGTGCAAATAATAATAAATATATAATTACAATTTTCTCAAATTTTCACACAATGTTGCTAAATGCAACATAAATAAATATAATAGGATACTATGGCACAGTTAAATGGTATAAAACCTAATCTAGAAAATATACAAACTAAAACAACAAAATTACAAAAATGCAATATATATACCATCTTATAAGTTTTTAAAACTTTTCAAAGAAGTCTTAATACTGGATCTAAAACTTTTTAACATTTCACTTGTTAACTCAATGAAATATATCAACCAATTTTTATACAAGTAAATGTACAAAAAATCAATGCACAAATACCCGAGTTCCACTCAAAAACCCTAAACAATCAAGCTCACCCTCTCAAAATCATCTCTGTGTGGCATGTATCCAAGTATGGTGTTCTCCTCGTGGAGGGTGGCTGGGAGGGTAGTGAAGACCCTAGAGTTGGCGAGAGTGGTCCTGTGTCAGGGACTGTGTGCTCAATGGGGAGCTGCAATCTTTCTAATGCTGGTTTCCAGGAGGCTCGCCCAATAGCGCCATCTATGTAACTGCTGATGTACTTATTTCTTGCTTCTGTTGGTTTCCAGAAAAGATTAAGTGAATCATGCAATATCTTGCACCCACTTAACAACAGAGGTCTTTTCTTTTTCTTTCAATAATCTGAAATTTTGGCATGAGGTCCCATTTCTTGTTTCAATCAATGCTTTCAATATTTGTAAGTGATCATTCTAACAAGAAATGTTAATGTTCTAATTCACCAAAATACAAAAAAATATAATAAAACTAAATATGTCAAAACTGCTATATCCATTTGTATTTTCAACTATCTATGAACCCAATGCACCAAGAAAAAGAACATTGCACACGTATAGAAATAAATAGCAATAGCTAATTAATAATTCAATTCATTAAAAAAAAACATAAAAGGTGATATCTCCCTCATAAAAGGTAAATCATAGACTTACTTTTGTTATGACCAAGACTATCTATACCATAATGACTTTTGAATAGTTAATTTTGCACCACATACTCTCCACAATATAATATTAGATGACAGATCATTCACTTATTCAATATTTTCATTTGTAAATATATCACTCTACTTGTTATGAACTGCAAAAAGATTATATAACAAATAAAAATAACAAGCCTCTTGAACCTCACTAACAATAAAAAAATTGAATATATTAACAATTTCTCAAAAGGTTAATTACTTCTTAAAGAATCTGCACTTTATCATGAAAATAATTTACTAAATATCTTCCTCATAAAACTATGATTTTGTTAATTTCATAAGACAAATTTAGCCTTCAATGCTTGTCAACATCAATCTCACCTGACGACCTGTTGTGACTTTAGCTATAAAGATAAAAATGAAAAGAGAAGTAAACTAAAGAAAAAAAATCTTACTGACCTAACACAACACTTTCAATGGCAGTGTTTACTCACCACCTTGTGAACCCCAGATCAATGTAAAAATTATACAAACGTACCATCTGGAGTGCGAGTCTCGATATGGCGCGCAATGTCCTCCCAGTTACCGTACCCATACTGCTCAATGGCGTCCAGCAATCTGACCTCCTCTCTAGCAGTCCAATGGCCTTGACCGGGGAAAATGCTAAAGTTTCCTGTGTCCTGGGAAAACACCGGCCTGTGAGAGAGCGGGCCCAAGAAAAGACAGTGACCCGTTAGTGAGGGGGGTGGCGGTAAGCAGAGTGCAGCGGCGGGGGCACCTGTCTTCATTGACAATATACGGTCGCCAACAAGTCTTGCTTGCTTCCTGCACCATCATCATAACCCTTAGGACCAAATGTGTTACAGTAAGAATCCTGCGTCTCCACTAAGCAGAGAAGTTTAGCTTGTGAAAGAGGAGTCGTGGTTAATAATGCTTTACTTCTATGAATTTACAAAAGCAAACCTTAAACAGATCTTGATTTATATTAAAGTTTACTTTCACCCTCCTTCCTTCTTTTGATTAATCATTTAATTTCCATCACTTCATGAACAGATTTCATTTCATTTTCCTTTTGGAAATCCAAAAACTACAAATTTCTTCATTAATAAAATAATATACTATGCAGTTATGAACTTCTATTGAAGTCCAGTAACGGTCTTTAACTAACTTCAAATTTCCAACACACACACACACACACACACACATATATATATAAGAACTGGGAAGTAACAGCAATATTGTTTACTTTAACTGTCCTCCACTTCTTCATATCTACACTGGACAATACTAATAACGGTATCCTTAGGAAAACTACTGATAGGGCTTTTATAGGTACTTGTCATAAGACTACTATTACATCTTTGTCATAAGACTACTATTACATCTTTTTTTCTAGCATTACTAATGGTGTCACTATTGTGAGGGAACAGTACCATGAATAGAACTATCAGCCTCTTTGGAGCCTTTTTCAAAATAGTTGTAGTAATTTGTATTTTTTGGGATACTTATTCACAAGAGTACCAACAGTAATTTCTAACTTTGTGTGCACCTGCATAAGCTTTAGAGCTAAAATCCTAAAAACTGACTCATTCTTTCCGAATAACAGAATCAAAATGAGATCTTCAACTCTGAAGAATCATACGAATATATATAATATGTAACAACAAAATGCATATAAAAATAACAATCTCAACTCTTAGTAATTTGTTAGAAAGTTTCACAAAGTTAAATTTTCAATTAATTTTCAAATTAACTTTTATTCACCAAACAAAGAATAGTAAACCGGTTAAAAGACTACAAAACGCTGTTCATGATGTAACACATTCTGGTTCCCTTTTATCAAGTCTGTTAGCATTCTCATATACAGCAAAATATGCTGCCAATGAGTATGTCAACAAAGCTGATCTTTGGTTATAAAAATTCTCGTTCTCATTGTTGCACATTAAGTATCACATCAATTCTATCAGATTATTCAATTTTCAAGAATTTCTGTTTTTTCAGCTAGTAAAAGACAAAATGAAAAGATCTTATAGTGCGTAAAATGAAAAGATCTTATAGTGCATATCTCATGTGATACTACTTATGTTATCCATTTATTGCAACGTTTATTTGAGCAATGACTGTCTGATCTTCTTGTTTTATCTGCAAATGTCAATTTTGTTTCCTTATTAAGTTTCAAACATAAAAAGGAAAAGAACTGGGAGGTATAATACGCATAATCATAAGGTACTACAAAGCTTCTATGTAAAAATTTTGCTCAGAAAGTGGGGCCCAAGCCATGTAAATATATAGAAGATATTGAAATTTTCAACAAAGAAAATCATTTAGTTGTGAAAAATAGCAAAATCTTCAGCAAGACACTGTTATGCACTTAAAAAGAGGGAACTGCATGAGAAAATGCTGTGACCATAAAATATAAAGCATGCACTCTGCCACCAAGAATCACACCACGGGAAAATATGCAATTACAGAACTTTACAATTAGTGCAAGTCAGGACTTATATTCAGGAAATGGTAGCCACTGATAATCTCTACAATCCTCTTCATAATACAGGAGTCACTAATCTGTTAAGAGAGCTACAATTAACAATATAATTAAGAAAGCCATATATATGAGAAT
>NW_020868563.1:274145-281645 GCF_003789085.1 Penaeus vannamei
TAGGGAGAATTCCTAATATAATCTTAGTTAGGGGGTTAGGAAATTCTTTACTAATATGAACATGAGAGTAGGAAATGGGCAATGAAATGAATAGGGTACGGTCGTATACGTACATAATTATATACAAATAGTGCTCAATTGTAATTCGAAAAATATTTAAAATTTTGCAAAGAGGGTTAGATCTGGTTGCTTGGTTAGAACATATTCAAAAAGGGCAGGAGATTCAGAGTTGGATGTATATTTCTGTAGATTTTACCACTTTATTTTTTTAGTAGATTTTGATATCTGCAGTTGTTTTTCAATTTTTCTTTTTATCATTTACTGTATCTCAGCTTGATTTATCCCATAAAAAAATGCACATGAGAAAATCAGTACATCAGTATTATGCCTATATTTGTTACAGAATATTCTAACTTAACCCAATAACACCAGGTAAAAAAATTTGGCTACTGGATATGATCGCAGGGTTGTTGGTGCACCTCGACAGTTTTCCGTTTGTGCCTGGCTCGTTCTGTAGTTTGCATGTAACTGTTGGCATCTAAAAGCTTGTATCTTGATGATTTTTTAAAACAAAGATTTTTAAGGTTTACCTTTACTTTAGGTACTATTGCCTAAATGAAATGCAGCTGCTACTATCAGAGAACTACTTTGTCCATAACAGCCATGGAAAGTACACACATACCACCCAGTAGCATAGGGTTAACCTCGAAACCAAAACTTAATTTGCTGAGGTTCCTGGGGAGCTGACAGATCACAAACTAATGGCATATCTTTAACCCATTCACAACAGATAATTTTTTTTGCAAAAATTTCATGAGGCCTGGGAGCATTAATGCATACTGCTCTATGCCTGGGATATTGTCCACCTCACAGCCAAGCCTCAAATATCATCCATGCTGTTGCAACGTGGGCTTCTGACATGATTGACATGATTAGACATATATGATTTTTTTTTTGCTAATAATATGAATGACATTATCCCATGTAAATGAATTACGCAATTGATGCTGCCTCCAAATATAAATCAGTCCAACACATAAAATAAAGCTTGAACTGCTTCCATATTTTACAATATATCAGTATAGAGGTTTAAAAATCCTCTCTTGCAAAAACTTATGTGATAACAGTATGTTAGCCTTTCCAGAGTGCCAGCCGGTGGCGAGACCATTGTGAATGCCGAAATATGCACTATTTAAATTCCACCTAAATTATCCTTATTATTAGCTTCCAGTATTAACACTATAATATCTTAACAGTAAGGCATAAATCAAATACAATTTCACATCACATTCATTAGTCTTTGTAACATGCAAATAACATCCACAGTGCTACTCAACCCATCAGTGCCCAAGCTAATGCCCTAAAATTCTTATTCTAATTTAATTTGAATCCAATCCTTAGTCATATGTCTGAAGGCTATCTTAAAATCTTATAAAGCCCCAATAAGCCCTATATACCTAATCCTGATTCATGCCTCTAAATACAGAGTCAAAAGCCCTGGCTCTAAGTTATGCCAATCAAAAATCCAGACCTTGTGTTATATCTATTGAAAAAGCCTTAATAAACCGATTCTAAAGTAATGAATGATGTCTTAATAGACCCCAATCTGTAAACCTAAGTTTACCCTATGCCCCAAACCCGCTTAAAATGCCCCGCCCATGGATCATTCACACATCAAACTACACTATGTCAAGACCCACTCACCCAAACGCCACTCCTCAAAACCCTCCCCCGCTCCTTCACAAACAGGTTTCAAGAGTACTCAAGCCCTCCCCTAAAATTCCCATGGTCCAAAATAGCCACAAAACTTGCTCAGTGTACCCAAGTCCCCTAATGTCCCCTTGAGCGAGCGTGTCCCAAAATGCGATTCAAAAAGGCCGCCTCGCCCGCCGCGTCACGTGACCCTACCTGTAAACAAAGATCGAAGTCGTCGCACTCCAAGCACCGCACCCTCAGTCCGTTCACATCCTCCTCGCAGTAGTTGCAATGGTACTTGGCAAATGTATCTGCAAGAGACAACGAGGGTTTAGCAGGAATCGGAGCGGGGGAAGGCGGCTGGGATGCCCTAAAAAACCCACTCACTTGCACCCCCGCGGAAGGAGGAACGTCTCTCACCCGCCATGTTGCCTCCGAGCACGCTGATGACGTCACGCGAAGTGCCAAAAGACGAATATACCATTTATTTTGGCATCTCGAGGACCTCCTCCTCTGCCCAGCCGCTCCGCCGTATGTTAATGCACATGATAGTATGCTGTTTAGGATAGGAATGGATCTGTGCTATGGGAATCTGGGTAAAAAATGCAAGAAATGTCCTTACTGTACGAAAGCTGACTGACGCTGCTCCAACCGCTATGCCAGACGTACGAGGTTGGGCTGGGTCATTTGGCAGCTGCATTCACCCATTTACAGTTATATTGCATATTGCATGAATAAGAACGTATATTAGGCGAAGTTTAATGTGTGGGATATATGTAGAAGAAGATCCACACACAGAAATTGAATCTTGATGAGGAATCTCCGTTTTTAGTAATGGAGTACATATCTCTTTGCCAAAATCTCTATTACGCCCTTCTTTTTGTCTTTCCACCCATTATAATAACCTTCCCCTCACCCAGAACCAACAGAAATAAACAATATAAATTATGAAACAAATAATTGCAACATTGTGTGTAATGCAAGCAGAAAACTTTTATTTGGTTCGTGATCGATAAATTTGATAGGATGCAGGAAGCGCAAGTGTCCTGTGCTGGATCCAAGGCCGAGTGCTTCCGCCTCATGAATATCCTACATTTGGGGTCGTGTAGGAATGCTATATGTATTTCCTTAAAGTCTAATTCTCATCCATCTTATCCTTACAAGATGAGGATGCTTTGTTCCTTTGTTTCTATGAGACCAAGACAAAGACTGGAAGAAATGCATTGGAATTCAGACGGCATCATGTAAATATATATTGTCGAATGTTTTACAAGGTCGCACCCACGCATCTCTGCATACACAGGTACAAACGCATTGGACATTGAGTACACGTACACATGTATGTATATTTACGTATTTCTACCTAAATTTATGTCATATATATATATATATATATATATATATATATATATATATATATATATATAATTTATTTATCTGTCTACATTTCTGTCTGTCCATGTATCTGACTGTCCACTATTATATGTATATTGAAAATGTATGAATCTATATATATCGATATCTGTATATCTGTATATCTATTTGTCCACCTGTCAGCTTATCTAGCTAAGTATCTATCTATACGATTTTATGTTTTGTAAATATGTATGTACACACGCAGGCACGTGTGTGTGTTTGTGTGTGTTTACAAACACACAAAATCGTATATACAGATATCAATATATATATCAATATATATCAAATATATATATATATATATATATAATATACGTATGAAATAATATAAATAATGTATATATATATATATATATATATATATATATATTATATATATATATATATATATATATAATGTGTGCATGTGTTTGTGCATGTATATATATATATATATATATATATATATATATATATATATATATATATATATATATTATATATATATTATATATATATTTATACATATGTATATATATACATATGTACATATGTGTGTGTGTAAATTTACTTATATATATATATATATATATATATATATATATCATACATATATGCATATATATGTTTGTATATGTGTATGTGTGTATTTATGTATTGCATTCTGAGTCAAATGAAAATGTAAAATTGAGTGGCTGTTGTAATTACAAATACTACTCTGACTATTACATTCTGCACTGCCAGGGATGGTGTAAATATGTCCCAGCGCCAACTTTATTTAGCGCCATATCGCTCGCTGTCTCTTGTCTAAGTGCACCAACTCTATTAATTTCACCACCGAAGTTCGCTCAATGAAGATACATACATACACACACACACACACACACACACACACACACACACACACACACACACACACACACACACACACACACACACACACACACACACACACACACACACACACATACACATATATATATATATATAATATATATGAATGTATGTATGTATGTATCTACATCATATATCAGTTACCACAACACCATCTCATATTCTACCCCAGTCACAATGCACAAAGACTCCTCTTTAGTGTTATACATATTATAACGCCAGTATTTCTTCGAGATGTTCGCTAGCCACTATATTCTTATGTTCAGGTTCCCGATGGAGACATTAGGAAAGTTCCAGAGATCTTACAACACAAGCGCTCTCCTCCTGCCTTGACCTACAATATCTTGTGTCCTCTGCTCTCTCTCTCTCTCTCTCTCTCTCTCTCTCTCTCTCTCTCTCTCCTCTCTTCTCTCTCTCTCTCTCTCTCTCTCTCTCTCTCTCTCTCCTCTCACTCTCATCTCTCTCTCTCTCTCTCTCGTCTCCTCTCTCTCTCTCTCTCTCTCTCTCCTCTCTCTCTCTCTCCTCTCTCTCTCTCTCTCGTCTCTCCTCTGTCCTCTCTTCTGTCTGTCGTCTGTCTGTCTCTTCTCCTTAAGAAACATCTTACTTATTATTCTGCATATTGTCGTTGCTGAACTGAAATGACATTTTTTACAGAGAATATTCTTACCGATTCTTAAAAGAAAGGGGCATTGGTGACCTTGATATCTGCTTGTAGTCAGCTGATCACAACATCAGCTTGCAGTGTTTTTTTCGAACTCATTCCACACAATTGTTTGTAGTATTAAACACCTCAAATGTTTGGTATCTTTCTATGAAGAAACGATGTCGTGGTTGGCATTATAGGTCGTATTTGTTTATAGTTACCATGATAATCATAATGGTGGTGGTGGTGGTAGTGATTATCATTATTATTATCATTTTTTTGTTAGTTATTATCATTATTATAATAATGAGGATAATCATTTAGTGGAGGTGGTGCCAATGATAATGGTAAACGTATTATCGATACCAAAGACAAGTATCAGCAACTAGGAAGACGGTAATACTAGCAACTACAGTGGCAAAAGAGAACAAAGTATGTAAATTGTGAATCTGTTGCGTTGTGAAGGTTCCAGAACCGCTCTGCGACGCATCTTCTCAGCGTATCCGTTTTCTTTAGGAAGTTTTTTTGTGGACTGATCTTAACGGAGTCATTCTGTTGTACTTTTAATTACTCTTATTTGCCAGAGGCCAGATTTTTCATTTCTCTCTCTGGTCAAATGCGTGCGCGCGCGCGCACACACAACACACACACACACACACACACACACACACACACACACACACACACACACACACACACACACACACACACACACACACACACACACACACACACACACACACACACACACACACACACACACCCTCACCTCACGAGTAATTTATGATATGAGTGGTGAGTTCAAAGTACGGAACTGTTGCTTCCACTCGACCATCAAAAGTAATTTTGTCTTTGATTGTATCTTTTATGAATTTTATGAATATCCACTTGGAAATTTTCATATTCCTGTACTGAGAAAATGAAACTTTCAGGCAAAAGTTGGGGTCTTGACAGCACATCAGAAAATGCCAGAACTATATTCCTTTACTTATATCTGTATACCGCAATAAGTGAGTTTAACATAACATTTTGTATGTTTTAGTGTTTATAGTGTTTATTATATATACATAGGTATTTTACATTCGATTCCCTAAAATATTTGGAATAATGCGATCTTCAAGTATAGACCGATAGAAAGATATAATCAATTGCAGTTCTGCTAAATCGCATGGAAACAATTAATTAACTTGCCTATCTGTTTAAAAATAGACTTCATTCTGTTCACATCATTTGGCGGAGAGCGATAGACGAAACTATTAATAGTATTTTCGTTTTCATTCATCTTTATTGCTATTCGTGGGAGAGCGATTACTCAATGTTTACTTTCGGGTTTCCGCTTAAGAATCACGTCAATACACGTGTGAATCGATACAAAAAATTACACGCCAGTACAAAAAAAATACAGTTTTCTAATCTTGTATAAATATGATAATAATGATAATGAAGACGAAGAGGCTATACGGTTTTCCTCCTCACTCCGCAAGGCCCGACTGAGGGTCAAGAAACACGGATGTTTGCGGTTTTCCTCGGACGCAAGCACTGAAAGCAGATTTTCGAAAGCTGGTTTATTTTTATTCTTACAACTGCGTTATTGCTACCTTTGAGACGTATGTACTTCAAGAAAAAATGACAGACATGCAGATCTCAAAGACGTTACCATTTTTTCAAAATTTTCTAAAAGTTTGCACATAGTCATTCTCATTCCGGCGCCAGTGATACACACGCACACAATAGATAGACAGATAGACAGATTTCGAGGATTTACTGCTAATGCTGTTAGCACACAACCACAAAAGTGAACTATTCGAACTATAACAAGCTTACACAATCTACTGAAAACAAAGAATTTGGCCTTTGAAACTCCACTCTCACCAGCCACAAATCCATTCCACCCAAAATACCCATTCCACATGTTTTTTTTTTTGCTTAACTTGAGTGCTAGCTACAGTTAAGTTTCAACACCTCATCGACTAAATATTAATAGGACGCACTGTCTGCTATTGCTTTCCGATTGTGATGAGCAGTTATTAATTCTGAGCTTGTTGAAAATCTATCTATCAGTAATTAACAATTCAAATCAATACTCGTAAGTATGGATACTAAACAGTTCACTTTAACATCCATATACGTTCCTCTAAAAAGTTCGCGTTCTCTACACACTAGAACGTCAGTCTGTGTTTTCTCTTTGAACAGCGCATTAGCAATAAATATTCATGAACATAATTAATTCCTCTCCTTAGTATGGAATAGTTCAAGCAGAATGGTGGCAGGGAAGAATCATTGTTTCGCTGTCAAGAAGTTATCATTTTTCCCTTTCAGAATATCATCAATGATTGTCAGATAATTATCATATAATCTCTTATATCTTGTTTAGTTGCCATAAATATTCCAACGCGATATTTCCACAGTTTACTGAAATTTACTATAAAACGTTGATTCTCTGCCGCCTGATGTAATGTGCTCGCAGTGCCACGGAAATAGTAAGAGTATTTAACTAATTATTATCAATCATCATTATTGTTATTCGCTTATTTCTCTTCAATTTAGTTATAATACAGGTCTGAGAAAAATAACCTCATATACAGAAAGGTAAGCCGACCTCATCACATACTGTAACACACAACCAGTGGACGATCAGGGAGTTTGGCGTTAGTATTGGTATTATCTTAATTACCTATTTGTAAGTATATATGTATATGTATATATATACTATATATACATATATATACATATATATATATATATATATATATATATATATATATATATTCTTTTGCGATTCATGATAAACTAAAAGAAAATTGACCACTTTGTTTTCTATGAAAGCTGAAACCTGCCTTTCTCGTTATTCTCCCGTGGTTGAAGATCGTGCA
>NW_020868563.1:285919-293419 GCF_003789085.1 Penaeus vannamei
AAGTGCTAAATAAATATGATTAAAAACGTAAACACACTCAATTGAATAAATCAACAGATGCTACAATCTGATTGGTGACTAAACATCTAAAAGTACGTGACCTGACATGAATGGAAATGAAAAACTTAATAGGTTCATTTTCTTCCTAGCTGCTTACAGTAAGTCAAAACTTTTTAAAAAATTGTTATTTACATTTTATAAGTGTAGCAATAGCATTGACATCACCACTCCTTTAAACACACTCTCCAACAATCAATTCAATATCCATATAAACATTTGGACTTCTGGCAGACTATCACCAAAATGAATGGATTAAAACACTATATACTCTGTAGCTATAATATATTATATAAATATATATATATATATAATATATATATATATATATATATATATATATATATATATATATATATATACACACACATATATACATATATATGTATAAATATATAAATAAATATGTATATATGTATATATGTATATATATATATATATATATATATATATATATATATATATATATATATATATATATATATATATACATATATATATATATATAATCATATATATTATATAAATAAATATATATATGCATTATTTTTTCATACATACAAAAATACACACAAACATACATACATATATAAGGCTACATGGCTGGAAAACTTGGGTCTACATAAAGGAAGTAGTGAACTAATTCTGGATAGACAGAAATAATAGCAAAAGGAAAGAAAATTACAAAGGGGAGTATAAGATAAGCCATGCTAGCAATATACAGAAATACATTCTGTAAATCTTGTTGGGAATGTTTACACTTTTTTCTAATTGATGATCAAGATTACACTCTCAGCAAACAATACTTTTTCAGAATTTAACCATCACATATATCTGCAGTCCGGATATATATATATATATATATATATATATATATATATATATATATATATATATATATATATATATATATATATATATATATATATATATAATATATATTTATTTTTTTTTTTTTTTTTTTTTTTTTTGGGGGGGGGGGGGTCTATGCTATTCTATAATATGCAATTAATAGCAAGAAAATAATGGATAAAAATATTGCAATCATCAATACTATGAAGATCAAGAGATATGGATATAAAAGAATCTATCAAGTTATACCAATCATGTGCGATTCAACATAAGCAATCATCAACCTTGTCCAAAATTAAAAGCTCAGGAGCAGAAGTGCAAATGTACTAAAACCAAATGCTTCATTATTTTCCAATTCCTTTTGCGTTGCCTTATTTACAATTTCACTTACTGGTTTACTGTGACAGTGTGAACATGCACTTGCCCTTCCCAATGCTTCAATTTTTTCAGAAAAATGGTTCATATTCAAAAGATGTAAGTAATCAAAAGATCTCCAACTTCAAGAGTACACAAAGTTTTGATCTCTGTAAATATACTCAGTCCTATATTACAATGTCTACATCCAACCTTCTATCATAATGTTCTAAGTTTATTAACTTACATCAGTTGATACTTTCAAACGATGACTTAGAGGTAAGGAATAACCCTGTTAATAATTCCAGTGTCTACTACTAGATTTACTCACAGCATTACCTTACAAAATAAGGAAGTATTAATACTTACACCTTTCTTTTTATTTTCTTTTTTCCTGTCTCTTCGTGACCTTGCTACCTCAAACTCATGGCATTCTTCCACATGTCTAATTCCATTACGACGATATCTGTAAACAGATCATTGCTGTGACAGAATTCACATTTATGAAAAAATCATCTTTTGTTCATGGTGCAACCTAACATGTCTCACCTACTCAATTCCTTTCATCATGAGAAACTACCGGTATAATTCTACATATGCACCACAAACTTTGAGCACCAAGATTATAAATGAAACTTTTAATGACCAGACATTGGTTAATCAAAGAGGTAGATCATGAAATCTACTTGTAAGCATTCACATAAGACCTCTGAACAATATCTCCTAGCTCTTACCTTAGTAATTCTCTTATCCTTGTTCTTAACTCTCTCTCTCTGACAATGGAGTTTATAAGATTATTGTGTTCACTTGCTGTTTGAAACTGGCTAATTGTTCTAAGTTTTTCAGCAACTGCCTCTCTGAAAAGATAAGAAACAAGTAAAATATTATCCACTGCCTCTATTTTAGAATTAATGTAACTAAAGAATACCAATGAGTATACTTTCCAGAATAAAATAGACTACACAAAAAAAGAAAGAAAGAAGTCTAACTCTAATAATGACTGCAATAAGTTTAAATATAACAAAATGTTTCTATTAATTCTTACTCCTAAACAGGTTATTCTCATACTTAATTGCTTCTTTTTCTTTAGTATTGTTAACTTTCTATATCTCTTCTCTAGCCCTTTACTCAGGCTTTACCCAAATAGGTTTTCCAAGCATAATTTTCCACTCCCTAAAAACTAGCATCTCAACCCATTGGATCCAGGTGTCTCACTGCTCACAACTGGCCCAAAATCTGGGCATTAGGCTTATATGAACAGCAACATGCCCTGGTGTGTCACTTGTCAGCATGACCCTCATGAACACTTGCCTCTCTTTCCATGTTACTGTCTCTTTCTGTGTAAACATTTTTGTTTTTTTGCCAAGGTCTATATTTGCTTTTAATATACTGTATTAAGATGGTAATAGACATTTTTCCTTGCACAGACTCCTTATCATATCTCTAGGTAGTCATAAACTCTGTTCAATTACAAGTAAAATTTGGTTAATTATGGATTTTTTAAAAATATTTTCCTACTGTTCAACTATCTGTAACACACCATGCACCACAAGCCACAGCAGGCAAGAACTAGATCCTATGCCTCTCCCTAAACACCCAATGAATCTAATCTTCCTCCAATTTTGGGCACATTCCTGTCACCCTGGCCTTCAGTTAAATTTTTCACAAGGGCACATTCCCATCCCCCAGCCATTAGCCAAATTTTTTAATGAAGGTTTAATCCCATCACACAGCCCTCAGTCAAATTCTTTCTTGACATGAGGCATGTCACCTAGAACCAAAGGGGGAAGGTATCTGGTACAGTATGAGAAACTTCCAGACATACCAAATGGTACAGTATGAGAAACTTCCAGACATACCAAAAAGACAATCTAGTTGCAAAATTTACATACATATACATACTTTGCCAAACTTCTTTTCAGATCCTAGTCTATTCAAATTCTTTTCAACCCATTACCACCGGTATATTTTGAAGCCGAAAATAAAAGATTTCGGGCAGCTACAAAATCAGCGAGCGGGGCTGGCCCGGACTCTGCCCGTGCACCAGCCACGGATGCGCTGATCAAGCGTCACACTGGCGGGACGCCCAGCAATGTTCATTTTTTCGGGTGTCTCATATATGGGACACCGTTGTTACTGGGTTAACACTACACAGTAGCTACAATCAAACCCAAACCCTACAAGTTGACGCAATCCTTACTTATCATCTTTGCTTTTCTTTTTTGGAGGAACTTGGGCTTTTTCTCTTTCCTTCTTGAAAAATTGTGGAACAACCTGGAAGTCTCTAACTACCCGTTTTCTTCTCGATCTTTCACGAAGACGGCGCATGTACATATCAACCTGAAATAGAGGACATTTAAATAAAAAATAAATATATAAGAAAAAGATGGCCATTTGATCTCCCTGGTTTCAAGTTTGATCAATGTTTTAATCAAATAAACTGTCAAACAAAATCATCTCAACATCTGCATTTATCTCTACTGATTAACCTTCAATCACTACAATTTACACATCTGTTCTTTCATTTGATAATACTTACCTGTGCAAGTTTGAGAGCCATATCCACATCTTCATCATCAACTGGATGAATGAATAATGGTGCTATCGTTGTTTCTGCATCATTATCCCATTCCTATGTGCAAATAATAATAAATATATAATTACAATTTTCTCAAATTTTCACACAATGTTGCTAAATGCAACATAAATAAATATAATAGGATACTATGGCACAGTTAAATGGTATAAAACCTAATCTAGAAAATATACAAACTAAAACAACAAAATTACAAAAATGCAATATATATACCATCTTATAAGTTTTTAAAACTTTTCAAAGAAGTCTTAATACTGGATCTAAAACTTTTTAACATTTCACTTGTTAACTCAATGAAATATATCAACCAATTTTTATACAAGTAAATGTACAAAAAATCAATGCACAAATACCCGAGTTCCACTCAAAAACCCTAAACAATCAAGCTCACCCTCTCAAAATCATCTCTGTGTGGCATGTATCCAAGTATGGTGTTCTCCTCGGTGGAGGGTGGCTGGGAGGGTAGTGAAGACCCTAGAGTTGGCGAGAGTGGTCCTGTGTCAGGGACTGTGTGCTCAATGGGGAGCTGCAATCTTTCTAATGCTGGTTTCCAGGAGGCTCGCCCAATAGCGCCATCTATGTAACTGCTGATGTACTTATTTCTTGCTTCTGTTGGTTTCCAGAAAAGATTAAGTGAATCATGCAATATCTTGCACCCACTTAACAACAGAGGTCTTTTCTTTTTCTTTCAATAATCTGAAATTTTGGCATGAGGTCCCATTTCTTGTTTCAATCAATGCTTTCAATATTTGTAAGTGATCATTCTAACAAGAAATGTTAATGTTCTAATTCACCAAAATACAAAAAAATATAATAAAACTAAATATGTCAAAACTGCTATATCCATTTGTATATTCAACTATCTATGAACCCAATGCACCAAGAAAAAGAACATTGCACACGTATAGAAATAAATAGCAATAGCTAATTAATAATTCAATTCATTAAAAAAAAAACATAAAAGGTGATATCTCCCTCATAAAAGGTAAATCATAGACTTACTTTTGTTATGACCAAGACTATCTATACCATAATGACTTGAATAGTTAATTTTGCACCACATACTCTCCACAATATAATATTAGATGACATATCATTCACTTACTCAATATTTTCATTTGTAAATATATCACTCTACTTGTTATGAACTGCAAAAAGATTATATAACAAATAAAAATAACAAGCCTCTTGAACCTCACTAACAATAAAAAAAATTGAATATATTAACAATTTCTCAAAAGGTTAATTACTTCTTAAAGAATCTGCACTTTATCATGAAAATAATTTACTAAATATCTTCCTCATAAAACAATGATTTTGTTAATTTCATAAGACAAATTTAGCCTTCAATGCTTGTCAACATCAATCTCACCTGACGACCTGTTGTGACTTTAGCTATAAAGATAAAAATGAAAAGAGAAGTAAACTAAAGAAAAAAAATCCTACTGACATAACACAACACTTTCAATGGCAGTGTTTACTCACCACCTTGTGAACCCTAGATCAATGTAAAAATTATACAAACGTACCATCTGGAGTGCGAGTCTCGATATGGCGCGCAATGTCCTCCCAGTTACCGTACCCATACTGCTCAATGGCGTCCAGCAATCTGACCTCCTCTCTAGCAGTCCAATGGCCTTGACCGGGGAAAATGCTAAAGTTTCCTGTGTCCTGGAAAACACCGGCCTGTGAGAGAGCGGGCCCAAGAAAAGACAGTGACCCGTTAGTGAGGGGGGTGGCGGTAAGCAGAGTGCAGCGGCGGGGGCACCTGTCTTCATTGACAATATACGGTCGCCAACAAGTCTTGCTTGCTTCCTGCACCATCATCATAACCCTTAGGACCAAATGTGTTACAGTAAGAATCCTGCGTCTCCACTAAGCAGAGAAGTTTAGCTTGTGAAAGAGGAGTCGTGGTTAATAATGCTTTACTTCTATGAATTTACATAAGCAAACCTTAAACAGATCTTGATTTATATTAAAGTTTACTTTCACCCTCCTTCCTTCTTTTGATTAATCATTTAATTTCCATCACTTCATGAACAGATTTCATTTCATTTTCCTTTTGGAAATCCAAAAACTACAAATTTCTTCATTAATAAATATACTATGCAGTTATGAACTTATATTGAAGTCCAGTAACGGTCTTTAACTAACTTCAAATTTCCAACACACACACACACATATATATATGAAGAACTGGGAAGTAACAGCAATATTGTTTACTTTAACTGTCCTCCACTTCTTCATATCTACATTGGACAATACTAATAACGGTATCCTTAGGAAAACTACTGATAGGGCTTTTATAGGTACTTGCCATAAGACTACTATTACATCTTTTTTTCTAGCATTACTAATGGTGTCACTATTGTGAGGGAACAGTACCATGAATAGAACTATCAGCCTCTTTGGAGCCTTTTTCAAAATAGTTGTAGTAATTTGTATTTTTTGGGATACTTATTCACAAGAGTACCAACAGTAATTTCTAACTTTGTGTGCACCTGCATAAGCTTTAGAGCTAAAATCCTAAAAACTGACTCATTCTTTCCGAATAACAGAATCAAAATGAGATCTTCAACTCTGAAGAATCATAAGAATATATATAATATGTAACAACAAAATGCATATAAAAATAACAATCTCAACTCTTAGTAATTTGTTAGAAAGTTTCACAAAGTTAAATTTTCAATTAATTTTCAAATTAACTTTTATTCACCAAACAAAGAATAGTAAACCGGTTAAAAGACTACAAAACGCTGTTCATGATGTAACACATTCTGGTTCCCTTTTATCAAGTCTGTTAGCATTCTCATATACAGCAAAATATGCTGCCAATGAGTATGTCAACAAAGCTGATCTTTGGTTATAAAAATTCTCGTTCTCATTGTTGCACATTAAGTATCACATCAATTCTATCAGATTATTCAATTTTCAAGAATTTCTGTTTTTTCAGCTAGTAAAAGACAAAATGAAAAGATCTTATAGTGCGTAAAATGAAAAGATCTTATAGTGCATATCTCATGTGATACTACTATATTATCCAATTTTTATTTGAGCAATGACTGTCTGATCTTCTTGTTTTATCTGCAAATGTCAATTTTGTTTCCTTATTAAGTTTCAAACATAAAAAGGAAAAGAACTGGGAGGTATAATACGCATAATCATAAGGTACTACAAAGCTTCTATGTAAAAATTTTGCTCAGAAAGTGGGGCCCAAGCCATGTAAATACTATAGAAGATATTGAAATTTTCAACAAAGAAAATCATTTAGTTGTGAAAAATAGCAAAATCTTCAGCAAGACACTGTTATGCACTTAAAAAGAGGGAACTGCATGAGAAAATGCTGTGACCATAAAATATAAAGCATGCACTCTGCCACCAAGAATCACACCACGGGAAAATATGCAATTACAGAACTTTACAATTAGTGCAAGTCAGGACTTATATTCAGGAAATGGTAGCCACTGATAATCTCTACAATCCTCTTCATAATACAGGAGTCACTAATCTGTTAAGAGAGCTACAATTAACAATATAATTAAGAAAGCCATATATATGAGAATATTCAGTTATTCTTACCTATATGTAACCTGTCAAAAGGTTCTTAGTTCTATGCAGCAATTAGTAGCTTAAATATCATC
>NW_020868563.1:298419-305919 GCF_003789085.1 Penaeus vannamei
AGAACATCTTATTCAAAAAGGGCAGGAGGTTCAGAGTTGGATGTATATTTCTGTAGATTTTACCACTTTATTTTTTTAGTAGATTTTGATATCTGCAGTTGTTTTTCAATTTTTCTTTTTATCATTTACTGTATCTCAGCTTGATTTATCCCATAAAAAATGCACATGAGAAAATCAGTACATCAGTATTATGCCTATATTTGTTACAGAATATTCTAACTTAACCCAATAACACCAGGTAAAAAAATTTGGCTACTGGATATGATCGCAGGGTTGTTGGTGCACCTCGACAGTTTTCCGTTTGTGCCTGGCTCGTTCTGTAGTTTGCATGTAACTGTTGGCATCTAAAAGCTTGTATCTTGATGATTTTTTAAAACAAAGATTTTTAAGGTTTACCTTTACTTTAGGTACTATTGCCTAAATGAAATGCAGCTGCTACTATCAGAGAACTACTTTGTCCATAACAGCCATGGAAAGTACACACATACCACCCAGTAGCATAGGGTTAACCTCGAAACCAAAACTTAATTTGCTGAGGTTCCTGGGGAGCTGACAGATCACAAACTAATGGCATATCTTTAACCCATTCACAACAGATAATTTTTTTTGCAAAAAATTTCATGAGGCCTGGGAGCATTAATGCATACTGCTCTATGCCTGGGATATTGTCCACCTCACAGCCAAACCTCAAATATCATCCATGCTGTTGCAACGTGGGCTTCTGACATGATTGACATGATTAGACATATATGATTTTTTTTTTGCTATATGATATGACATTATCCCATGTAAATGAATTACGCAATTGATGCTGCCTCCAAATATAAATCAGTCCAACACAAAAAATACAGCTTGAACTGCTTCCATATTTTACAATATATCACCATAGAGGTTTAAAAATCCTCTCTTGCAAAAACTTATGTGATAACAGTATGTTAGCCTTTCCAGAGTGCCAGCCGGTGGCGAGACCATTGTGAATGCCAAAATATGCACTATTTAAAATTCCACCTAAATTATCCTTATTATTAGCTTCCAGTATTAACACTATAATATCTTAACAGTAAGGCATAAATCAAATACAATTTCACATCACATTCATTAGTCTTTGTAACATGCAAATAACATCCACAGTGCTACTCAACCCATCAGTGCCCAAGCTAATGCCCTAAAATTCTTATTCTAATTTAATTTGAATCCAATCCTTAGTCATATGTCTGAAGGCTATCTTAAAATCTTATAAAGCCCCAATAAGCCCTATATACCTAATCCTGATTCATGCCTCTAAATACAGAGTCAAAAGCCCTGGCTCTAAGTTATGCCAATCAAAAATCCAGACCTTGTGTTATATCTATTGAAAAAGCCTTAATAAACCGATTCTAAAGTAATGAATGATGTCTTAATAGACCCCAATCTGTAAACCTAAGTTTACCCTATGCCCCAAACCCGCTTAAAATGCCCCGCCCATGGATCATTCACACATCAAACTACACTATGTCAAGACCCACTCACCCAAACGCCACTCCTCAAAACCCTCCCCCGCTCCTTCACAAACAGGTTTCAAGAGTACTCAAGCCCTCCCCTAAAATTCCCATGGTCCAAAATAGCCACAAACCTTGCTCAGTGTACCCAAGTCCCCCTAATGTCCCCTTGAGCGAGCGGTGTCCCAAAATGCGATTCAAAAAGGCCGCCTCGCCCGCCGCGTCACGTGACCCTACCTGTAAACAAAGATCGAAGTCGTCGCACTCCAAGCACCGCACCCTCAGTCCGTTCACATCCTCCTCGCAGTAGTTGCAATGGTACTTGGCAAATGTATCTGCAAGAGACAACGAGGGTTTAGCAGGAATCGGAGCGGGGGAAGGCGGCTGGGATGCCCTAAAAAACCCACTCACTTGCACCCCCGCGGAAGGAGGAACGTCTCTCACCCGCCATGTTGCCTCCGAGCACGCTGATGACGTCACGCGAAGTGCCAAAAGACGAATATACCATTTATTTTGGCATCTCGAGGACCTCCTCCTCTGCCCAGCCGCTCCGCCGTATGTTAATGCACATGATAGTATGCTGTTTAGGATAGGAATGGATCTGTGCTATGGGAATCTGGGTAAAAAATGCAAGAAATGTCCTTACTGTACGAAAGCTGACTGACGCTGCTCCAACCGCTATGCCAGACGTACGAGGTTGGGCTGGGTCATTTGGCAGCTGCATTCACCCATTTACAGTTATATTGCATATTGCATGAATAAGAACGTATATTAGGCGAAGTTTAATGTGTGGGATATATGTAGAAGAAGATCCACACACAGAAATTGAATCTTGATGAGGAATCTCCGTTTTTAGTAATGGAGTACATATCTCTTTGCCAAAATCTCTATTACGCCCTTCTTTTTGTCTTTCCACCCATTATAATAACCTTCCCCTCACCCAGAACCAACAGAAATAAACAATATAAATTATGAAACAAATAATTGCAACATTGTGTGTAATGCAAGCAGAAAACTTTTATTTGTGGTTCGTGATCGATAAATTTGATAGGATGCAGGAAGCGCAAGTGTCCTGTGCTGGATCCAAGGCCGAGTGCTTCCGCCTCATGAATATCCTACATTTGGGGTCGTGTAGGAATGCTATATGTATTTCCTTAAAGTCTAATTCTCATCCCATCTTATCCTTACAAGATGAGGATGCTTTGTTCCTTTGTTTCTATGAGACCAAGACAAAGACTGGGAAGAAATGCATTGGAATTCAGACGGCATCATGTAAATATATATTGTCGAATGTTTTACAAGGTCGCACCCACGCATCTCTGCATACACAGGTACAAACGCATTGGACATTGAGTACACGTACACATGTATGTATATTTACGTATTTCTACCTAAATTTATGTCATATATATATATATATATATATATATATATATTATATATATATATATATATAAATTTTATTATCTGTCTACATTTCTGTCTGTCCATGTATCTGACTGTCCACTATTACATGTATATTGAAAATGTATGAATCTATATATATATCGATATCTGTATATCTGTATATCTATTTGTCCACCTGTCAGCTTATCTAGCTAAGTATCTATCTATACGATTTTATGTTTGTAAATATGTATGTACACACGCAGGCACGTGTGTGTGTTTGTGTGTGTTTACAAACACAAAATCGTATATACAGATATCAATATATATATCAATATATATCAATATATATATATATAAATATACAATATATATGTATATATACAATATATATATATATATATATATTATATATATATATATAATATATATATATAATATATATATATATATATATATAATATATATATATATATATATATATATATATATTATATATATATATATATATATTTATATATATATATATATATATATATATATACATATGTACATATGTGTGTGTGTAAATTTACTATATATATATATATATATATATATATATATATATATATACATATATATGCATATATATGTTTGTATATGTGTATGTGTGTATTTATGTATTGCATTCTGAGTCAAATGAAAATGTAAAATTTGAGTGGCTGTTGTAATTACAAATACTACTCTGACTATTACATTCTGCACTGCCAGGGATGTGTAAATATGTCCCGCGCCAACTTTATTTAGCGCCATATCGCTCGCTGTCTCTTGTCTAAGTGCACCAACTCTATTAATTTCACCACCGAAGTTCGCTCAATGAAGAATACATACATACATACATACACACACACACACACACACACACACACACACACACACACACACACACACACACACACACACACACACACACACACACACACACACACACACACACACACACACACACACACACACACACACACACATATATATATATATATATATATATATATATATATGAATGTATGTATGTATCTACATCATATATCAGTTACCACAACACCATCTCATATTCTACCCCAGTCACAATGCACAAAGACTCCTCTTTAGTGTTATACATATTATAACGCCAGTATTTCTTCGAGATGTTCCCTAGCCACTATATTCTTATGTTCAGGTTCCCGATGGAGACATTAGGAAAGTTCCCAGAGATCTTACAACACAAGCGCTCTCCTCCTGCCTTGACCTACAATATCTTGTGTCCTTCTCTCTCTCTCTCTCTCTCTCTCTCTCTCTCTCTCTCTCTCTCTCTCTCTCTCTCTCTCTCTCTCTCTCTCTCTCTCTCTCTCTCTCTCTCTCTCTCTCTCTCTCTCTCTCTCTCCTTAAGAAACATCTTACTTATTATTCTGCATATCTGTCGTTCGCTGAACTGAAATGACATTTTTTACAGAGAATATTCTTACCGACATCTTAAAAGAAAGGGGCATTGGTGACCTTGATATCTGCTTGTAGTCAGCTGATCACAACATCAGCTTGCAGTGTTTTTTTCGAAACTCATTCCACACAATTGTTTGTAGTATTAAACACCTCAAATGTTTGGTATCTTTCTATGAAGAAACGTTGTCGTGGTTGGCATTATAGGTCGTATTTGTTTATAGTTACCATGATAATCATAATGGTGTGGTGGTGTGGTAGTGATTATCATTATTGTTATTATCATTTTTTTGTTATTGTTATTATCATTATTATAATGAGGATAATCATTTAGTGGAGGTGGTGCCAATGATAATGGTAAACGTATTAT
Source organism: Penaeus vannamei (assembly GCF_003789085.1). Taxonomy (NCBI): domain Eukaryota; kingdom Metazoa; phylum Arthropoda; class Malacostraca; order Decapoda; family Penaeidae; genus Penaeus; species Penaeus vannamei. The sequence goes on from NW_020868563.1 coordinate 303,112, forward strand.
CAATACCAAAGACAAGTATCAGCAACTAGGAAGACGGTAATACTAGCAACTACAGTGGCAAAAGAGAACAAAGTATGTATAATTGTGAATCTGTTGCGTTGTGAAGGTTCCAGAACCGCTCTGCGACGCATCTTCTCAGCGTATCCGTTTTCTTTAGGAAGTTTTTTTGTGGACTGATCTTAACGGAGTCATTCTGTTGTACTTTTTATCTAGTTATTTGCCAGAGGCCAGATTTTTTCATTTCTCTCTCTGGTCAATGCGTGCGCGCGCGCGCACACACACACACCACACACACACACACACACACACACACACACACACACACACACACACACACACACACACACACACACACACACACACACACACACACACACACACACCTCAAACCTCACGAGTAATTTATGAATATGAGTGGTGAGTTCAAAGTATGGAACTGTTGCTTCCACTCGACCATCAAAAGTAATTTTGTCTTTGATTGTATCTTTTATGGGTTTTATGAATATCCACTTGGAAATTTTCATATTCCTGTACTGAGAAAATGAAACTTTCAGGCAAAAGTTGGGGTCTTGACAGCCACATCAGAAAATGCCAGAACTATATTCCTTTACTTATATCTGTATACCGCAATAAGTGAGTTTAACATAACATTTTGTATGTTTTAGTGTTTATAGTGTTTATTATATATACATAGGTATTTTACATTCGATTCCCTAAAATAGTTGGAATAATGCGATCTTCAAGTATAGACCGATAGAAAGATATAATCAATGGCAGTTCTGCTAAATCGCATGGAAACAGTGAATTAACTTGCCTATCTGTTTAAAATAAGACTTCATTCTGTTCACATCATTTGGCGGAGAGCGATAGACGAAACTATTAATAGTATTTTCGTTTTCATTCATCTTTATTGCTATTCGTGGGAGAGCGATTACTCAATGTTTACTTTCGGGTTTCCGCTTAAGAATCACGTCAATACACGTGTGAATCGATACAAAAAATTACACGCCAGTACAAAAATCATACAGTTTCTAATCTTGTATAAATATGATAATAATGATAATGAAGACGAAGAGGCTATACGGTTTTCCTCTCACTCCCGCAAGGCCCGACTGAGGGTCAAGAAACACCGGATGTTTGCGGTTTTCCTCGGACGCAAGCACTGAAAGCAGATTTTCGAAAGCTGGTTTATTTTTATTCTTACTACTGCGTTATTGCTACCTTTGAGACGTATGTACTTCAAGAAAAATGACAGACATGCAGATCACAAAGACGTTGCCATTTTTTCAAAATTTCAAAAGTTGTTGCCACAATAGACTTATTCTCATTCCGACGTCAGTGATACACACGCACACAATAGATAGACAGATAGACAGATTTCGAGGATTTACTGCTAATGCTGTTAGCACAACCACAAAAGTGAACTGTTCGAACTATAACAAGCATACACAATCTACTGAAAACAAAGAATTTGTTTGGCCTTTGAAACTCCACTCTCACCCAGCCACAAATCCATTCCACCCAAAATACCCATTCCACATGTTTTTTTCTTATCTGTGTAACTGAGTGCTAGCTACAGTTAAGTTTCAACACCTCATCGACTAAATATTAACAGGGACGCACTGTCTTGCTTGTTGCTTTCCGATTGTGATGAGCAGTTATTAATTCTGAGCTTTGTTGACATCTATCTATCAATGTAATTAACCAATTCAAATACTCGTAAGTATGGATACTAAACAGTTCACTTAACATCCATACGTTCCTCTAAAAAGTTCGCGTTCTCTACACACTAGAACGTCAGTCTGTGTTTTCTCTTTGAACAGCGCATTAGCAATAAAATATTCATGAACATAATTAATTCCTCTCCTTAGTATGGAATAGTTCAAGCAGAATGGTGGCAGGGAAGAATCATTGTTTCGCTGTCAAGAAGTTATCATTTCCCTTTCAGGACATCATCAATGATTGTCAGCATAATTATCACTATAATTCTCCTTATATCTTGTTTAGTTGCCATAAATATTCCAACGTGATATTTCCACAGTTTACTGAATTTACTATAAAACGTTGCTTCTCTGCCGCCTGATGTAATGTGCTCGCAGTGCCACGTGAAAACAGTAAGAGTATTTAACTTAATTATTATCATCATTATTGTTATTCGCTTATTTCTTTCAATTTAGTTATAATACAGGTCTGAGAAAAATAACTCATATACAGAAAAGGTAAGCCGACCTCATCACACATACTGTAAGCACACAACCAATGGACGATCAGGGAGTTTGGCGTTAGTATTGGTATTATCTTAATTACCTATTTGTAAGTATATATGTATATGTATATATATACATATATATACATATATATATATATATATATTTATATATATATATATATTCTTTTGCGATTCATGATAAACTAAAAGAAAATTGACCACTTTGTTTTCTATGAAAGCTGAAACCTGCCTTTCTCGTTATTCTCCCGTGGTTGAAGATCGTGCAAGCCAAAGGCAACTTCCCTTATTCAATCCGCAGTTTCTTCTTAACATGTCTGTCATGGTATTCTTAGAATTACAAATAATACATGACTGGGCGTCTCTTTTTCACTTACAAGAGGAGTTGCAGAGTCGTTAAGGATTAAGTTTTATAGCCAACCCGTCCGCTAGCTTTCAAAACAGTGGTACGTGTTATGGACTCCCATTTGAATTTTTGGTTTTCGTCGCTTTCACCAGTGGCGAGCTATAGAGGCGTTTGGCTAAAATGGATTCGGTCCCCCCTTTTGTGGTTGTCACTAATAAGTGGCTCATGGGCGGGT
>NW_020868563.1:310919-323419 GCF_003789085.1 Penaeus vannamei
GGGAAGACGCAGAATCTTCTTGTGGAGATGTGGGAGAGGGTGCAGAGTGAAGAACTGTTTCGGAATAGGTAAAGAGAAAAACCTCGTTGTCATGCTTCCTGTCTAGCCTCACATAGAGCGAGGCCTAGTTTGAATCAGAGAACTGCTACCTCACACTCGAGCTTATAGGCACGGCAGCTCCTATAAAATGCGTTATGGGAATCACCACATGTACGGAACTGAGCTGGGCAATTTGAACGGTCATGACCATGTTGGTTACGTAGAGGGCAGTGGGCTGTGGAGTGACAGCGTTTGGCTGGGTGGCCAAAACGCCAAGATTTCTGACATTGATGAGGAAAGGTCAGACATGGTAGGACAATTCACCAATGTAAACCTAATGGGGGTAGATCATGTCTCCGGAAGTTAATCTTGGCACTATTGACATGGGACTTACGCTGGCCTCTGGGAGGAATAGTGTAGCACTGTACTTTTACTGCATCATAATCAGCAAGGCAGATAAGTTGATAATTTTCCCAGTCTGACCAGTTCTTGTCATATATGATACAATCAGTTGGAGGGATAGAAACAGTTCCAATATAAGTATTAAGAGAGAGGTGGGGTTTGGCAGGAATGGGTTTGCCAGTAAGGTCACTTAGGGTAGAGAGTGCATGAGCTTGGGATCCTGATGTAACTGTGATTAAGCATGGACGATCAGAGCCACTGCAAAAGGTAACTTTGCCTTCTCGTTTTTGGAGGCACTGTATGAAAGAGAAAGGTATTCTCAGAGTAGGGGGCTGTGGGAGGAATCACAAAGAATCGATCCCACCTGGCTGGGCCAAAGAGAGTACTCAAAAGGTTTGCAGAAGTAGACGGATGAGGGTGGAAGGAAGATGGGGTGGTGTGGAGTGTAGTTCTGTTGGGGGAAGGACAATAAGGGTGAACAGTAGTATTAACCCAATGCCGACAGATAAAAATGTTTGGCAAGTGCGTATGTTGGTATGCATCGGCAGTTTCCTGTGTTTGCACCCGGCTCGATTGGTAGTTTGCGAGTGACATTTAGCACCTAAAAGCTTTTATTTTGCGTTTAATTATAGTGGGAATAACTAAAAAAACAAACTGTCTGACGAGCAATGTGGCGCAGGAATGGGCATGACACGATGCCACCTGTCTTTCGGTCCACAACAGCCCTGGCATGTACATACATGCCACCCGTTGGCTAGGGGTTAAGGGAAGAGGGCGTAGACACTGAAGAAGACTGTGCAATAGGAAATGAAGAAAAGAATGTTGGGAGAGAGGAAGGGGTGCATTCTGGAGGTTGGGTAATAACCTGGGTGGGTGGTTCAGAATGGATAGAGTTGTCAATAAAGGTCAAGGAGATGGTATTAGTATAAGTGGTCGGAGCCATGGTTAAAGGACGAGCAGGGGTCAGAAAACCATCAAAATCGGAATCAGATAAGCTAGTTAATGAAGGAGTAAGCCTTAATGCCCTTATTGAGGGTAAAGAATCTTCATTATTGGCCATGGCGAGCCTGAATAAAATGGGGGAAAAAATGGTCTGCCCCCTCAGGGTCCCTGTAAAGGGTAAGGGCTAGGCAATTAACCAAGGGAATACTGTGCACATGGCTCCCGGAGGCAGTTTATAACTCACATAAAGCCAGCCTTTCATCCTTTAAGCACGGCTCTCACACCTCAGAAATGGGACAGGAGGCGATGAAGAAGAGGAAAGGAAAAGAAAAGACCAAGCAGAATTAGTTGAGACGAGGGCTGAAGTCCAAGGCAAGGGCAATCCCTACAGGGGGCTCCAGTCTACATCTCCTAAGCCCCCCCCCATGACAACATTGAGCAAGGTATTGGGAGGGGGTCATCTTATGATTTAAAACACAATAGTAACACTTAAAATAAAGAGAAAAAAATGCACTTCATAACTATAAAATATCTTTATTTTCTTAAATATTTATTATAATTATGTAAGATTTCAGAAAAATGACTACCATCTATTGCAAATAATTACATACAATGTGGCAAGACCAATGCATGATAATCTTACAAATGGTTTATAATGACCTGCAGAACAATAACTGAATAATTAAATCACTATTCCTTCACATACAATAATTACAAGAGAAAGGCACTTGATATAATTTATGCACTGTCATGAAAAAACACACTATTAAATATCATTAAGAATCTGTATGGAGTGTAATTAATTTTATGGAGAAAGTTCAATAGATTCAAATAATCTGAAGCAACTTGTGTTTGATACATATTTAAGCCTACAAAGGTAATCTGTCTTTGACTAGGCTTTTCTACAAAATTTTCACTTGGTAATCATACCAAAATTATCAATGCACAAGGCCAAAGAATAATACCAAATTCATCTGCTACCAATGTTTCTATTCTTCAGTGACCAGCATGCATAAATAATCATGGCATAATCTAAGTGATTATAAAAATTAACATATATGATAGTTGATTTTTTTTTGTTATTTTTTTTTTTATCTCAAACTAACCTTTGTGTCAGTTTACACTTTTTGCTTTACAAAAGAGGCATGTTTACAGCAAGCTATTTTACACTTTCTAGATTACAACAGCGCATACAAAGGCAAGTCTTCACATACTCAAATGAGCTCATGTTCAATCTATCAACAAAGGCACAGAATCTCATCAGGCAATTATTGTATGACTACGATGACATTTATTAGACCTTCTCCTTATGCTTTCTTGGCTCATTTTTCCTTATCATTGTAAAAAACAAAGAAATTTAACAGATGTTATTGATATCTCAACTGGAAATGATGAACTAACACTCAAATCAATCATAAAAATAATATATACATGGTAACATCTGCTTTCAGTTAAGGCACTTGCAGAGATCTTAATCTTCTGCTTTCTGCAATTATTACTGACAATCACCATAAGAGAGCATAAATATGACCTAAAGAAAAGTGTACCTGTCACAAAAGATCGGAAAAAGATGCAGCCAATTCATATAATGCATTTCCTTCTAAAACAAGAATCCTATTAGAGCATTATTGCTTTATTGCTTTCGTGATGTGCAGCAAATCATGACCAACTTGAGGTTAATTGCTTTGTTCAATAAACGCTACATAATATCATGTTTTAACACAGTAAAGAAAAATAAAGAATAAGTGGTGAAAAAGATGAAGGCTTTTTCTTTACCCATCTGAGTAAGAGAAGATCTAATCATTTTTCAAAATGTACCTTATTACACTTTATTCACAATTAAAGCAGTTTTAACATTTAGAATTTTCAACAGGAAACAGGAAAAATCTTACAGAAGAAATTAACCATTTACATAGCAGTATGAAAATCGATTACAGTGTTATTTGTGTTTTTTCTATATGATAAAGGAAAATTACCATGTTGGCAAAACACTATGCAACCTTGTTATTGATTTCATAACTGTTCTCAAATCAGTTACGCTTCATCTTATTTAGCAGATTGAAGAGATTTTCAAGCAATGTGAATAAATAATCAAAAATAAATAGATTATATATATATTTTTTATATAATTACTTCACCAGACTTTTCTTGAAGTGGAAGTCAATGACCTGGTAAAGAAAATTTGAACTGAGAATCAAGATTTTTGTCAACTTTTCTGGAAAAAAAAAAGATAAAACAAAAAACATTACCATGAACACCATAATGGAGGAAAAAAGAAAAGATACAAATGCTCTTCACTTGACAGAGCCTTAATGCAAACCTGGTATTATTTGAGAAAATATTAAGGTCAATGTTTCATTACATAATATGTATAATCATGATTGTATTTATGCTATGGTTTTGACATTTCTATGTACACCTTTGAATATACATGGTTATTAACAAGATTTCTGGTTTAAGTTCAAATCTACATCCAGCACTGAGTGAATTTCTGTGCCTTTTAGCATTGCTTTTCAGTTAATTTCCTGAGGATTGTAACCAAGACTTTTGAAAATGCATAAGCTAAATGTTTAAGTAAAGAGCAATCTGGCTTCCAGTTTTGGTGACTGACAAGGCCAGTTTTAATAATATATACACCAATTACTTATCAACAGTGGTTACAATTCTCAAATCACACATCACTGCTCAAATGTACAGCAGATCTTCCACACATCCAGCATGGGCACTGTACAAGCAAATACTGACTGTAGGACACAGAGCTAAAGCAGAACTGGCCTTGGCCATTGATGTGTTGGGTCTCAGACAGCAAAGGTTCATCCTTTTAAGCCAATCAATGGCTACTGGTACGTTCTGACAATACTAAAAGTGTATTTGTAATTACAAAAGAAAAAATAAAGTAAAAATAAAAATAATGAAAGTACTAGGAAAGTTTGTGGAAAATGTGAAGCTTAGACAACAAGAGCAAAACACACAAATATACTTTAAATTTCCGTTTTACTTGGCTTTGGGGAAAGGTGGAGCCACTGGCCGAGTGTGTCATTGGGATTCTTTCCATGCAAGTCAGACTTTACTCGTCTAGCCCGCTGGGACACCAGTCCTAAGTTACAAGGACAACAAGAATGTCTTTATGACATGAACTGTGAGCCTGAGCCATCACAATGCAGTTATTCTGACTCAAATTCACTTACAAAAAGAATTGTTTTGACGTGGTGAAACCCTTCCAATGGCTGAACTCCTTTACATAAAGTTTCACATCTCAGCCTGGCAGTGAGACTCTTCATTAGTTACTTTGTCTCAGCCAGCATCCACTAGGCATAAAAGGTATACACTCTCTAACTTCTCCCTGTCTATCACTATCATCAGGAGCAACTATTATGTAGTGAAACTCTTTAATCTGGACATCATTATTCCAAAGTGCTTGATTCCTGTAACAACTAATAATGGCATTGTAAATGCATTAACATTTCTAACACATTATAACAATCAATACTTTAAGTACTTAACAATATATAACTTTACTATTATTAGCATTATCATTATTATTATTATTATTATTATTACTATTTATTTTTGTTTTTGAGGGAACATGATTCTCAGATTAACAATGTTTCATCAGGCTTTGAGACTAAAACCAGCCAATTAACGAGGCACAGTATGAACACCTACACCATATATACTGGGCCTACACACAGTGACAACATTTACTTGGGCACTAGACTCTGGTGACTGGATAAGCCTAGAATATGCCATGGGCAGTGAGCCAGCTTATTGAATAGCTACTAGGACTTCTTAAATAGCAAGAAGAACACCCAGCAAGACTTAACAGTCACCCATAGTTTTGCAGGAAAGCTTTAGAACATCCAAAGAGTTCCTCTAGAGTTATGTAACAACTGGGTTGCAGCTTGAGGGGTTCTCATCAGAAGACCAAATCATCTGCAGCATCCATTGCAGCAACATTCACAGCTGAGTGTTCACTACTTTGACAGCTTGCTGATCACGCGGATGAGTGCCCCATTTTCATCCTTCAAACGCTGATTCTCCTGCTTCAGTTGTTCCAGCAACTGTGAAAATAAAATGTGAGAGAAACGTTATTCATGACTGACTACTTCCTAGCATTATTTAAGAAGAGATCAGTTTTTGTTAAATAGAAAAATATATCATTTACCATAAAATTGATAAAACAAAAGTCCCTATAGGACAGATAAACACAGCTCTACACCAATCTGTAATAATAATAATAATAAAAAAAAACACGCAGACTACTATCTATAAAAATAACACTGAAAAATGAAAAGCAAAAAAAAAAAAAAAAAAAAAAAGAAAAAAATCTATTATACAAAACATGCATGTAATGAAACACTCAAGAGAGATGTTATTTGCACAGGTTATTCATGCCAATTCAAGAGCCTTATCAACAAGAAAAGTCAGAAAACAACTGAACATCAAACAGAAAGAAAAGATTATTTCCCTCCTTTTAGATATACATTTACCTAACTTCAACATCAATTTAATTGTAGAATTTGAAGAAGTTTGGAAAACAAACTATGGTATATATAAACATTAACAACAATTTCATTACAAAAGTTGGGCAAAAGTAACTATTTTCAATCAATCAAAACACACACCATAAAGCAAAAAAGGTTTATTTATGGTCTGGAATACTACACTTGAATTAGCAGTGGTAAAATGTACCATAAAATAACATTGTGAGCAATATGACAAATAATGATCTGTGAGTTAGCAGAAAAAGCATAATCACATCAGGGAACTGCTCTTATTGCTGCCATTCAAAATGTGTGTGTGGGCGTCACAAGGCCTGAGCAAAGTAAACACACAAAAAACAAACACTGCAATGATGATCATGCGCAGGCAGTGTGGTCATGCTAGATGGTGCCACACTAGTCATTCACACTAGCAGCAGGCTGACCCTCTTTTACCCAATTTCTTTTTTTTTTATGTTCTTTTACCTATTTGCTCAAGGTGGCCAAGTTACCCATGCCCGATGTGGCTGAATTGGTCAATTTGGACACCACCCGAGTCAAGGCTCGGTTTTCAGCCTTCAACTTTTCATTTTCGGCCTTAAGTTTTTGCAATTGCTGTAAGAAAGGAAGTTACAGTTCAGACAGGAAGTCACTATAGTGAACTAGTCAAGAATGATTAGTAAATGAGCTTGGGTGCACATGCACTATGTTTGTTAAAAAAAAAAAAAAAAAAAACGAAAAACCATTTTTACGTGTTAATTTCACTTTTGTTCTTTTTTTTTGTTATCCTCTTACTCTCCTTCCTTTGGATAGCTGTTGACATGATGTCCCACATGCATAAGCAGATTTTTTTTTCTTTTTTTTTGGGTGGGGTGGGGTGTTCTTATAAGGCATTTCTTAGCAGAGAGAAGAAAAGGTAAATTTTGTGAAGCTTCAGCATCAAAATCAAACAAGACTGCAAGCTCAGCTATTGATAGAACCTTCAGGGATATAACAGCTCAAATGCAACAGAAAACTCTTGAACCTTTTACTTCTCAATTGGTCATGTCCCGCAACCATTAGATGGATCCACAAAACACAACTGATTTCCAGAATTTGGGTAGTTACTCTGGTTTATACTTTATACTCATTGTTGAGTTGGGAAAATTAGATTGAGATCATCAGGATCTCAGATTTGTACCATTATTCTAAAGGTAACTTGGAGGACCCTAAGATTGATTTTTCAACAAAAGTAAATAATAATAATAATGAATCATTTGACACCACTATCACTTTTGCCTGGACTCCTCTGTTTCAAATAAGCAGTCTTTTAATAAAAGATGCTGATATCTTATGATCATAATCAATACTAATAATTCATATGATATGAAGAAAATTGTTACGAGTTCTCACTGAGTTGGATATATAACAAAAAAAAAATTATATATTTAGTTCCTGTGTTATTCAGTTTACTACTGACCAATTTTACAAACAAATGTAATAAGTAATCATTCCTTAAAGGGATAAATTGGGTAAGAGATTTCAAATTCTAACATCACTCTTCATATCTCTTGATGTTTTACAACCTTTATCGCAAAATACATTTAGCCAGATCAACGAATACAAAACTAATCAAATCAAAGGGGAAGAGAAAAATAATAATAAAACCAGGAAAAATTCCAATCCCTGAAGGGTTCAACAGGCAATGATAAATGGCTGTGCTCTAATGAGGAAATCAATACAGAATAATCAATAAAAAAGAGAAAACAATAATAATAATACCAACAAGAAATAACCAATTTTATGAAGAATAGCATTTGGATTCCTTATCAGAGCACACAATGTAAGTGCACTTAAGTCTCATCACCAAATCCTGACACTGTCTATGTGATCACATTCCAATAATATGCAGCAAAAAGCACAAATCTAATAGGGTGAGAAATATAACAAAATAAAATAAAATATATAATGCAAGATAAGTAACAAAATGTATGGAACTTCCAATCAATCAGGGTAGAAAATAGAATAAAACAAATATAAAGACTAAATGAATCTTATACAAAATAATAATGACCTACATATACTCTAAAATGGCAAGGGATAAAATATGAAGCACACTGCTTGCTACACTATCTTGTTATTTGTCAATGTCATCTCATTTGACAATACCAACAATATCTAAACATGTTTTTGCCAAGATATATAAACTCAAATACTTTTAAAACATGTGAAAACTTAATGTTCTTATACACCAAAATGGAAATGAAATATATGCACAAAAACTACAGATTCAATTATGAACACTTCCTAATTACTGATGACATAACTATTTCCTCTTTTTATACCATCACAGTTTGACAAACTTCCTGTCATCTATAATGATACTTCTTCTGCATAGAGACCAACATCATCTAGAGTTTGTAATTTAAAAACATAGCCTAAATCCATATTTTCTCATGCATTCTGTTTTTAAACTTGATACAACAAAGCATTTACACAACAGTTTATATAGAATCAATCAAAAAATCTTAAAAGACTTGACTGTAGACATCTTACTTGTACAACACACACAGATTCTCACACATATAGATTATAAGATACACCATCCTTTCTCCCTTCTTTCTCTCTCTCATGAAGTGGCAACAAATCATCATATGCCTTTTACCATCATCATCTCCCTTTCCCCTTACCAACAAAACATCCCTAATCTCAGCATAAACCTACGCTAAGAATTTTCCGAGTGTTAAATTGAACCAAAAAGTCTTTCATCAACTAAAGGCTATTCTTACCTTCAACTCTTCTTCCATCTCGGAGAGTTTGCGTTCAAGGGCTCGCTTCTCCCGTTTGTCCGCCTCGGCCATCGCAAGACGTGTGTTGTTCTGTAATCACATTAGTTTAATACAATCAGGAAAGGTTGCTTCAATAACATGTACAAGTGATGAAATAAAGGTAAGACATTCAGACAGGCTATGATGCAACCTACATCCATCAATAAATAATTAAATAAATGCATGAATTATATATATATATATATATATATATATATATATATATATATATATATATATATATATATATATAGATAGATAGATAATTTAACATATATCCAAAGACTGCTCCAATAATAGACATCAATATTAAAATAAATACAGGTACCTAGATAATACAATTTTAAATATATGCATTATCTAAATCTTTTATTTTCAGGAATCTTTACAAAGAACCACAGTAGCAGTTGCTTGAAAAGAACCACAGAGACAGTAGTTTCAAACATATAGGACTAACACACACATAGAAAGGCAGAGGCAGGCAGATGGTTGATGAGAAGAGAACATTAAGGACAAAGGGAAGAGGTATAAAAATGTATTACATTCATGTAAGAGGAAATGTTTCTTGGAAAACCCTACAGTGGGATCAAATCAAACCCTGCCCCTCCTTCATGCTTAGCAATGTTAATTATTTCTGAGTAACTCAATTACTGCTCTACACCTTTGCTCTAATATTTTTTATGCATTTTCATATGAAACAATGTTGGATTTTAATGACTTCATGTAAGTTATCTGGCATGGCATACTTGCAATATAATAATTTCTGCAAGGCCTTATTTAGCAAGCAAACAGATAATTGAGAACTGATTGATTTTGACTCCACATTGGACAGTGCTATACAGCCAACCACAAACCAATGTGTCACATCCTGGGGCAGGGCTTAAAAACTATTCCCCGAAAAAGCCCAACATTACTAACAAAGAGACTGTTTACCTTTAACGCATTTGAATATCCATCGTGTGATGCCTATTCATCAAGTGTAAAAAGTATCATGTAAAAGAGGATATATGGAGAGAATATACATTGAAAGAGAAATGGGGAAGGGTAATAAACACAGTACGATTCAATTCATTTTTCAACACAAATTTAACAACGCAAAAAAGAAAATTTAAGAGAAAGAATGAAAAGAGGTAATGGAAAGAAAGAGTTTATAATAGGATAAAAACAAACCAGAAAGGGAAAGAGCAAGAAACTGCAGCAATGAAACAGATCAGCTTGACCCACCTTCTTATTGTTGAGATCAATTGCTTCTCGTGTTTGCCGCAGCTCAGACTCTGTGTCTCGAAGGCGTTCATGAACTCTGAAGTTTTCTTCCAGCTGTTCCTCATATAACTATGAAGAATGATAAAAATATTTTTTCTTTTGTAAATGAAATTAGGTGGAATAGTAAAAATCATATCTTAATAATTCAGAACAAAAAAGTTCTAGATCTATATTGTAGGTGTAACATGGAAAACTTCCCTCCATAGAAATAAAGGTTTGATAGTGTAATACCAATTTTAATAAATCAGCAATCTAGTCTACTTATCACCTAACTTTCAAATCCAACAAAACAAAGTTTCCTTAATCGCCTTCATAGCTCACCTTCTTGTAATCGATGTCGCCATTTTCTGGCCCAAGCGAAGGAGCCCTTGATGAAGGACGACTATTGATAGTCGATCCCAGAGATGTGGTCGATCCTTTGGATGCCTCCCCTCGCTCACTGACAGACTGCAAAGGAAAGTAATGTTATGAGTATACAGGACACCCAGTTTCATGAAGTATGTACTGTACATGTAGATATTATTCATCTGCAGTACTGTTACAGGACTACAGCTCATTATGACCATTGTAATTTAATTTATTCATCTATGTATTTTTATTTTACCAAGAGTATCACTTTTAAATGTGCAATTACATACTCTTATTTAATTTTGCATCACCTTACTACTATGGCACATCATATAAATCCTTCATGCAACAATACCAAACATCAGCGGTTACATATTCTAATAGTCTTCCTCTCATTTTCTACTAATATCAAGGTAGAAAGGTAAAAAAAAAAATGTTTACCTTCAACATAAATTTTGGCTTCATCCTGGTTGATCTAGTATTGAAAATGTAGGATCTCGATCTTCTATTTTAGGGTATTCTGATCACTCTCCTTTCTAAAAGCAATGTTACAATATAACTCCATTGAGAAATTACTATATACATTAATGAATCTCAGGCCACATTCATCCCTTTACCAGCCCAGGATGCTTAATTTCTTCCCAATTTAAATCATAATCTAATATCTATACTTTTTCCCAATGGCAATACCAAATATTTTGAAACAAATGTTTTATCAAAGAAAAGAAAAGAAAAGAAAAGAAAAGAAAAGAGAGAGAGAGAGAGAGAGAGAGAGAGAGAGAGAGAGAGAGAGAGAGAGAGAGAGAGAGAGAGAGAGAGAGAGAGAGAGAGAGAGAGAGAGAGAGAGAGAGAGAGAGAGAGAGAGAGAGAGGGGGGGGGGGACAAACAAAGCAGATACATTTCGTAGGTTCCCCTTCCTTCCTTTCCTTGGCCTCTAAGCATCACGAACCCTGCCAGTGCACAATACTGAAATTCCATTCGGCCTCACATGGCAACAAACCATCATGAGCACAATGATGTCACTTGTTTCAAGTCCGTATTTTGAATGCAAAAAAAGTTATTACGAAACTTCACCTAATCTTTCTAACGCGAAAACGTTTTTTACTGAAAAATACAATCTGACAAAACAATTGAAAATAAACCCATGAGCCAGTTCTCTTTATACCTTACGGTACCTGATTACTAAACTACATGTATCCCAAACATTTTAACCACTAACAGTATTTTATCTGCCGGAACCATACCACAAAATTTAAAACGTGACCTCATCAACGAAAATGCTTCTCAAAGCTTTCCAACAGCTCGTGCCGCTCCCTCTGCTCCTCCGTCGCTTTGTCCTTGCGCCGAGTCGTCACGGGTCGACAGGCGGCGCCACGTCGAGAGAACCGCGACAGTCTTTAGATTTTATCTCGCGAGGTTGGGGGTCCTCACACCTTCAGCTTTCTCTCCGTTTGTCCTCTGTCTTCCTCTCTCGGCCCAGCCCTCTCGCTCTCTACCCCTCCTCCCGTATGTGGTCCCACATTTCAGTGGTGGCAATCCATCTAAAGACTAATTACAACTTACGTTATCAGGTATCCTCGGTATAGCTACCTAAAGTAAACAAAGTCTTATTTTTCTTATTTTCGAATGTTTTTTGAGGTTTACAAAATCTAACTGGCCTTATAACTCATGAATATACAAACACACACACATCAACCTTGCTTCAGAGGAATGCATTTCCAAATTCTTACTGGGGAAAACCTATTATATTCGTCAACATTCGTATAACCACTCGGTCGAAACATGCCCCTTGTCATACACGACAAAAAATTCTTAAGGAAAAATTATATATAATCAAGATCACGAAAAAAAATTACAACGATAATATCAACACTGAAGGTGACGATGAAGAAAGCTGAAACTGTTTACATTCAAGTTCTCACACCAAATGCGTATTACCTAGAAAGTTCGTCTGATACGAATGTCCTGCAATGTTATTTACACTACGTAAAACAGCCTCAACCCTCTTTGCATGAATGTGCAGGCATAGATTATTATTATAATCAGACAAAACCTTTAAAAGTCGACTTAGCTTCACGTAATCTATGTAAGTGTGCGGAATATTGCATACTGCAGCACACATCAATCATTTGAACCACGTCCAAGACCTTAGTCCCAAATAGTCCAAAAAGTTTGTTCTCCACGATAAACCTGTGTGTCGCGCGTTCCAAAGATGCTT
>NW_020868563.1:328419-360919 GCF_003789085.1 Penaeus vannamei
AGGAGAGGAGAGGAGGAGGAGTGGGAGGTAGAGGAGAAGGAGAGGAAGAGGAGAGGAGAGGAGGGGAAGGAGAGAGAGAGGAGAGAGGAGAGAAGAGAGTAGGGAGTAGTAGAGGAGAGAGAAGGATGAGAGAGAGAGAGGAGAGAGAGAGAGTGAGAGAGATAGAGAGAGAGAGAGAGGAGGAGAGGAGAGAGAGGATGAGTAGAGAGAGATGAGAGGAGAGAGGAGGAGAGACGAGAAAGAGAAGAGACGGGTAAGAGAAGAGGAGAGAGATGAGAGATAGGAGAGAGAGAGAGAGGGAGAGACAGAGGAAGAGAGAGGGAGAGAGTGGCAATACTACCGCGCAGTGAAGAAACTGGAACGGGAAACGTTACCTTCTTAAGGTCTCTGAGCGTCATGGCGAGCCGCGTGTAGTCACCCGAGCACTCTTGCACACTGGATCATACCTCACACAACACAAGCACTTCCTCGTTAGCGTCACTTCCTAATCACGACCCCCTCCCTTCGCTCAGGTGACGGTGCCAGTGCCCGGAGCTGTGCCGGGAGCAGTGCCACGAGTTGTGCGGCGGGCGACGGCCTCGTCAGCGCACGCAGGAGGCGGCCCCGAAGACCCCAGCCGCCGTGCGGTAAAAGCTGGCGCCGCGACTCCTGGCTTTCTCCAGCTCGCACGCCGTTTTTGCTGCCACACGTGTTGCGTCGGCCGGCACAGTTACACGCACAAGCCCTGCGCGGCGTGTCCTTGCCCGCGCACGGCTCCGCAACATCTGTTTCCAGCCGTTCCCTCCACGCCGCTCTCCTCCTCCAGCCAGTCGCTCACCGCAACACTTCCTTCCCTTCGCCCGAGTCGCCGCCGCCGCCGCCGCCGCCTGTCGCCCCGCACTGCCGTCTTCCAGCCCGCGCCGCCGCTTCTTGACGACAATAGAGCGCATCAAAACAATGCCATTTCCCCTGGCACCCTCGGGGTCGCGCAGGCGTACGCGCACGGTCACACGGCCCCCGCTTTGCCACTGTTGTTCGTGCGTTATTTTTCCAGCCGGTGTCTTCGTCCGCGGCCTGGGAGTGAGAGGGGCAGAGGGGATCCGAGCACAATCGCGTTTCGAAAGGACGCTCCGCTGCCGACGAGGGGAGGGAGGGAAGTACCCACGCTGGAGAGCCGTCCCACACTGACAGTTGTGCGAGCCTCTCCTCACCCGGGGTCCTACACTCCCTCCTGCCCTTCCCTCCGCCCCCGCGCCGTCCCAATCAACTCCTGCCGCCAGCACTCCCTCACTCCTTCATTCCCTATCTTCCCGATCTCACCCTTGCCTCGTTCAGTCCTATTTCACACCCTGTAATGCGCCCTCTTACCAAACCCTATCACACGGAGTAGCGCGAGAATTGAAAACGCCCCGTAGCCACAAACTAAAATCCAAAAGCCTGTCATGTCTACCATTATCCAATCCCTGCCATTCTCACCCTTCATTGACGACCACCCTTTCCACAAACCCTCTTCCCTTTCACCCTATCACAGTAACCTCAGCCAACAACCTGTAACACCCTTCCCCCTCAACTGACACCGTGTCGCCGGAGGTAAACAAGACCCGCCTAGTGACTTCATCCGACACGAACGCCCTTACCAACAGATCCTCGAGCGAGCATAACGTGATCATAACGCCAAACAACCCCGAGCCCCGAGAAACCACGACGGACGGCGCCGCGCAGCCATCACAACTACAGTGAAATAAAGGAAACTTCGGGAGAAAAGCGGGCGAGCGAGGCCAAGCACAAGGGGAAGCAGAGGTCCCCCTAGCAGGACGCGGGTGCACGCCCTGTAGCACACTCGCCCGCAGTTCCCGCTAAGTCGCCGCACAGCGCACCTGTTCCCCGAGCCACCGCCCTCCGCGACCGCCTTCTGGGGAGTCTCGCAGGCAGGGTCACGGCACGTCGACCCGTGGGGCTGGGATTTCGGGTGGGAGAGGGAGCAGGAGAGTAAGGATACACGGGGAATTAAAGAAAAATAGGAGGGGGAGGGGGGAGAGGAATAGGAGGAGGAGGAGGAGGAGGGGAGGAGGAGGAGGAGGAGAGAGGAGGAGGAGACGAGAGAGAGAGATGGGGGAGGAAAAAGAAAGAAGAAACAGAACGCAAGAGTGTCATAAAAACTCATATTATCGCCCCAACACCGGTCGGTAATTCTGTCGGACACCCGATCCGCGACACCCGATCCACCTTACAATCACATCTGAGGTTAGTAACATTGAAGCCGTAACCGCCCGCGCCGCCACTGCCCGAGTGAGGAGGCTTCCACCTGCTGCTCGCCGACGCCTGCACCCTTCTCGACGTCTTCCTTCACTTCGATACTTTGGCCGAATCAATATTTCCAACGTTTGCAAATAAATAACTTGACTCCATACCGACAAACAGGACGGCCACGATCCCAGCCATGTTTATCCGTCTCGAGGGGAGTGATCAACACACGAGGATGAGCCCCAACCATCGAGTCGTTCGCATGCGCCGCGCCACGACGCAAAAACAGCGTAGGCATAAGCATACGCAACCGCAGGTACACGTACGCGCACGCACATACGTACATATTCACACACACACGCCACCAAGACAGAGGGCTTTGCTCAAGGTCGTAGTATCCAGGCCCTCTCCCGCCCCTCCCCCTCTCCCCCACTCTTTACCTCCCTCTTTCCGTATTTGGTATGCTACGCACACACCACGCGACCGTCTCCTACCTTTCCACCATCGACGACCATACTCCGATCACCATCATCCTCATCACATCACCATCGTGGCTCCCCGTTTCGTCATGCACACGTGCTCTACGCAAAACAATCAAACAAAACACACAAAGCCTCACAGTGCCTCACACCAGCACGCGAAAGCGCGCACACACGCAATCGCTCACGCACATAAGACGTTCACAAACGCGTACATACACAAATGCAAACTGTAAGCAAAATAGACGTAGAAATAACACAAGGAAGGCTGTCGCAAGTTACACCTGAGAGCTGCCGGGGCAGTCACAGCCCTGGAACTTCCAGACAACTTGGTCGGGAAAAATTAGCAACTGAAACACGGGAATTAGATCAAGACAACTCACACTTACACTTGCATGTGAACGGGCGGTACACGCACATGCATGCATGCATGCGCGCGCGCACACACACTAAAAACCGAACACTGCATATCTACATAAACACAACTACACACTAAAAGTTCATTAATATACCCCCCTCCCACTACCCCGTTTTTCTGACATCACACACAATGAACACCGACACAACAGACAGACATAACACACGATCCCTGAGAAGATGCAACCAGTTTTCACAAAATACACGTCTGAACGCAGGAGGACCTGGCCCTCACGGTCAGGGTAACAGGAAATAATGTCATATCGTAACAGTGACCATAAAGGGTGATGGTGACGACGGCGACGACGATGCTAACTAACAGGTTTATTATGGTATCGCCTTCCCCCACGAAACGGAAGCAGACATCGCCAATAACATCAAACAAGCCGTTGTATTCATTGCTCCACTGAGGAGACAATAAAAAAACCCTGACAAGTACCACCCCTCACATAGCCCCTCCCCCAAGAAGGCTCGGAAAATCGTCGCTTTCCTCTTCTGCCAATGATGACGACGATGGCGGAGTTGAGACTCGTGATATATTTAAAATAGCGGCGTAAAGGGGGGGGGGGGGGCATATAAAGATGGAAACTGGTTGTCTGTCACGTTCGAGGGAGACGGAGGAGAGGGGGAGGAGGGAGAGAAGGGAGGAGTGAGAGAGGAGGAGGAGGAGAGGAGAGATGAGAGAAAGAGAGGAGAGAGAGAGGAGAGAGAGGAGAGGGAGAGAGAGAGAGGAGGAGAGGAGAGAGAGAGGAGGGGAGAGGAGAGGAGAAGAGGGAGGGGGAGGAGGGAGAGAGGAGAGAGGAGGGAGAGGAGGGGAGAGAGAGAGGAAAGAAGAGGAGAGGAGGGAGGAGAGAGGGAAGAGAGTGAGAGAGAGAGAGAGAGAGAGAGAGAGAGAGAGAGAGAGAGAGAGAGAGAGAGAGAGAGAGAGAGAGAGAGAGAAGAGAGAGAGAGAGAGAGAGAGAGAGAGATGCAAACAGCCCTACTCGATCTCCACCATAATCAATGACCTTGACTTCTTCCACCCCCCCTCCCTAACCCCTCCCCATCGACCCAGCAAACCCGTAATCGCCGACGCAAGAGAGTGTCGCATTCGAGGCTTGAAAGCAGAGCAGCCGACAGTGCCCCCCTCTCCCCCTCTCCCGTCCCCCCCCGCCCACCGCCACAAAGCCCCCGCCCGCCCGCCCCTTCCCGACAGCGGCGACATGCAACTCGCTCGGGGGACAAACAACAAGCGCCCGCCACACACACACACACGACCTTCCACCGCGCGGCCATCGCTCATAAGGGGCAAGACACCGCGAGATTCCAAGGGCCGACCGCACCTACGGCATCCGCGGGTGAGTGCGCGCGCGTTCGACGTCCAACCCAGAACTTGAGGCTTTATGAAATTCCTCGTGCCTTGGTTGGAATGGAAAAGGCTCTCGATGCTTTTTTTTTTCGTCCTGGCAACAAGGCTCGACAACTAAGAGAGAGGAAGATGAGGAGGAGGAGGAGGATGGAAAGGGGAAGAAGATGGAGAAAAAAAAAGAGAAATATGCAAGGAAAAGCAGATGAGGGAGGTTGAGAATAAAAAGAAATGGAAGAAGAACAAAGAAATGGAAGAAGAAAAAAAATAGAATTAGAAGAAGAAGAAGAAGAAGAAGAAGAAGGACAGCTTTGATAAGGACACAAGTTAGTCACAACACCACATACCACTCACGAGATATCTCACCAGCGACAAAACAAAAGATTGCACAACCTGCTCCCCCCCCCCCAACCCCAGCCCCCCCGCCTCACCCCAATCCCACCATCCTCTCTCTCCCCCCTAGCGAACAGGAATGTAAAACACGTACAGCACCTTCTACGGCATACGACTGACGACCTTAAAAGTGATCTCCGATATCCCACAGGACACGTGCGACCACATTTATGTAACGGCGCGACTGAAGATGCTGGCGACGCGTTTAAGACGAAACCCGCTCTCTCACGCATCCTCTCCTCCTCATCCCCGCTGGTCGTCTTCCTTCCTGGTACCTATTCCCATACATCGAGCTGCTTGGCCTGGCGACGTCTGCTGCACGATTCCACTTACTTCCGGAGAGCTGACCATAGTAAAGTTATGATCACATTCCCAATAACAATGAAAATGTTAATCAAATACTATTACTACTATTACCGCGACTACCATTACTACAGCTGCTGTCGCTGTTACCGATGCTACTCCTACTGCACCAACAACGATAACGAAAGTCCAATATCTTCCCCACAAAGAACGCCAAACCACTTTCATAAATGCAGAATTTAAGAGGGTCTTACTATTACACGTTTCCCCGAAGCTAATGAAAGTTCGCGACTAAGCCAGAGGTAAATAAGGGAGGGAAGGAAAGGCAATGAGGGAGGGGGAGGAGAGAGGAGGAGGGAGGAGGGGAGAGAATAGAGAAGGGAGGAGGAGGGGAGGGAGAAGGGAGGAGGAAAGATGGGAGAAGAGAGAAGGAAGGGATGAAAGAAGAGAGGAACGGAAGGAGAGAAGAAAAAAAAAGAACGGAGGCAGGGCAGGGAACGAACAGGGAGGAAGGAAAATGTCGAAACTAAGAAAATGTATGAATGAAGAGAGGAAGAAAAATACACACCCCATAAAAGCAGGAAAATTAAGTGAAAGAATGAGAAGAAAGAAAGAAAGGAAAAAAACAGCCGAGAAAAGACATGAGCTAAAAAACGGGAAAGATGGGTTTGCCAACGTCGCTTAAAGGCGAAAATCCAGCCGGCAAAGCATGCTCCCATCACCCTTCCAGACATCCCGCAAGGCAAAATGCGCGAAATGTATCGACTGCACATCCGCCCGAGAGCCAGGCCGGATGTGGGCCGCGATTCCTGTCACGTGACGCCCTGCTGATGGGGGGGAGGGGGGGGTGAATGGCAGGAAGGTGGAAGGTGAAACGATAAGGTTACCGGAGGGGAGATTAAAAGAGAAAACGCAAGAGAAAGGAGAGATGGAGACAGAGATGGATGAAGAGAATGGAGAGGAGAGGAGGGAGGTGATAAGAAAAGAGAGGAGGGGGAGGAGGGAAGGAGGGGGAGGGGAGGGAGGAGTGGGAGGGAAGAGAAGAAAGTGAATATGAATAGATAGAAGAGAGAGTGGGAGAGGAAGAGGAGAGTGATGAGAGGGAGAGAGGAAGGAAGGGAGGGAGAGGAAGGGAGGAAGGAGAGGAGAGGGAAGGAGGAGGGAGAGAGAGAGAGAGAGAGAGAGAGAGACTGATAGACGGATACAGCTTCCCTGAAAGCAAGCTCTTTCCCCACGAACCACGACCCCCACCCCCACCCCCACCTTCTTACCAAAAGAGTATTCAAGAAAAGCCTAATTAAGCTAATCACGCACCCCCCCCATCCTCACTCCCTTTCCTCCCTACACTGACCTCTGACCTCGACGACCTTAACCCAGCCAAGGCGCAGGCATGAGCGTTTGCAACAGCGGCTCATTCTCATACCACTTTCACTCCCATGTGGCAGAGTTCTTTTTTTATCTTCATTTTTTTATCTTATTTTATGATAAGAGGCCACGAAGGGGGGGGGATGTTCGATATTCGCCCTCGGGTGTACAAATAAATACCATCGCTAATGTTCAAACGTGCAAAAGTTAAACGAAAATCAGTTATTTTGATCCCACAGGTATTGTGAAAAGTAGCCGCCTCTCTGTCGACATTCAAAACGATTCCTTAAAACGTTATCTCCGCCGGCAATCCCGTAAACCGTGTGCCGTCGCTACCACTGAGGAGACACTGAAGGGGGGGGGGTAGCAGGCACTAAAGAGAGCCTGAGGAGCCACTGAGGAGGGGAGTTCGAAAGTAAGACTGAAGTGGCACTGAAGCAGGAACTGAACGCCTACGTGAAGGGTGACTAAAGGGGAGAGACTGAGGAGGCGCTGAAGGGAAGGGTGCCAGTGCCAAACCTGTGGCGGAGATGCCGAGCCGACTCGCCAAGGAGAACGGGTTAGCTCTCGCGGTGGTCTCGCATCGCGCCCGTCCGCCGACGCCAGGAAGACCCGACGGAAACGAGGTCGGAACGAAATGGCAAGCAGATCTCGTTTTACGCGTCTAC
This sequence comes from Penaeus vannamei, assembly GCF_003789085.1. Taxonomy (NCBI): domain Eukaryota; kingdom Metazoa; phylum Arthropoda; class Malacostraca; order Decapoda; family Penaeidae; genus Penaeus; species Penaeus vannamei. Next base: position 335,613 of record NW_020868563.1, read on the forward strand.
GTTTAGCGGCCGTCGGATCCAGATGGTTCAAACATGGGGGTATGCCAGCTGTGGGTTCAAAGCTGACCTAAAACTGCTGGAAATGACACGCTCCATATTACGAGAAGTTGTCAATACTAAAATCTCAAGTTAAAATAAGCGAATTGTGGAATTACTTGTCGCGTCTTCGAATAACTATCTATTGGATTTGCCAATTCTAAAATCACATCTTTGCTGGGCACAGGGAATAAAAAGATCAAATTCAAAAACATACAAAAGTACTACCGATATACCAAACAACCAATTCTGTAAAAGCCTAAACACCAGCGCCTCAACTCTGCAAACGCTTCAAAGTCAACGTCCAGAGATGCCCTCTCCAACAACGAAATGACAGATAAGGCGTCATATCCGTTCCGTGAGCTGGTAAGGAGCTGCAGTTGCACGTATATTGCGCAGAACTCTTACAGCAAAGAAGCTTCTGCTCGCATTGCAAAGTCATGTCTAAGCTGAGTGTCGGTCACGATCAGGCTTAATAAGTTCCATATCCCTGCTTCTACTTCAATTTCAAGTTGGATGAGTAAAACCACTTGTATGAAATTCTTCGACAGTGCATAATAAAAACATACCTACAATAATCTCATTGGACGAATAAAGCCACTTCTGTGTGAAGTACTTTGACAGTGCATACTAAAATCCTACTTACAATAATTTTTTGTTCAACGTCTCATTACAGAATACCTATCAAAAACGCTTCAAGGGAGTGCATGGCTAAATAAAACAAGAAATAAATACATCAACAAAGTCTTCACAATTTACAATATCTAACCTCGTTGATTTCTCTAGAGATAACCCATCACATGTTACCAATAATCCTCCTTAGAAAAAACGCACTTGCTGTCTGGCCGCGACGCAACCACACCTGCTGTCTTTTTTTACGCAAGCCAATCTAGCTCGCAGACGCAGACAATGACGTCATCTGCATGCTAAAACAGACCCCACATGCACACAATGCATCGAGCATCCTGATGATAATGGGAGTGGGACGAACGAGGATACCGATAAAAGAGGTCCTAATGCACTGAAGTCAGTTGCTATGACAACTAGAATTAAATACGATGTTATGGCTGGTTCCCCCGTGCCTTACGAGGAAAACCAGGACAGGGTCGGGAGGTCCCCCGCATCGAATTAATAATTATATGATCTGACTTACCGTGTTCTGGCGTTGTCGTCAAAAACAGTGATGAAACATGAAAATAATGTCAACATACAGAAATTCAGATATACTGGCATGTGACACACACACGCGCGAGCACAGGCAGACAGGAGGACAGACACACATCCAGACAGACGGACAGAGACAGGCACTCCTCACACTGAGCGTTACCTCAATACCGGGGACGGCATCCGCCAAATCGTCACTTACCTGTAAAAACAAGAGAAATGCAAAATTAATTATACAAAAGGACACGCTTACTTATACCTACAGACAAGTGTTAACAGTGTAATGGCATTATGACCTCAAGCAGAGCCACACAATTGCACGAAAACTGCCTTGCAATAACCGCCTGCGTCTTAGGACTTCTTTTTGCGAAGTCTTGCTGCACGCATGGTCTTGGGCAACTGTGCGCCTTCGCAACTTAGTAATGGGTTAGTGATGAGAGTAGAATAAAGGGGATTGATAGGCTTACGGGAGAAGGGGGGAAGGGCAGGAGAAGGGGGGAAGGCAGGAGAGGGGGAAGGGAAGGAAGAAAGGGAGAGGGGGAAGGAGGCGGAAGGGCAGGGGGAAAGGGAGCAGGAGGAGAGGAGGGGAAGGGCAGGGGGGGAATGGAAAGCAGGAAGGAGAGGAAGGGCAGGGGAGGGGAGGAAATAGAGAAAGATGATTATATTAAGCAAAAAAATACAACACCTCGCTTTAGCACAGAAAACAGCAAGTACAATCACAAAACAACCAACACGACCATATCATAAACAAAAACAAGCTAGTGACACCAGCAACAACAAAACCATTACAATTCTAAAGAGAAAAAAATACACCGCAAAGATAATAAAAAAAAACGAAACACACCCCCTTCGAAAACTAACGGACGAAAGTAAAGGAAACAACGAACAAAAATATAAGAACTCTGGGGTCATTCCGGCCACGTGACGCGAGCGGGAATCAAGCAGACATATCCGTCGTGTCACACAGGCAGCGGCGCGCGGCAGGGGAACCAGCTCCTCTCCTCTCCTTTCCTCTTCCTCTTCCTCTCCCTCTCCTTTCCTCTCCTCTCCTCTCCGCCCATTCTCCCCCCTCTACTAGTGATACGAGCCGCCCCTGTCCCTACCACATACCCCTTCCACAAGCCCCTACCCTACCCCTACCGCAACCTCTTACCCACGCCCCTACCGCTACCTCTTCTCCCAACGCCCATCCCTCACGCTCGCCCTTTGAAACAAACAGCCAACTAGGCCATCAACAGGTAAAAATACATGAGACAAGGAAGTACAACCGCTCATGCCACCCTCCTTCCCCCTCCCCCCTCCCCTTCCCCCCTTCTTCTCGTAACCCCAACCTCTCTAACCCTCCCCCTCCCCTCCTCCCGCCCTCACCTTATCTCTTTCCCTTCTCTCCCGTAGCCCCCCTCCCCCTCCCTCCCCCCTCCCCCGAGAAACGAGGAAGGAACATCAAGGGAGTTATGTATGAATTGAAACACATGCTGCGGAAAGGAGAACACGGAATAAAGTGGGGATCACGGCGGGGAGACGGGAGACAGGGAAAAGACGGCAAGAATCCCTTTGAAGAGAGAATCAGCAAGAAATCTGCGCTACGAGAATGAGAGATGAGAGAAATGAGAGAGAGAAGAGAGAGAGAGAATAGAGAGAGAGAGAGAGAGAGAGAGAGAGAGAGAGAGAGAGAGAGAGAGAGAGAGAGAGAGAGAGAGAGAGAGAGAGAGAGAGAGAGAGAGAGAGAGAGAGAGTGAGAGTGAGTGAGTGTGAGTGTGAGTGTGTGTGTGTGTGTGTGTGTGTGTGTGTGTGTGTGTGTGTGTGTGTGTGTGTGTTAGGGAGAATTTCTTAGTAACATATTTCATTAGCACCAAATTAGCTCAGGTAGTTGATAACTTAAAACCCATTTTTTACAAATCAACCGACATTCGCGATCCATCCACCTATCACATTTTTTTTTACTAACAAATTAGTTTAACAAAAAAAAAAAAAACTGTCAGGAGGAAAAAAATGTGGAAGATAAAAAAAGGTCACCACCTACCCCACAAACCAGCCCTAAATACACACACACACACACACACACACACACACACACACACACACACACACACCACACACACACACACCACACACACACACACACACACACACACACACACACGCAAATAAATACACAGACACCAATGCTCCGCTCTAATTCACCTGACATTCGCCCCTATTAATAGCTGACGTCACTTTTCGTATCACAGCTGACAAGCTCCCCCGCGCTTCCATTACGACACTTGAAGATATGACACCCTTTCGGTTCTCGTGTCACATTCATTGGTGTCATAGTGGATTAATAATATAATCCAATAGTCTATATTAGATGTCTGGCATAGTTCTCTAAAAATACATGAAATGGAATAAATAAACTGTACCAATTATGCCTCGTGAAAAAGAGGCTAAACCCGCCCGAGTATTTTGGGAAGACTGAGACAATACTACGGAAGTGAACTCAAATACGACAGACCGAGGGAAAGCTTTTTTTTTTCTTCATGAGACATCAGCCAAAACTTCTGTTATATTTATCCATGTACATATCCTTATCAACATCCTCTTACGATGTACTGTTAACGGTAGCCCGGGAATTTTCATCTTATTTGTTTCCTTCGATATCGAATCTGCCCCTTGTTTTTATTCAAAACAGTTAATACACACACACACACCACAGACATACAGACACACACACACAGACACACAGACACACACACACACACACACACACACACACACACACACACACACACACACGAGAGAGAGAGAGAGAAATTACTATTATCACACCCAAAACCATAGTGCAACTGTGATCCCTCCCCTCCCTCCCCCGCCGCCGCCCTTTGCGCCGAACGAAACCACAGGTGGCAGAAACATGCACCTGCGTCAACCTTCTCCACCCTGACACCCACTTCCACACCGTCGTGGGGACCCTTACACCTTCCTTGCTCTTGCAATATAATCTTAAAACAAACTCCTTTGGAACAGCTAAGCAAAACGCTCATGAACAATGAAAAGTATAACATATAATCTATTACTCACAATCTACTGTTTACGTACAACTACATTTACCTGCACATAGAAATGTTTAGAAATATGTACCATAAACAGCTTAACGAACGCAAGCAAGTCAAAACATCAACAACTCGTTCAACATCACCCACAAAGAGGGCCCCGAGATCCCACGCCGGTAAAAAACACTTAACATTGCCAGTATAACACAAGTTACATTAAGCTTGACAGTTAGTACACATACAAAAAAATTCTATTTATACATCAACGTTCAACACACACTTGTGAACAATCTATATCTGGGTTTTTGACCTTGGAACCACATCAAGTTAAAAATAAAACAGATACATTTTTTTTAATGAGAAAAAGATATGATGGAAGTGGGTCTCTTTTCGCAAATATAATTTTGGCGACACCTTCATCTTGGCCATTTTCCCACTCTGTAATTCACATCTACCTTGTTCCCACGCACCTAACAGGATGAAAACCTTTGGAATGTGTGGAAAATGTATAAATGATAATGAATACGTTCACAGGGCAAAAAATTACAAGGAATTCTCAAATAAAATCAGAGTAATATGATCTATATATGAACATATTCAATGACTACATTCTATCATTACCCACACTCTAAGAACCAATAAACCTTACACCTCTTGATCAACAAAACCTTTGAAGTTAATGAGAGAGAGAAAAGGAAAAACAATCTTCTAATCCTCAAAGGAAGAAAAACTTCATCGACTACCGTCACCCCCTCCCTCCCTCGCATGAGAAAAAAAAACATGGACAGAGAGAAAAAAAGACAAAAATAAACAAATTAGGCCCCATTTCCCCAAAAGTCAACAGCGGTTAGCGGAAACACCGGCCCTTTAATTGAGTCGGCGGCCGCAGAATCATGGGCAATTCCACATTAACTATTTGTGGATTAAGCGCCAGAAACTTCTATATTCCTAAACCCAACCGAAAACACACACAGGCCAGCTGACTAAACAAACATCCCCGAGGTGGTGTTGGCAGGTGGTACCCGCACCGCGCGTGACGTCACCACGAGATACGGGCACTCCATGGGGCGCTCTCTTCTCCCTACTTTGGCCCCGCCCCCGCTCCCGCCCACGCCCGCGTTCCTGTTCTAGACCTATAATTAAAGCCCAAGTCTCTCGGATACTTCATATCTTGGAAGCAAGATACATGTGAAAAAATCAATTGGACCAACAGATGGCGGGACACATCGGGCAATCGCCATACGCACAGCTAGCGGCCAAAGCTTCCAGCTGCACTGACCGAAGAGCTGGATGAGAAATTAGATGAGAACAGAACACGCGGATAAATACATGCATGCAAACAAAACAAAAAATGCTTTGCCCAGACCACCTGTGCAACTTCCGCCGATGAATTAGCAAACAAATACAAACACACATTCACTCCCACTCCCTCCTCCCTCAGAGTGAAGACGGGCCCGAGCCGAGCTCTTTCCCGTAAGGAGGAAGCGCCCGCACCACCTGCGCCTTGAAGCTGGTCCAAACGCCGTCGCACAAAGGAGAGCGAGATCTGTCAAACACAGCCTCCGCCGCCGCGAACAGATGGGTCCCTCGCAGGCTGTAGAAGCCTCGTGCGCCTCGCCTTCAGGGACGGGGCGGCGACTTCAAAGGGCACCGTGACCGCGAGAGGCATCCTCCACGCCCATAAGGACGCCCAATGAGCCGCGCAACGCCAAGTTCCGAGCACCTGCAGGACCTCCCACCAACCGAACACGCTATACCAACCCGCGCTACATTTTGCAATTTCAAAAAATAGCGACAATAATCAATACAAGATTCAAAATGACATTAAAAAAAATAGCGACAATAATCAATACAAGATTCAAAATGACAAAAAATAGCGACAATAATCAATACAAGATTCGAAATGACAATCACAAAACTGCGAAATTCATCGCGAAGGCAAATGCTGCTAAAAAGGGCACTCCCGGCCGAGTTTAAGTAGATGAAAGGCAAAATGGAGGGTAAAAATACTCTCTCCTCCGAACGGTTCTAGCAAATACTAAGCAAGAGAAAAACCTTAAAGCGATGCATTAACGGACTGGCAACCACGAGGACGAACCTGCCACGCCCCCGCAGGACAGGTGCTCCGCTGCGTACCCAACACATCGGAACAAGCACACAAGGTCGGGGGCCGGAAGGATACCCACTCAAAACCCATCATGCCCCATACCCATCCAAAATAAACTGCCCTACACCCACACGAAACCCACATTGCACTATGCCCATCCAAAACCCACCCATCCCATATGCCCACCTAGACCCACCCTGCTCTACACTCACCCAGATCCACCCTGCCCTTCTACCCACCTAACCCACCTTGCCCTCATACAACCACCTAAACCCACTCTACTCCTACCCCCATACCCATCCAAAACCTACCGTGCCCTACACACACTCGAAACCCATCCTCCCCATCGATGCCCCCCCCCCCACGGACGAACACCGACGGAGAGAGGGAATACTACGCCTCAGTTATGCCACAAGAAATTATAGAAAAAAAAATCGCGTGGGAAGGGCTCTCTTGTTTCTCCGCCCTCTCCCCTTCGCCGACGAAACCTACGCGAGCTTGCATTAGGCCAGGAGTGACGGCGGGAGCGGAATGGGGAAATGAAAGAAGAACAGGGAATGGAAGAGAAGGAAAGGGGAGGGAGGGGAAGGGGGAGGGAAGGAAGGGGGAGGGAAGGGGAAGGGGAAGGGGAGGGGAAAAGGGGAGAGGGGAAAAGAGATGGAGGGAAATAAATAGATCTGGCGACAGGGAGAAGAAAGACGAACAAAGAAAAGGGAATGGGGAAGACGAAGGGTGAAATAATAAAAAAAGAAAAAGCGAAAAAAAAAGAGGCGAACTCAACGACGCAAAAATAGCCCCCAAAGAGCCTTGAAAGTAGGCATTAGTCATCGTGTGTTTTCACCCGTCTGTTTACGTGTTCGGGCTTCCTTCGCGAGTGTCAAGAGTCTTGCTTATGCTTTTACAACGGGCTTTATAGCTTTACATAGCCCGAGCGTCACCCGGGAGAACGCCCTCGCTCGGATCAAAATAAAAACCCTTTTCTTTCTTCTTCCTTTTTTCCCCTTTCTCTCTTTCCCATCCGATCTACCTTTCATTCATCCCGTCTTCTTCCCTCTAGTACCTTCCTCCCTTTTTCCTTCATGTTTATCAAGTCTCTCATCTCTTGCTCTCCCCCTTACCCACTTTCCCTCCTCTTTTCTTCATTCACATCTCATTCCTTCGCATTCATCATTAAAATCATGAAACTACAAGTACTAAAAAAAAACGTTAAAAAAAAACAAGAACAAACAACAAACAAACAAAAACCAAACACGGCCCAAATAAGCCACAAAACAGCAAAGGTTTCCGCCACTATGCCCGCCCGCCCGCAATCAGCACTCGGTACTTCTGAGCATCATCACATATAAATAAAAAAAAAACACACTTATGAGTATATATAGCGCGCAGGTGAGGCAGACGACGGGGCGATATACATAGACCGAGCCGCGCCGTTGCGACCCTACAGTGACACCTGCCTGACAACTTGGGGTCCCCTCTATCTATCTATCTATCTCCTTATCTCGTTTATTTCCTGTCTGCGATTTTCAGGTTTGGCTGTCGGTTTGTGTGTAATATCGTCCCTTTGGTACACAACATATATGACTAAATAAACAGGTACAAAAAATATATAAAAAATATTTCTTTAAATTTATCTAAATTAAGGATCTAACTAAACTACTAAACCTGAATTTGAGGTCGAAATAAATACACAGAAACCTTCTGCACAAATATTCGAAACAAACCGCAATCCCAGTGTAAAAAACGCACATACCTTGGCACCACGAAAACGTACTACCAGAATGTACATATAATACCATGAAATAATAAACTTCCATTCACAAGGATAGTCAAGGCTGCGTTTTAGAAGATTTCCTCTCTGCAATTTAGAAGTTGTGCACCAATGAATGAATTTCTCCTCAATACAAAATGTCAATGACGACGATTACATATAAAACTGAACAAAGAGGAAACCTTCAGTTGCACAATATTTCTTGACTTGACCCGAGCTGCCCTCCCCGGCCCAGCCCCGGCGAGCGGCAACTGGAAGGGACCGCACCAGAAAGCGGACTTACTCCTGAGTTCGAGCCGTAGCCTGACGAGAGCGAGGAAGTGGATCCCACGGACTTAGACCGGCTGGACCTGATGAAGCCCTTGGTGTTGGAATAGACGGTGCCATAGTCCCTGGAGTATGCTCTTGGCACCAGCGATGACGGCGTCAAACTGCTCCTCGTATATTCACTCTTATTGGAGTTACTCCTCCTAACGGGATTGCTGGGCGAGTCCACACCGCTACTGCTCGAGTCGCTGGAATCCTGCTCGAATCGGCTGAGGCGGCCGTTCGTGATCAAGTGCGACGTCCGGGTCGGCGAGGAGCCCCGGGAGTACGCGGAGCGGATCGCCCTCGATGGCGAGCTAGCCCTCGTGTACGCGCTCGAGTAGCGGGGGACGGAGCTGCCACGGCTGTCACGGGGCAGGGACGCGGATCGGTTCAGGCGGCTTTTGCTCGCGCCATAATATCCTCCGACGCCGCCGTAGGAGGAGTAGGAATGTGTCGAGGGGGAGTACGAGGAGTACCCCCCGAGCCCCCTGGAACCGTAACTGCTGGACAGCGGTGACGACAAGAGCGAAGAGCTGTAGCTGCCCGTCCCGTAGTGACGACGAAAAGACATCTCGTTGGTGAAAGCAACTGTCACGATCGACAAAGGTTACTGAAAACAGAACTGCTGCACAGCACAGAACTCGATTCCGCCTCCGATAACTCGAGTTATATGGCACAGTAATATTTCGAAAACACTCCGCGCCTTCGCTTCTGGCGTCACCTCTCTTGGAGCGACCGACTTGACGAGACAGAGTAGCAGCTTCTTCCTTTGCAAACGCTTTGGTCTGTACGAGCGAAGCCGCGTCTATGGACCTGGTGAGTGAAGGCACCGCCGAGGGGAGAGTGAGGGCGCCGAGGGGAGCTGAGGTATAAAGCGAGACGCTTGGGGGCCGGGCTAGGCCGGGCTTAGGGCGCAGATCTTAAGGTACGGTGCCAGGAGAGCGCGTGTGAACGCGGAGAGGGGGGGGGGAGAGGGGGAGATGGATGTGGGGGATGAAGGGAAGGGTTGGGCGGGTAAGGGAGGAGAAGGGGCTAGGGTAGGGAAGGGAGAGGGATACGGAGATACACCTGCGCCCTGTCTTGGGTAGGTAGGTAGCCTTCCCCTCACTCTGAGCCCATGCCCGACCATATACTTGCCCCCACCTCCCCGGACGCCCCAATCCGGCCCACCTACACTCGTGCACACCCGCCTCCTCTCTCTACAAATAAACAGACGCGCGTCATCCGGTCCTTGATATATTAATTAGTTCAGGATCGTTGCAAAGAAGACGAAGCAACTGTCTCATTAGTCACGTCTTGACATCCTCCCTCCCGTGGCGACGGCGGCGGCGTCTTTCCGCGAACGCCATCATCGCTTCACCTAAACGCCTGTGGCCGCGGCGGGTGCCTGCTTTCTGTCGCTACCAAAGACCCCCTTGAACACAAAACTTAATCAACTATAACGCCCCGTAGAAACAGGGAGGCGTGGCACTGGCCAGGTCATTGGTCATGTCACCAGGCGCAGAATATGACGTGACGGACAGCCAACCTGAGCTGCGAAACACCGGCACTTGTTCCGAGTTTGCGGCGGCGATGATATTCAAGCGTAATACCAAGTCCCGAAACATGACCTACATCCCTAATGTTGCAAACACAGAGATAGGGTGGCTCGTTTTCTCGCATCATCAAAACCAGACTGTCGATACCAAAGCACGAGTAGCACATAATAAAACACTGAATTACGAGAGGTTCCACCAATGACCCCATCATAACACAGAGAACCCACCCTCACATCAGTCTCCTTTCGGTCCCTTAATCCTCACAGGACGCGCATCATACTTTCGCCACAAGTACGCGGAAAAGAAACCGTGATCGCTAACCCGGTCTGACAGGTGTGTCGGTCGCATAAGACATCAAAAAGCCACGAGGTATACAGAGGGGAAAAGGAGGGGAGGGGAACGGGGGAGCGGCATCAACACAAGGTGAGGGCCACAACACTGTTGGGGTTAGGTCTCCCTGCCAAGACACGCCTACTGTGAAAGAGAGTCGAAGGAGCGAAAGAGAGGGGGGGGGGGGTAGGAGAGACGGGGCAAGAAAAGACGGGGAAGAGGAAGAGACAGGAAGAGCATGAGAAAGGAGAGGAAGAGGGAAAAGGGGAAGGGTGTGTGTGTGAGAGGCCAAAGGAGAAATAAAGGAAAAAAAGCCAGAGAAAGTGCCCTAATCTGCAAGCCTCGAGTAACCCAACATCACACGACCGCCACAACAGGACTTCCGTCGAGTGAAAGGGGGGGGCAAAGGTGAATGGGCAAGAAAAAATAATGATAAAGGGGTTTAACAACAAAATGACAAGAAAAGGAGGAGGCGGCGAAGTAAATGGGAAAGAAAAGGCGAAAGGAAGGAATGGCGATGCTGCTGCTAATGATAATGGTGATTGATGATGATAATGAAAATGATGATGATAATGAGAATAATGATGCTAATGAGAATGATGAAGCTAATGAGAATGATGATGCTAATGAGAATGATGATGCTAATGATGATGCTAATGAGATGATGATATGAGTGATGAATGATGATGATAACGAGGATGATGATGATAACGAAGATGATATTATGACGACAACTGGGAGTAGAAGAAAACGAGCAAGTAAATGCGGAGGACACGAGAAAGGATACCGTGAACGAAAAGGACATAAAAAATAATAAAAATACGAGGACACTAGAGAGAAAAAAAAAGCAAAAAGCCGACGCGACGCCGCAGTACAGAGAGAAGGGGTACTCGAGCCGCCGTCCATCCATCAGCCGCGACAGCGCAAGAGGCCCTGTGTGAGCTGACTGGCCTGGGATAAGGGGAGGGGGCTGGCCTATTCACCGAGGATGCGAAGGAGGCCGCGCCCACAAGGGATGAATACGGCTTGGAGTGACGGATGGATGCGGGTGGTGCGCGGATGGAGGGAAGGAAGGAGGGAGGGGAGAGGCGGGAAGGAAGGAGATAGAGAAGGAAGGAAGGAAGGAAGGAGGAGGGGGAGAAGAAAGAAGAAGGAGGAATGGAGAAAGAAGGAAGGTGGGAGAGAAGGAAGGAAGGAAGAAGGCAGAGAAGGGAGGAGGGAAGGAGTAGAGGAAAGGAAACAAAGGAGGAAAGAGTGAATGAAATGTCAAGAGGAAGAGGATGAGAAAGAGTGGGGAAAAGAAGGAAGGGAAAGGGTAGAGGTAAAGAAGAAGGGATGGAAGAAAATCAAGAAGCGAAGGATGGAAGGAAGGAAAAAAAATGTAGAAGGGAGAGAGGAAAGCGACAGAAATAAAGGAAGAAATACGACACAGAGAAAGAAGGAAGGAAGGAAAGAATGGAACCCCAACTCGAAAGAAAGAACGAAAAAATAGAAAGAAAAACAGATTAAAAAAAATACGTACACCCCCCCTTTCTTGGTCGCGTCGCGCGCACTCAGCGAATCCCGTACAAAACGCACCTTACATTTTCTCTCGTGGCGCCCTGCGGTTTCCCACGCCATGGCTACACCTCCCGCTACCCAGTGGAAAATACATAAATAGAAGATAAAAGACTAGCTACAAAAAAGGAAAATATAATTACGATCGTATATAACGGCCGAACATACTGATTAAATTCCGACTGATTAGAAAAAATAAAACTGATTAATAATCAAAATAATGACCGATTTAGAAAAAAAAAAGCAATAAAGCAAAAGGCCGAAAAATTGAAATGAGATAACGACCCAAAACGATAATTAAGCCAATAAACGACTTAATTGGAAAAATAAATAACTAAATAAAAAAAATTAAAAGATCGATCAAATTAACTTCCTCCCGCGGGAAAGTCAGCGTCCTCGCGTAACACGTTTTTTCGCGGGCCATTCGCTCCCAGATGCGCGTCCTCATCGGCGTCAACGTTGTCAACTTTCCCTTATTCATTCCCATCTCAACAAGATAACGTCGTTGTCATTCCAAGTGACACCAATCCAACTCGACCTTCCTTGTGGTCATCGTAAGTACAACAAACCCATCATCATCATCAACATAGCCATTATAATCATAACTGTCATCATCAATGAAGAAATTCAAGCCTAAAACGAAAAGCTGATTGCGAGATTTTTGAGACGAACAACTTCTGTCTTTCTGGGACGTAAAACGAGATAACAACCAGTGTAATGGCAATGTTAAAATGGAGTTCAAATGAATGTTTCAATAACACCAACATTAAACTGTCCCGAACGGAAGAAGAAGCAAGAAGAGGAAATAAGTAAAGGAAGGAAGCGAAGAAAAGGGACTGCGAGTGGAAGGGAGGATGAGGAAGACAGCGGAGAAGAGGCATGCAGGCGGGAGAGGAGAGGAAGGAAGGAAAAGAGGCATGAGGACGGAGGAGAGGCCACGAGCAAAAAGATACCCGACCTGAACGGCGCATGAACTTCTTTAAGGAGAAGCTTTCTTCTTTCGTCTCCTGACTTTGGCCTCGTCCTGAAAGCCCCCCCCCCTTCCCTCTCCCTCCCCACCTCCACCGCCCTATCACTCTTCACCTTCTTCCCTCCCACACCACTCCTCCCCACCTACCTTCCCAGCTTCACCCAACCTCTCCCTCTCCCCTTCCTCCCCGCCTACCTTCCAACTCCTCCCCTTACCTCCTACTTCCCAACAGCCTCAACCAGCATCCACCACCCTACCACCCAACTACCTCCACCACCCCTCCACCCTTCCGCCCTCCCCCATCCCCCCACCAGCCTAAGTATAACTCCCGCCGTGGCCCACTTCCCTCACGGCCCAGGACACAGGCGGGGCAGAAAGCGGCTTGGCAAACGGTGCTCTTCGACACAAACAACAAAAAACAGACGGACTTATCACTGAATAGGAGTGCATCGCTTCAAATGCCCCTTCTTTCATTTTTGTTTGTACCTTTTTTTTTGCTGCTGTTGAAATAATGCAAAAAGCGAACCCAGCAATGACCAAAAGTCCAAAGCTGTAACACCCCCTCCCGCAAAAAAGGAAAAAAAAAAGAATAACTGAAATACTGTTTGTTTACGTACTCGCTAATTACCTCGTTACACTTACTTTACCGTACACGATTTTAGACTCAGGAGAGGAAAACTATGGTGCTTAGAAGTCTATTTAGAGTTACTATCAACAAACGCAATCATGTTAGCAAGACGACAACCAAAGGATATGGATAGACTGATATCATGCAGATTAAAACAAGCTTCGTATTCTCAGCAACTCTACCCAAAAATCGCTCTTATCAAAGGCATATGAAGTTCTCTGCTTTCTGCTTTACGATATACATGACCCTCCCCGCCCTTCTCTCTCTATCTCCTCCCGTCTCTCTTCTCCTCTCCTCTTACTCTCTTCCTCCTCACTTTCTTTCTCTCGCTCCCTCACTCTCTTTCTCCCTCCCTCACTCTCTTTCTCCTCCCTCCACTCTCCTTCACTCTTCTTTTCTCCTCACTCATCTCTTTCTCCCTCCCTCACTCACTCTTACTCTCTCCCTCACTCTTACTCTCTTTCTCCCTCCCTCACTCTCTTACTCTCTTTCTCCCTACCTCTCCTCCTCCTTCTCCTCCTCACGCTCTTACTCTCTTTCTCTCTCTCACTCACTCTCTTTCTCCCTCTCACTCTCTTACTCTCTTTCTCTCTCTTACTCTTCTTTTCCTCCTCTCTCTCTTTTCTCTTTCTCTCTCCTCACTCCCTCACTCTACTCTCTTTCTCCCTCACTCTCTTAATCACTCTCTACTCTCTTCTCCCTCCTCATCTCTTACTCTCTTTTCTCCTCACTCCTCTTACTCTCTTTCTCCTCCTCACTCTCTTACTCTCTTCTCCTCTTCTTTCTCCTCCCTCTCTTTCTCCCTCCCTCACTCTCTTACTCTCTTTCTCTCTCCCTCACTCTCTACTCTCTTTCTCCCTCCCTCACTACTTACTCTCTTTCTTCCTCCTCTCCTTACTCTCTTTCTCCTCCCTCACTCTCTTACTTCTCTTTCTCCCTCCCTCACTCTTACTCTCTCTTCTCCTCCATCCTCACTCTCTTTCTCCTCCCTCACTCTCTTACTCTCTTCTCCCCTCTCATCTCTCACTCTCCCTCCATCCTCACTCTCTTTCTCCTCCCTCACTCTCTTACTCTCTTTCTCCCTCCCTCACTCTCTTTCTCCCTCCCTCACTCTCTTACTCTCTTTCTCCCTCCCTCACTTTTACTCTCTTTTCTCCCTCCTCACTCTCTTACTCTCTTCTCCCTCCCTCACTCCTTTCTCCTCACTCACTCTCTTTCTCCCTCTTCACTCTCTTTTCTCCCTCACTCACTCACTCTCTCCTCACTCACTCTCTCTCTACACTCCTCACTCTCTCTCTCTCTCACTTCTCACTCTCTCACTCTCTCACTCTCTCACTCTCTCACTCTCTCCTCTCTCACTCTCTCACTCTCTCACTCTCTCTCTCTCTCTCTCTCTCTCTCTCTCTCTCTCTCTCTCTCTCTCTCTCTCCTCACACTCACTCTTTCTTCCATCCTCACATAACCCACTTCCTTTCACTTTTTGACTCCTCTTCGCTTCGTTTACTCACAGTTCTTCTCCCTCTCCTTCGCCCCTCCTCTCCTCTCTTCTCTCGATGCCTCCTTCGAAAGCATAATTCCCCATCCCTGATAACTAATTCTAAGAAAGCGTCTGCGAGTCTCTCATGAATTCCCGAAGGAGATAATGATAAGAAACCTTTTAACCAATTAGGTAAAGCCTGTCTGAAGAATTTGGAAAGGAAAAAATACATAAAAGGGGTGTTGTAATAAGATTAGGCTGTATGAAATGGGGACTGGCGTTCATCCAGTAAAAAATAATAATAATAATCGAAAAGATACTGTAATATAAATTACATATTCCGCACATACAACACATATGCACGGACACAAGAGCGCGCGCGCGGCACACACACACACACACACACACACACACACACACACACACACACACACACACACACACACACACACACACGCACACACACACGCACGCGCACACACAGCACGCGCACACACACACACACACACACACACACACACACACACACACAACACACACCACACACACACACACGTACATGTACACGTGCACACACACACACATACATACATACATACGTACACCACGTACACACGCAAACCGCGGGCACGCACGCACGCACGCACGCGCACACGCGCAAAAATAAGCATGCGTCCTGGCCACTCGTGTTATCAGCGCCGCGTAACGACCTAATCCTAATCTCTGGCACCATTTCCAGTGCCTCCTAAAATACACGACGAGAGATACGTTCGAATGGCGAGTTGAGAAACTGGCTGACAGAACCTCCGTTTACCTAACCCCCCCCTCGCTACACCCCACCTGTCAACTCACCTGTACAGACGAGAGGACTAATTCCTGCTTCGGCAGCCATCGACAAACGCATTTCGACACTACGTGAAGAAAGATGGCAAAGGAGGGATGGGAGAGAAAATAGGGCAAAAGGAGAAGAGGGAGGGGATGGGAGATAAAAAAAAATAGAGTGAGGCAAAGGGATAGGGGAGGAAGGAGAGCGAGAGGAGGGATGGAGGGAGCATAAGAAAGAAAGAGGAGGAGAAGGAGGGAGAGGAGAGGGAGAGGGAGGAGAGAGAGAGAGAGAAGAGAGAGAGAGAGAGAGAGAGAGAGAGAGAGAGAGAGAGAGAGAGAGAGAGAGAGAGAGAGAGAGAGAGAGAGAGAGAGAGGAGAGGGAGGAGAGAGGGAGAGAGAGGGAGAGAGGGAGAGAGGAGAGAGAGGGAGAGGAGGGAGAGAGAGAGAGAGAGAGAGAGAGAGAGAGAGAGAGAGAGAGAGAAGAGAGAAGAGAGAGAGAGAGAGAGAGAGAGAGAGAGAGAGAGAGACGAGAGAGAGGGGAGAGAGAGAGAGAGAGAGAGGGGAGGGGGAGAGGGAGGGGAGAGAGGGGAGGGGGGAGAGAGGAGAGGAGGGGGGAGAAGAGAGAGAGAGAGAGAGGGAGGGGGAGAGAGAGAGAGGGGAGAGGGGAGAGAGAGAGAGGGAGGGAGGGAGATGAGGGGGCGAGAGGGAGAGGAGAAGAGAGAGAGGGGAGGGGAGAGGAGAGAGGGAGGGGGGAGAGAGGGGGAGGAGGGGGGAGAGTGAGGGCGTGAGAGAGGGGAGGGGGGAGAGTTAGGGGGAGAGGGGGAGGGGGAGAGAGGGGGAGAGAGGGGAGGGGAGATGAGGGGAGAGAGGGGATGAGATCCGGGGAGGCGCGGTCGTTCTCTTTTTTACACCCAGCTTTAGCCCCCGGCGCCCGAGGTGGCCGCCCACTTCCCTCGCCCCACGCCCTGCCGCAAAGGTGGTCAGGTCACCTAGCACCACCTCACCCAGCTCTACCTCCTCTTGGTACTAGCAACCATAAGCTCACCCGCGTACCCTCGCTCCGTTGCAAAACTCGCTGGCACGGCGACGAGAACACCTGTCAGGCACCTGCCACAACGCGAGCCCAAGCACGCCCCTCGCCACGCTTTTGTTCTCCATCAAGCGCGCGAAAACAATGCAAGTGTTATTTGACTTCTGGTATGCTAAGTCCGCTTTCAAGACGCCCCGCCATGACTGTGAAAAGAGAGGTCGTTACACCGCGCTTTCGACTCGCCCACGAATAGTATGCCACCTGCATGTACTACCGAAAACAAGTTTATCAATGACCACGCCAACCACACGCTCAATTACTAAACAATCTGAACTCGAAAAACAACATATCCACACTGGCAGGACAAAGCTCCCAATAACGGACAATAACATCGCAAAAGGGGCGCTGCCGAGTGATAAAAGCGACCCAATGGCTGTCATCAAAGCGAATCTCCGGAGACCGCAAAAGGGGATAAACACACGTTTGGGAAGAGTTCAATCAGATAACCATCAGATTGCCCGGCTACCAAACGACGCGCCGTCCGTGATAGCTAGGTTATTGTACGTTCTCGACTGGGGCCTATGGCCTGCTATCATACCCGCTGCGGGTAATCCTGTCTTCCCCTGCTCCCCTCCCTCGCAATTACCCTGCAACGGCTGGCAACTATGCTATCATCATAATATTCTTTTTATCTTATGAAAATTCGCTTCCTTTCTTCCTGGCGCGTGTGTATGTGTGGGGGAGGGGGATTCCCTCCTATCCTCCCTGTCCCTCCCTCCACTCGGCTCTCCCTTCGACTGAAGACCTATCGCCTATCTCTAGATACTCGTAGCTGACGGACAACCCACGTCACACTCTCTAAAACCGATAGATTCAAACACTCGACCAGCTGAGGGCGTGACGTCAGCTGGTGCTATGAACTATACCCTTGTCCACCTGTCAAGAGTCAATCGGAAAGGCATTCCGGCATCCCCCGGCGTGAAACAGATGACTGGCGCTCACTTAAAAGGCGTACATAAATAGCCGGGGTGATTAGTTAAGACGATAGAAATGTTAAAAATCCATTAATTAATAAAGGCAAAATGTTTTCATGACGAACCAACACACAAACAAGCACACGCACGCACACGCACGCACACACACACACGCATTGATATATATCTACATAATCATATAAATATAAATAAATACACACATTTTTTTCTCCTACAGAGATAGAGATATCTATTGATATATATACATACCAAAGTACAATGAACAAAATATTAGACGTACTACCCACACAATGAACAAAATAAAAATTAGACACCACCTCCACCACCAGAAACAAAACACCAGACGTACTATCCATAAAGCAAATAAAATAATAAAAAATAAACACCACCACCAACTAATCGTGCCTGCGCCCCCAAAATAGAGCCTGAGGCCTAATGGAGCCGTCACATGGAAAGCCAAAAGCAGCTCGGACCCGCCAGGGAAGGTAGGGTCAGCGCACGTGTCTCCCGCGTGGCTTGGGGTGTGAGTCGGGTGGAAGTGTCCTTACCAGGGGAAAGGTGCAGCGACACGTTACTTCATCAGGGCGGCATAGGCCTACACTTACCTGGAAAGAAAAGGAGAAAGCGGTTTAATTGGGGTGCTTCACCAGGAATTAGAAGAGGAAGACGTAAAGTTATGACTGAATTGCACACTGCATAATCAACATCAAAAAATATGCTTCCGTTTTTTTTCTGAATCTCTGCCTTATTCCCCTTCCCTCTCTCCTCCCTTCCGCCTCCTCTATCCCTCCCTCCCTCTCTCTATCCCCATATTCCCCCTCTCCATCATTCCCCCTCCCTCCCTCTCTCTGATTGCCACGTGCGTATACAACCATCTCAATGAACCCAACCACACACCAAGGGGAAAAAAGCAAACCGCACGACACGATACGTACGATAAATGTTTACAAACCAATCCCAAGTCAATCACCCGAGCAACTCCAAACAGCGAGTCAAAACGCTCCTCTTAAAACCTGCCATCCGCATCCAACACACTCGTAAAAAAAGGGTGAAAGTAAGAAAAAAAAAAAAAAAAGAAAAAGAAAGAAAAAATGACTACTGGGAAACTCGAGTTGATAATTTTTCCCAATGAGTCTAAACCATATACAAACTTTCCCGGTATATCCCCTCTTTTCGTGGAAGAAAATCCCGCACCGCTTAATACTAGTGCCAGGAAATATCCCGGTCCGTAGTGTTGGGAAGAGGGAAGAGGGAGGGAGGGAGTGGGCGTGGTTTGGGGAGGGAGGAATCGAGGGGAGAGAGGGAGAGAGGGGAGGAGGAGGGGAGAGAGGGGAGGAGGAGGGGAGAGAGGGGGGGGAGGAGAGGAGGAAAAAGGAGAGGGAGAGAGAGGAGGAGGGAGAAAAGGGAGAGGAGAGGGAGAGAGGGAGGGAGGAGGGAGGGAGGAGGGAGGGGAGAGAGAGAGAGAGAGCAGCAACAGCAGCAAAAGCAGAAAATAAAGAGAAAGATGAATGTGTGTACCTGAAGGTGCAAGAAAAAAAAATACAAGGAAGAAGAAAATCGTCCAAGAGAATTCACACGCACCCCAACTCCCCCAAAAAACATGTTGAATCGTGTTTACTCTAACGAGTCACGGGGACGCTGGATCTCCCATGACGGTCTCCTCGCGGCCAATGCACCGAGAGGATGATGAACGCCCGTGCCATATCGAGGGGGATCGTAGGGAAGGGAGTGGGGAGGGAGGCGAGAGAGGGGGACGGGGAGGGAGAGAGGGGGACGGGAGGGAGAGGAGAACGGGGAGGGAAGAGAGGGGGACGGGGGGGGAGAGAGGGGGACGGGGAGGAGAGAGGGGGACAGGGAGGGAGAGAGGGGACGGGAAGGGAGAGGGGAGGGAGAGAGGGGAACGGGGTGGGAGAGAGGGGGACAAAGGAGGGAGAGGAGGGGACGGCGAGGAGAGAAGGGGACGGGAAGGAGAGGGGGGTGAGGAGATGGGAAGACGTGAAGGGGAAAGGGGGGGGGAGAGAAAGCGGAAGGAAGAGAGCGAGTAGGAGAGGGGGAGAGAAAGCGGACAGGAAGAGAGCGAGTAGGAGAGGGGGAGAAGAAGGAAGGAGGGAGGGAGAGGGGGAGAAGGAAGCAGAGGGAGGGAGGGAGGAGGAGGGGGAGGGAGGGAGGGAGGAGAGGAGAGAAGGAGAGGAGAGGAGAGGAGAGGAGAGGAGAGGAGAGGAGGGAGGAGGAGAGGAGAGGAGAGGGAGTGAGAGGGAGGGAGAGGAGAGGAGGGAAGGAAGGAGAGGAGGGAGAGGAGGGGAAGGAGGGAGAGGAGGGCAGGGAGGGAGAAGAAGGGGGTTTCGAAGGTACCGGTGAGTGGGTCCGTGATACGGCAAGCGTGACACAGATTATGAATCGTCGCCATCAGTGTCATAACAAATAATTTTCATCATAACATTTTCTTTATCAATACTACCATCATCAACGCGTTCACAAAATGAGATTCAATTTCCAAATTTCCAAATATCATACACACACAATAATCATAATAATAATAACAATAATAATAATCATCATCATCATAATAATGACGACCGGAACATTCATAACAATAAGTATAATAAAAATGACGATGATGATAACACTAATAAAAAAAATAATAATAACAATATTAATAAATTATCATCATCACACTAACTACTCCAGTTCATGCCACCCTCACCCACCTCCACTGTCCGCAGAGCCTCTCCCCTCCCCATCCCCCCACCCACCTTCCCCCCCAAAAAGAAAATAAAGCGAAAGAAAAAAAAAGAAAAGAAAAAAAAAACTACCTCTTTTGTTGATGCAGGCAAAAGCTGGTAAAACTACGCTTAAATAGTTCGAGGGGAAGCCGCTAATAGACGTGCACAGATGGAAGGGTGTTCGGGGGGGTACTGGGGGGGGTAGGGGATGGGAGAGAAAAGATGGAAGGGAAGGGATAGGGAAAGGGAGTTGAGAGACGAGCGGAGATGCGAAGGGAGGGGGAGAGAAGAGTAAGGATTGGCGGGGAGGGGAGGAGGATGGAAGGACGGGAAACGAGAAAGAAACGGAGAAAGGGTAAAGAGTAGAAGCGAGAAAGAAAGACAGGTCGGGGGAAGGGAAGGGGGGGGGGGGTAGGGGAGGGGGAGATGGAAGGGGGGAAGAGGGGAAGAGGGGAGGGTGATGGAAGTTGGGAAGGGGGAAGAAGGAGGGGGAAGGGAAGGGGGGAAAGGGGGGGAAATAAAGAGGATGTAACAAAGGAAGAAAAGGGGATAGAAAGAGAAGTGGAGAAGATAAACGTAAAAAAAGGAGAGATGGACAGCAAAGTTAACGGGAAGATAAATGACAGCAGGCGAACGCAAGAACTGAACAACTAGGAGGGAAAGGCGTCAAGAATGAGAAAATGGACTGCGAGGAGACGAGTGAAACGAACAGAGGCGACAATGCCTCTTTAGAGTAATCTTCCTATAAAGATAAAGGTCACGAAAGAGCATCTGACAAAGGGGGAAGAAAGAAAATAATAAAAATAACATTAAATCAAATATCCTCTTCGGCGTACCACTGCCATTTCCCACTTCCTCCATTTCTCTCCCTCATACGCACTTTTCCTCCGGTTCCCACTTTCCCTCGTGACTCATCTTCCCCATTCTCCTTCCATTCGCTATTCCCTCCTGTTCTCATATTTCCCATTCCTTTCATCCTCCCTCCTTCTATTCTCGTCTTTGCCTCTGTGCCGACTCCTTCCACTTAATCATATTTCTCCCCTCGAGTGACATTCCTTTCCCCTTTCCATTTTCGTATCACCCCATTTTACCTTCCATTCCTTTCCGCTTCCTCAGACCCCCTTTATTTCTCCACATTTCTCCCTTCCTATCGCCCTCTCTCTCCATCCCTCCGTTCTCCTTTTTTCTCTATTCCTCTCGCCCCTTCCTTTCATCCTTCTATCTCTTTCCCTTCCTATCGACCTCTCCTTTCCTCTCGTCCTTTACCTTCATTCCTTCATCCTTTTCCCTCCCTTCCTATCGCTCTCTGCCTTCATCTCTCCATCTCTCTCTCTTCCTCTCGCCCTTTCCCTTCACCCCACCATCTCTCTCCCTTCCTCTCGCCCTCTCCCTTCATTCCTCCATCTCTCTCCCTTCTTCTCGCCCTCTCTCCCTTCATTCCTCCATCTTCTCCCCCCTTCTTCTCGCCCTCTCCCTTCCTCTCGCCCCCTCCTTTCATCCTTCTATCTCTCTCCCTTCCTCTCACCTTCTGCCTTCATCTCTACATTTATCTCCCTTCCTCTTGCTCTCTCCCTTTATCCCTACATTCCACTCCCTTCCTATCACCCTCTACTTTCATCCCTACATCTCCTCCCCATCCATCGCTCCCTCCCTCCCTCCTCTCCCTCCAACTCCTCCCTCCGCCCTCCCTCCCTCCCTCCCTCCCTCCCCCGTTCCCTCTCGCCTGTGACGTATGTTGGTAGCGGTTGTAAACACTTCGCGCGGCCACCGAGGCCTGTGATGTGCTGACAGGTGCTGCTGCCGAAACCTCGCTCTGGGATAACCTCGATCGTCTTAATCATTGCGCAACACTCCGATCTTCACACTTTTTTTTTTTACTTGAGCCCTTTGGTCCTTATTATCGTAAAGTAAAGACATTACCATTACCTTTGTTTCTTCAATCTTCCCAGTCAAGCTCACTAAAAATGACTACGCTTTTCTTACATCCTTGCAAACGCTGTAAGGTAACATTCTTCTACTGAGGATGGTATCAATTGATATGCAAACTTTCTGCCTCTTGAAAAGTGTCCACAACTCTACGGACTCTTCCCTGCACTACGTTATTCTTCCCAGTAGAACATGCATTTAAAAAGTTAGTCCCAGCATCAGAGGGGTATTTATAGATCCGTTTAGAATGAACCAAACGAAAAAGTAAGGCAAAAAAAAAACGAAGAAAAAACAGCACAGTAACCCAATATAACATCATGGCTTGAGTGCTGGACACTTAAAACCTTAACCACTCGCTTTGTTATCTAGAAAATCAATTCCCATCATCCTTTCACCACAAGGATAACAAATTACGCCATAAAATCTCCAGTTTTGACATTCGTTACTGTGAAATATTCTCCTCCATTCCCAAACCCGGTATTAGGGAGCATTCAACGACCACGAAGAGAGCTCGACCTTGCGCCCGAATGAACCTTCCAGAAGCACCTTGTGGAGCTCGAGGGCAAGCAAGGTAGCGAGGAGAGGGCGAGGTGGACGCGGAGAGAGGGGCGGAAGGGACGGGGGGGGTGAAGGGGAGGGGAGGTTCAGCGGCTACCTCGAGGGGTAAACAACATCCCGATTACGAAGGTCAAACTTACCATCATGGTAACTGTAAAAATACCTTTTCTCCTACTCAAGCCTCTCGCTCTCGCTCCCTCGTCACGCTCACACACACACACACACACACACACAAACAAGATTGATGAACATATAAATAGATGAATAGGAGAAAAGAAAATGAATGGGGGAGAAGACAGGAGAGGGGGGAGATGGAGGGAGAGACGGAGAAAGGAGACGGAGAGGGAGAGAGATGGAGAGGAAAGGGAGAGAGAGAGAGAGACAGAGGAGAGAGGACGGAGAGAGAGAGAGAGAGAAGAGAGAGAGAGGAGAGAGAGAGAGAGGGAGAGAGACAGAGAGAGAGAGAGAGAAGAGAGAGAGAGGACAGAGAGAGAGAGAGAGAGAGAGAGAGAGAGAGAGAGAGATAGAGAGAGAGAGAGAGAGAGAAGAAGGAGGATGGAGAGAGAGAGAGGAGGAGAGAGAGAAGAGAGAGAAGAGGAGAAGGGAAGAGAGGAGAGGAGAAGTGAGAGGAGAGAAGAAGGAGAGAGGAGAGAGAAAGGAGAGAGTGACGGACCGAGAGGAGGAGACGGAAGAAGAGAGAAGAGAGAGAGAGAGAGAAGGGACGAGAGAAGGAGAAGAGAAAGAGAGACGCGACGATGACGGAGAGAGAGATAGAGGAGAGGAGAGAGAGGAACGAGAGGAGGAATGGCGGAGAGAGGGGGGAGAGGAGAAGGAGAGGGGTGAGAGGGGAGGGAGAGAGAGGGAGAGAAGAGAGAGGAACGAGAAGGAGGAAGAGAAGAGGAAGGAAGAAGGGGAGAGGAGAGAGAGAGAAGGGAGTGAGAGGGAAAGAGAGAGAGAAAGAAGGGGGGAGAGGAGAGAGGACGAGAAGGGTGAGAGATAGACGGAAGAGAAGGCGGAGAGAGAGAGAGAAGGGGGAGAGAGAGAGAGAGGAGGGGAGAGACGGAGAGACAAGAGGAGGTGGAGAGAGAGAAGGGGAGAGAGGAGAGAGACGAGAGAAGGGGGAGGGTAGGAATGATACGAGGAGGGATGGAGGCGAGTCATAGAAAGAGAAAGAGAGGGAGCAAGAAGAAAGAGCAGGAGGAGGGAGCGGGGAGAGGGAAAAGGGAGGAAAGGGAAAGAGGAAAGGAAGGAAAGGGGAGGGACGGGGGAGGGTGAGGGAGGGAGAGGGAGAGGAGAGGCAGAGGGAGAGGACCGAGGGCAGAGGGAGGGAGAGAAGAAGAAAAGAGTGAGAGAGGCAGAGGAAGAAGAGGAGAGAGAGACGAGAGAGAGAGAACGAGAGAGAGACGAGAAGGAAGAGGAGGGAGAGGGAACGAGAGAGAGGAGAGGAAGGGGGACTAGCGAGACTAGAGACGGAGGAGGAGGAGAGCGAACGAGAAAGGCCCCAGGAGAAAGAGAGAGAAGGGTGAGCCGGAGAGCAGAGAGAGGGAGGAGAGAGAGAGAAGGGCGGGGAGAGGAGAGAGAGAAGGTAGAGAGAGAGGGAGAGAGGAAGGGGGAGAGACGGAGGAGGAGAAGGGAGAAGAGAGAGGAGACGGGAGAGAGAGGAGAGAAAGGAGGGGAGAGAGAGACCGAAGGAGGGAGAGGGAGAGACGAAGAAGAGTGACAGGGGGATACCGACAGACACGCATCGAGAACTGAACACCCACCACAGCACCCGAGACGACAGGGCAGCGGGAGAGGAGAGAGAGAGAGGAAAGGGGGAGCGGAAGGAATGAGAGCCGAGAGGATGGAGAGCAAAGAAAGAAAGAGGAGGGAGGCAAAAGAGCAGGGAGGGAGGGACGGGGAGAGCGGGGGGGAAAGGAAAGGTGAGGAGGAGGGAGGAGAGGGAAGAGGGAGGGAGGGTGAGAGGGAGAGGAGAGGGAGAGGGAAGAGAGAGAAGCAGAGAGAGAGAAGAGGAGAGAGGAGAGAGAGAGGGAGAGATTGAGAGGAGGAGGCGCGAGAGAGAGGAGGGATGAGAGGAGAGATGAGGGTGCCGCAAGGAGGAGACGGAAGGAAGGTGAGGGAGACGGGGATGAGAGGAGGAGAGAGGGGGGGGGGGGAGGCGGGAGAGGTGGGTGCTAGGAGGGAGAGAGGAGGAGGGGGAGAGGATGAGAGAGAGAGACGGGAAAGAGAAAAAGAAAGAGAGAAAGAGAGAAGAGAGGAGGGAAAGGAGAGAAGAGAGAAGAGAAAAGAGAGAAGGAGAGAAAAGAAAAGAAAAAAGAGAAAAAGTTAATAATT